>JAWNMO010000077.1:1200000-1700276 GCA_035043915.1 Drosophila paramelanica | reverse complement strand
ATGTTGTTTTTTATGCTAATTGTGATAAATAAAATCGATTAAAACTATAAATTCGAAATTCTAAATTTTGAAAAAAAATTTTTTTCCAAAATTCACAAGGGGGGAGTACATGCTTTTTTGACCAAAAAATTCAAAAAAATTTTATTTTTGAAATTGAATATATTTTGAATGTGGAATCGATATATAGGAAAAATCACGATCAAAATGCCATCAAACATGAAAATCGGTTCAGTTTTGTCTTACTTATGGGAATTTGAAATATGAGAGCTATGAAATCGACGAACGGACGGCAAGACTTTACTTTACAAGCGATTTGTAGCATACTTTAAGGAGCTTTAAATGTACCATTACATTTAAAATTGTAGAATTTAACTAAATATTTCATTAAATTTTGTCAAAATGAAATCAGTTGCAATTTTCCTAGCTAGGATACCCAATTATTAATTTGTCACGAAACCATATTCAAACTGGACGCAAGTTTGTATGAACTTATATTCTATAAGCATTCCCAGCATGATCAAACCAGCTTCAGAAATATCTGGTGAAATTTCATTAAAGTAAATTCAAAATCTGTCGAACAAACAATCCAATGAAATCTTTTTTATTTTTTGTTATCTTTTATGATTGTTAAAGTGTGCTAAAAAGAAACAACTAAAACTACAACAACCCAGAATATATCTGCACATGACTCATGCATGTTAGAGATATTTAGTGGCCAAAACAAACGGCTATAACCCCGTCATGAACTTTATGTAGTTGAGAACAAAAAAAAAAGAAAAGATATACATGTATAAAAAAGCGCATATTTATTTGATGCCAAAAACTTTGTCAATAAATATCATCGATAGCGAGCCGAAAGGCGCGAGTAATCGAATGGCGAATGTGACGTGGCACCGAGGGAGAAATGCGGGGACAAAGAACAGGAGCGTTGACTGACAATGACAGGGAAAGGGCTAAAATTCTTAAACAACAAAAAAAAAAGAAAAATACAAGTAAAAAGGACTCTATGGCCTGTCGTGTTGCTTTGCATGTCCTGCAGTCATTAACTCAAAAATGGAATCGAAATGAAATTGAAATAAAATGCACGAATTTCACAGGATAGTTAAGAAGGCCCCAAAAAAAAAAAAAAAGCGGAAGTGGAGTCGATGGCAACAAGAAGATAGGCAGACAAGTGCGACGTCTGTCGCCTGATAGGTCCGCATAGCCCAAACTACCCCACTACGTCTGGTTGACAACAGAGTGTTACAAATTCGAGTACACAAAAAAGTAAAGAGAGAGAGGGAGAGGGAGAGCGAAACAGTGAACTAAAAAGGGAGGCCAGCAATTGTTATTGTATTTGGTACGTGCCGTTTGGCCAAAGGACCAACATTTCGAGTGGCAACTGGCAAAGTGACATGCTCCCAAAACCAATGTAGCTCCCGAGGGTCGAAAGCCCCGTTGGTGTGAGGGCGCGGGAAATTAAGTTTTCATGTAGACTATTTGAATTTATTAATGACTCTTTGAATAGCGAAAAAAAAAGACTCTTGAAACTCAAGTATTATTGAGAATTGTATGTATTAATAATTGTTATTGTATTGTATTGTAGCAGAAAATTTCTCTTGTTATCTATTTATCTTTATTTCATTATTTTGGCTTTTCCATTTCACTTATTTACATGAATTGTTATTAATCTTTTTCATTTAATGCAATAATTTTGCTAATTTCTTTTTTGCTTATAGCTCAATTTCAGTTTTCTCTCCAGAGTTTTCGTTTCCTTTAAATAATAATACTTTTGCATTTCAATCACCTAATGCTAGACGGTTCATCATGCTGTTCAATTTCTCCAGTTGCCACTAACCCCAACTTCACCTTGCCTCCCATTCACCATTAATCATCTTAACAAATAGCACAGCTTCGCCTGGTAAGTCTTCCCTCTTCTTCTTGTTTGGAGTCCCTAGCAGAACACTCACCGCAAAACTTGTCAAGCACTCGTACGCCTTGGCCATTAACACGCCCTCAACACAACAAAACAAGCTAACAAACAACCTACCGAACAAACAAACAAACAGATATCGGGCCCAGACAGATAGACAAAGACTGAACGAGAGAGGGAGATGGACAAACAGACAGATAGACAAATACTTGGAAAACCAAAGAAACCAAAAAAAAAAAGAAGCGACACTCGCAAAACCTTGGTCGCAAAGTCAAATTGAAATAGCAGCAAAAGGAGGTGCCCGAAGAAAGCAACGAAACGGAATACGACAATGGGTAAGAAAAATATTTACTACACGTAACAATAAATCCACTCGAAAAATGGGTGAAGAAATACTAGCGAAGCGCGCACACACACAAAACGCACCAAAAAAAAAAAGGGGTTCGAGCCAAAGCAGACTGGAAAAATTCTCTTCACTCGGACCTGGCGCATTTATAACAAAAGGCGTTCATGTCCTTCACTGACGATGAGAATCTAACGGCACGCAAGGTAACCATTTTTTATAGCGCATCGAGGTGTAACACACACTCTTTGGCAAATTGATACCAAGATAAAATCTTGACGACGTGAGTTGGTAAAAAAAATATAATATATATATTTATATATTTTTGTATTTTTTTGAATTTAAATCCAATAATTTATGCTATTCATTTTTCATTATACTAATTTACATTTTCCATTTGATATTTATATTTTGTATTTGTTTAATTTAAATAATTCTTTTTTGCAGGTGTTCTGGTTCCCACAGCTACAACTAATTACGAAAACAAAATTTAGTCCATCAGCTGGGGCTGAAACGAGACAGTTACCAATTTCAGCTGCCAACTTGGCTATTCGCCATTTTCTAATTTCAATTTGTCGTTGCGGCTGCTCAGTTTTTTTGGTTTCTTTTTTTTTTTTTGTCATGTTTGGCTCCTTTTTTTATGTGTTTGGTTCACCATTGACGACCCGCACAAATGACGACGACGCCCAATGTCCATTGACATCGCATTGTGGTCAACAGAGTTGCCAACGTCGCCGCTGCTCAACATTAAAATTAATTACCGCAAATGGACAAGTCTCATTACAGCGCATTTCTTTTTTCGGCATACCATGTATACGATAACTATATACAAATCCTGATATATATATATATTATATACAAGTATGTCATTGCCCCAACTACTATTGTTGTTTGCGGGCTATTAGATGACTGTTCTCTCCACTGTGAATGGCACTCGAATGAGAATGGGCATAAGAACTATATACACAAGTTGCAAAAGTAAATCATTAATTTATTTTTTTTTTGTAAATGACCTACTTGCAACAACTTGGGGCATTTCAGTTCGCTAGGCGTTGGGCAAATTGACAGAATGTGTTGGTAAAGAAAATCCTTCTCAACACAAAAATAAAATTTGTATTTCAAATTATCGTTTTTTTAACGATTATTTTTCCATTTTTGTATGGCTTTACTTTTTTCACGAAAATACTTTTTAAATATATTTGAAATTAATTTGGAAAATAAATAACATAAATAAATTATACTTTTAAGTTGGTTTTTTTTTATTTTCTTAATTTCTTAGATATGTTTTTATTGTGAAAACCGAGAATTTTAAGAGTTTAGATTTGTTCCCTTAGCTTATGGGCTCAACTTTTGTAGCGCATTTGTCGCTGTGCCCAATTAAATGCAATGCTGCTGACTTTGCCTTTGCCAGTGACCCCCCCCCCACACACCCCTTCCTCCCTCTCTAGTTCATCATCCCTCATTACGTACATGCCCAAAAGCCGCCCATGCAACAATGCCACCGTTACAAAACCGCGTCACTTTAGCTCTGCGTTTGGCATTGTATTGGTGTTTGTTGTTGTTGTTGTTGTTGTTGTTGTTGTTGTGGAAGAGAGCCGGCAACAAACAAACTAAAACTCAGCTGCAAATGAACGAACGAAGTGGAGCTAAAAGAATAAAAAGAGAACAGAACAAGGAACAGGGAACAGGGAACAGTCCAGAACAGTGGGGAGCCGAAAGAAAGCTCAAAGTGAATGAAATGAATGAATAAAAGAATGCAAGTGTAGTGTGCCATGAAGCAAAGTCAGCGCAGAAATATATGAACAAAGAAAGCAACGTCTAGACGTGATCTGCTGACTACGAGATATCCTGTAGAAATCGAAACCCTAAAGAAACTTTGAAGGCTTTTAATTCTGTTTCTATTCGAGGTAATGTTATAGAACAAAAGAATTTTAGAAAAAGATAATACGATAAACAGAAATATATACTCATAAAGGGTTTATGCTACCCTATTGCCATTTTGCAGGGTACAATAAGAAAAACCAACTGCAGAATCATGAAATATTTTGTACATTAGCAATTGTTACGCTGCTGCGAGTGTGTGTGAGTGTGTGTGTATGAGTGTGTTGTGTGTGTGTGTGTGTGGGTGTAGTTGACCCCAGCTAAAGCAATTCCCAGCACTCAACCGCACCCCTCACCCACTTTTCTCGTAACGTGCCAATAATAGTTGAGTTTGGCTTTGTTACAAGTCAAAAAAGATGGAGTCCGGAGGGGTGGGGAGAGGGGGGCGCAACAACTTCTTATATACACGTTACCTATGCTCGTATTCTATGGGTAATACAACGGTCTAACAAACTAAGTTCAGTTTATGCTTTTCTTCGGCATTTCCCGCTCTTTTCTTTTTCCCATTCTTTTTTTTTTGGCAATTACTCAAAGTTTTTTGTGCACCGGTCAAACGGTTACAAAAGGAAACAGAAACAAAACACACAAAAAGAAATAAGCGAAGTTATGCATTTCAATTTCAGCTACAATTGCGAAAATTAATTTATCATTTTGTTAAATTCAAGTTGAATTTGGCTCTTTGCGCGAGTTTCGAGTTTTTGGAGTTTTCCTCGGTTATTGAATTGTGGCTGAGAATTTTTTTGCTGCCAAATCAGAGCTTCAGTAATTGGTTTAAAACAATTGCGGCGCACTATACGGGAAATTGAAGCAGACAATGATCAATTACAATGCTATATCATAATTGAAACCCTTTAAGTTAAAAATGTATCTAATAGTGATCAGAAGTATTAGTTTCATATTCAATCTTGCAGCTATGTTTGTCAATTGAAAATATACATTATTTTATCTTATAATATATATATTTATTATTTTTATTATTATTATTTTAGTTATATTATGGTTATAGTTATATAATTTTGTTCACAACGAACCATATTATTTATTATTTTATATTATATCTTCAATATACATTTCTCAACTTTTTACACTCGACTGCAACTTTCGTATTTATTTGTTTTTTTTTTGTTGCCCCAATTTTAAAAAAAGCCACACAATTCAATTTTAAAGCTTTTTGATGCAGTTAAAACGCTGACATCAAGCGCAAGTTTTTAACGGTAATTCACGCGTGCCCACTTAAATATGCAACAATTTCCGCATAATTTCGCGTACTCCCTAGGCTGAGGGCTCCAGGACACCAGCACGTCTATCCACACATGCATATTTATGTGTACACACACACACAGACACAAACACACACACAAATGTGTCGCTTGTGTTTGTGTGCGGCTAATCACATGACTGACTAACACGAACTATCTGTGGCAGGTGCGTGTGTGTGTGTATCTGTATCTGTGAAGTTGACGCTGAGCCTATGGCCAAGCAATTATTACGCACCAACAGGCAAGCACACACCCACACACACAGTGAGAGAGAGATGAACAAACCAATGAAGCACATACATTTGGCGGCCACTGTGTCGGACAGGACCTGCGGCATGTGCGGGTCCCGGCCCGGCCCGGCCCGGCTCGACCCCGTCAACGTTGATTAATACGCAGCAATTTGCAGTCCATATGATGGCAATGCCCGATGCGTGAAACTGTCATGCGATTTTCGTATAATTCGCTCCAACTGTTGAGCCCGGGACAACATTTTGATGACCCATCTTCGTGTGTCAGCCGCAAATGCTGGCTGAACGATATTCAGCATTTCTAGTTATTATATAGCACAAATTTATGGCAAAAACTGTGATTAACTAATCAAAATCAGTGCTGTGCTACGATTTCTCTGATTCAGTCACTTAATCATTGGAATTATTTTGTATGCAAAAGCTAATTAGCAGCTGCTTGTTTGTTCGATTATATAGATTTATATATTTGTAAAATCTTATTATTTTATTATTTGCTATAAAATAGTTGGGCTTTA
Source organism: Drosophila paramelanica (assembly GCA_035043915.1). Taxonomy (NCBI): domain Eukaryota; kingdom Metazoa; phylum Arthropoda; class Insecta; order Diptera; family Drosophilidae; genus Drosophila; species Drosophila paramelanica. Next base: position 1,694,118 of record JAWNMO010000077.1, on the reverse strand, counting down.
TTATAGCAAGACTTTTGTAAACTAAATATAAATTAAAAATGTTGTATAAATTTTTTCAAAGTATTTTGGGAATTTCCTATTTGAAATAATTAAAATTTCTATCTGAAATTTAAAAAAAAAAATCCTATATATCATTTTTTATTTATTTTTCAGCTCTATTGATAGTTAATAGAGCTATAAAATAGAGTGATTTGTAATGCTTTTGACCTCATTATTTTGTTCGATTTTGTGCATTTCGGTTGACCAAATTTAGTTGGCTTTTCAACTGTTTTTAGCAGTTTATAAAATATGTAAACGTTTGCTGTATGCCATACTTCGATCTCTCTCTGCTAACATACTGGAATTTTTTTAAGGTAACTTTTTTTTTTGGTTTTCTTTTCTTTTTCTTTTTTTTTGTTGTTGTTTGTTGGTTTTTTTCACATTTGGACTTCATGCTGTGGCGGCTTTTAAATAAATGCTGCGCTTTTTGTGAATCCACCAACGAGAAAAAAGTTTGTTTAATTGTTTTAAAATGTTTGTGGGCATGAGGGAAGCTAGGGGGTACCACGATGCGTGGCGTGGCGTGAACTCTGTTGTTGTTGCTGTTGTTGCGTTTTATTTGCGCACATAATTTATGCATGTGTTGCCTTTGGCTGAGCTACCCAGAGCCACTGCTACTGTGCGGCGTTATCGAGAATTGCGATTGGAATGGAAAATGACTGCAAAAGTCAAATTGGTGAGGTTTAACATTTGGTTCTTCTTCTTTCTTTTTTTTTGTCCGCCAGCTAGGACTCTACATGGTAATGGGATTCGAATCACAAGGCAACAAATTTGTTTTGATTTTTCAATCGATATGTTTTCTTTAAGAAAAATAATTCAAAAAAAACTTCAATAAATCTGGCAGCAAAAAAATGTGCTATAAATGTTGTTGATATTTCGCATTGATGTCTGTTTTCTGTTGTTTTTCGTTCGACAAAAAAAACACTATAATTTGTATATTCATTTCTTATTAACATTTGCGAATATTCCGAATCGGAGCTATGATTTATGTCTTTGGGCCTATGTTAAAAATAATGAAAGAATATACAATACAATATTTATAGCTTGATACCGTAATTAATTATACTTAACTAAACGGTAATTATTTGTATTTGTATTCTTGCCATACTTTATATTCCCTCTTAAGCCTTCTTCAATAATACTTTCTGTTTTGGGCATAATAACAATACAAATTGTCGAACTCCAAATGAGTAGAATACATAAATTGTGCCTAAACAATATATATATATATATATATATATATATATATATATATATACATATATCTTTTTGTATATATATATATGAATATTGTATATTTGTATATAAAATCCCAAATGAGCTCAGCAAATTTGAGGCTATGCCAAAACTTGCCTCAACATTACTTATTAACATATCGAAACCATTTCAAGTAGCCCAAACCAGGCTGGGGTAGAAACAATACATAAAACACAGCACACACACAGCACACACACACACACACACACACATACAAAGCAGACAATGCCATTTACATAACATCGAATCGTAGCGCAGGCAGGCAAGCAAAAATGCGTATAAAGCTTAACATTAAATATTTATAAATATTACGTATACGTAATCGAATTGATTGATTTTGCAATTTCACGCAAGTCGAAACAAATGCAAAGACATGAAAAAGGCACCAGAATACGAAGAGCCAAAAAGGATCAGCTGCTTTTGAAAAGCCGAACATTAAATACACTTTCATATGGAATTTGATTACAATATCTTGAAAATTCAAATGTGATTTATAATGGAAACTATAAAAAAAATTAAAAAAAACTATTATTAATATTTAAAATTAAACTATTAAAAAGTTGATGAAGATAAAACTGATATATAAGCAGAGTATAAACAACGGTATTTAAAGGTGGCGAATGAGGATGTAAAAACACAGGCAAGGAACCGCAATGGACCTGACCTGTCCAGTTCAGGCAGAGCCAGTCAACCGAACTGTGTGGGTAACTTGAAACGAACTAAGCCAGCAGAAGAGGGGCTGCCCGGCGGATTAGGCGGGGGCTGGCGGGGCTGGCGGGGCTGACTGAGAGCGTCTTAAGTGATTTCTAACTGGGGGGCCGTACAAGTCGGCAGCCAGATAAAATACATTATGGTAATGTGCGCACAGTAACAAGTTGTATGGCCGCTGCCACGCCCACACATTAAGGAAGGACACACACACACATACACAAAAGACTATAGAGCAGTTTACAAGCCACATGGCCTAATCCTTTTCGCCCCCCTCAAGCCAATGACCAGCAAAATACATTGAACTCAAAATTGGGGTAAGAGTTAGATTTGGGACTCGAATCGGGTCGGGGATGGTAGCGGGGAGGATTACCGGGTCTGGTTGTGCTTCATTGGCGCTATGAAATGCCAGCGGGTTGCCTGAAATCCGAAGAAAAGTATCCGCAATCACAAAGCGGCACGTGTTGCTGTTCGACTTTGAGTCTTGGCCATTCCATGGTAACCCCCCAAAAGGGTTCAAATCGTAACAGCAGCCCCCATACCCTATTATTCCCCTCCTAACTCGTCTCGTTTTTGCTGTCTAAATTATTGGTAATTTGATGTTTTATTACATTTTTTCGAAAATTTGATGCTTGTCCCTTTTTTTTCTTGCTCTCTCTTCTTTCGGGGCTGCTTCTAAAATTTATGAATGTTGCCTATGCAAAAAAAAAGGGGCAGAGCGAAAGGGTTGAAATTTTGATGGTTATTACTGTGGCTTATAATTGTCACACAGTTTTGAAGGCAACTGACTTTTACGATTATGTGACCATATTTAAATTGCAGTTAGGCTGGGGCAAATGGCCACAGCGGGTAAATCATGCCCGAATTTCATATTGTAATTAACAAAACAAGTTAGAATAGCAAAATATTGTTAATGATGGTAACTACATAAAAATCTAATCATAAACGTAATATTTTCTAATTTTTATGAACTAAAAACAAAAATAAAAAAACAAAAACATGTTAAAATAAAAAAAATTTGTTTTAATAATGAAAGTTGTCCTTTTAGTATTTTTAAGTAAATAAAATATTGTCATTGTATTTCATAAATGTTGTATTTCATGCAGTTTTTGTATTTATACGAAAGTAAATTAAATACACAAAATTAAAAAAAAAACTATATTTTGTATATTTCAAACTTGATTTTATAGCTTCAATTCATGTGTTCTTAAGTCAATAAAAGTCTTTTATTTATTTGAATTTATGCACTACTTACCACGAGCAAAACTGCCCGAATTTGTTTAGTTCTCCAATAAATTTGCGCTGGCATTTTTATCTGTATTTTCTGGTAATCATGGTTTCCATGCTGCAATAGAAAACAGAAAAATCAAATTCAATATCGAAAAAGGCCATTCGATTTGCTAGTTTAAATATAAATTGAAATAATTAGTAGCTTGCAGATAAAATCTCTCACACATAAGTGTAAATAGCAAATAAACAAATATAAACAAGAAAATACAAACACACACACACACAGACAGACATGATAAGAACTTGAATCAATAGAACTTGGGCATTTGCTTAGAGCAATGGCCTTTTGCATAATTAAGCAAAATATTGTTAAATCTTTGCATATGCGACGATTAATGAAGGCAACAACAACAAAATCGCCAGCTGAGCGAATGCCAAAATATATGAAGGGAAGGGAAGGGGCAGCAGAAATTATGGCAGACTTTTTGGAGCAGCCGTTGGCATAGTCGATAATAGTTGCACGATAAGCGTATACCCTGTAGCTTCATAAAAAATATATATTTATATATAAAATATTTTTTGAAAATATTCTGCATGCAGTTTCTTAAAGTAAAACACTTTAAGTGATCGGTGATCAACTTGAGCATACCCCATTTGTGTATGCTGGGTATAGGCAAACAGCAACAGCTACAGTGAGCGTAATAAATACGTTTACGGCACCCAGACATTTGTCATTCAAATTAAGTACAAACGACATTACTCATTTCTTTGAACGAGCGCGCTTAATTTCTGCTAGACAGCCTCCCTTCATAGGCATGCCAAGTGGGCGTGGCACTTCACAGCAGCAAATTTCACAAATTATCCCGGCAAACAGTATTTGCTGTTATTTTCTTCTTGCTTTGTTTCTTCTTGTCTGGTGTTTTTTTTTTTTGTTTTTTTGAAAAGGAAAATTTAATTTAGATTTATGCACGTTAATTTCGTGCCGGTTGATTCAGCAACGAAGCAGTTGCCTCTGACTGGCTTCCTGCTGTTTACTTTGAATTAATTTTATTTTACAGCCGAGTAATTTGTTTTCCCCCGAAAAGGGGGCAGTTATTTAATGTACTTTTAAATATATATACGCACGAAATTGTCGACTGAAAGGGTATGTTAATGTTGCTGAATAAAATATGCGACTCTATAATTATATTTACAGCAATCGGCAGAACTTGTTAAAGAAATCTTTCACACAACGAGTATATTTCTGATATAGATTGGAATCATGTTTTCACATCAACATCATTTTAAAGACCAAAACGTAGCATTTTTTCCCACTGCAACAATTCAATTAATTGCCATAATTTATGGATATCCCACAGTTCAAAATGTATGTTGGCCTAATCAATCCTAAACCATTGAAAAATACACCCGAGGGCACACTTAAGGTCGCCGTGGCACGTACCACAAATTGGAACTAGCTAAAAATACAAGCGGAAATTATTGGAGTGGGAAAACGATTTCCGATCTATTGCAGTGGCATTCAAACTTTTTCATGTAAAGCTCTTGTTCCTCTCTTAAATAAACTTTTATTTAATACTTGAAACATTTTGTAATAATTATGAGCAGCTCGCTGTGAAAATATATCTTATTCTATAGCAATTCTTTGGGCAGAGTTTTCCCACAGACACACACACACACACACACAGACACACGCGTCCCAGTTTTCATTTGGCAGACACTGTGTTGTTGCGGTTGTCAACACTCGCGACCTTTTGCACCCCAAATGAAAAATCAAAAATATAACTTCAAATATTACAAGAGAGGTCATAAATAACACGTTGGGTTGGGCTGCCCACCCACTCTCCACACACAAAAAGAGAAAAAAATAAAATTAAAAATAAAAATAAAAATATTGGTGCGTGTTCGTGTGTAAAAGCTCGCAGGTGATTTTATGTGGTTTTTATGTGTGTGTGTGTGTTTGTGGTGTGTGTGGGTAGCGGAAACGTAATGTAATTAGTTGGCACAGCCAAATACGTAATGAGTTTAATTTAAAGACTTATTTGATTCAAAAAAATTCATGCAAAAAACCTTTTTGATTTTGCAAAATTTTTCCAAAAGCTGATATTTTGGCAATAATTTTGAAATTCGAAATTTAAATTTAGTTTAGTTGATTAAAATGAGATATATAAGAATTTCAATCAAGTTGGGCTCCAAAAAATATGTTTTATTCTAATTTATTATTAATTTTGTATTTATATTGTAAATTTACTTTAATAATATTTTATAGAAACTATTAAAAAATACTCGCTACTTTGATCCAGTTAATCCAACTATAATTGACATATTTCTTCTTTTTTTTTTGCATCCCTTTGACTCGATTGTGTCCATCTTATATAATGCAATTTTACAGAATATAGTCTGATTAAACTTGCCAATGAATATTTATATAACGTTACGCAATTAATTAAATAATTAAAAACTGATTTCGTATGCTCTGTTTTAAACAGAAACGGAAATCACAGACAGAGACAACAACGCAACCAGACAAAAAGGGGAGGGAGACAAGTAAAGAACGCTTGAAATAAATTAACTATGCTCTTGGTTTTTTTTTATAGGGTATAAGGGGTTAAATGAAATAGGTCATTGGATTGGCAACATAGAAATAGGGATTTTACTTTTAGTCAGATATATTCTATATCTAAGAAATATTTGCGTTTGAATTAGGATAAAAATTTTATTACTTTTTTCTAATTTTTATAAATTTAACTAAAACAAACCAATTTGTTGTATATAAAAATTAAATAAAAATGTTAAAAAATATAAATTATTTATTTACTTTATAATTTGTATTATTCGTTTTCTGTGAGTGCATTTAATCTTCGGCACCCTTACAGGTAATTGCGCCCATTTTATTGTCTCCTTTATTCGTTTACCTCATTCCCTTTGTCATTGTCATTGGTGTTGTGCTTGTTGTTGCCCATTTGCTTGCTGCTGCTGCTGTTGCTGTTGCTGCAAATGTTGCGCATTGAACTTTTAATTAGTAAAAGTGACGTCTGCTTAAGCGTGCAACCCTCCACCTCCCACCCCCACACACAGCTCACGCTCTGTCTAAAAGGTAAGCCATGTATGATGCCAGGTGTTGAAGAGAGGGTTCGGTTCGGCCTGATGAACTCTGCTTCAACCCAACCCCTCCCCCCTTCAGAAAAGTAAATGACAACAAAATGAAATTCATTTCTATGCACAGATTGTTTGACTTTGCAGACAGGTAGGGGAAGGTGGGGACGTTACCCCCGGTGGGTGCTGGCGTTTGGCGTTGCATAACATTTTGTTTGTTTATGTTTCGGGGCTTTTATGATGTCGTCGTCGACAAGTTCATAAATTATGAACAATTAAAATGTAGCCCGGGAATTGCTTGGGGTCGCTCAAATAGAGACAGAGAGAGACAGAGAGAGAGTGAGGGAGAGTGGGGTTCCTGCGCGGTTCTCCGGGCAGTTCATCAAAAATGTTTGCATATGTGACAAACAAAGGGGTCGAAACACTTGAGGCTAGCTACAGTGAAGCTACGTTGCTGTTGGCTTTGCTTTGCTTGTCATTTTCAGTTTTTAGTTCTCAGTCTTCAGTTAATGTTTAAAAAAAAATAAAAAACACCAAAAAAAATTGTCAAGTCCCAAAGAAACTTATGTGTGCCGTTAACAACAACTCAGCGGGTTCAACACCTGCCCAATATCGGCCAAAAGTAAACCAGCCTACCAGATGCCACCAAAACCGAAGGTGTTCGGCTCTCCACCGAAACCAGCTGAAAACCATAAGTCCAAAAGAAATGTGAGTGAATTCATCAAATTCTCGTTTTTACCTAAAAAAAATATTTTTTTTTTTACACAACTGTTAAAAGTTACGAGAATATTTAAGTTCGTGTTGATCAAAAGAACTCAAACTTAAATATTTTCGTAACTTTTTTTTAGAAATTTTACTTTTTGATCTGGAAATTTGTTTTATTCTCACTGCTTACCAAATAAAACACAATCGATATAATATTTATAATAATTATAATATTTTTTATCGATTTTAAAAAAAGATACTTTTGCATAATAAATATGTAGATAATAATAGAGTATTACTTGACAATGAAAAAAATATGTTTTTATTTTTTTTGATATTAAATCGAAATTTCCCAAATCAATAAATTATCGAACAAAGTTTCTACCTATTATTTCTTTTTACTTTTAAGTTCTTCTTTGAGTCTGAAATTAATATATAAATTTGCATTTTATTTTGTTTTTTAATTATTTACACAGTTAACTAAAATGTGGAACCAAAACGTTCCCAATTGGCATTTGTATAATTCTCTGCTGATGCCCAATGCCAATCCACAGACCATGAATACACCCTATCTACAACAACAACAACAACAACAACAACAACATCAAGCATATATGTCGCCAGGCTCCTCAATGCAACAGCCTTATCTTTATATGCCCCAACAACAACAAACAGTCCCATATTATTACGCAGATATCAATGCACAGAATTCGTACAATTCGACACACATTAACCAGGCTCAGGCTCAGGCTCAGGCTCAGGCTGAGGCACTGGCCCAGCAGCAGGCCTGGCTGGACTATCAATCGCAGCAGAGCTACAATTATTGGTATGGAATGAGCCCACAGACCACGGTAAGTGCCAATGTGCGCAATTATTTAAGCCAAACTATTTGTTTAACTGAAAATATTTTGTAAGCCTGCATTTAAATTCCAAGAGAATTGGATTTCCGTTAGAAATTGAAGCTAGAAATTTAAAATTTTTAATATATACTCGTGTATTAGTGTTAAGTTTTCTTTGCATATCCCGAATGAAGGCGTGGCATAACGAAAAATAGTTTAATTTACTAAATTCCTCCTCTAAAGTTTCCAAAATAGTTTTCTGAAGACTTCTCAATATAAAACCACCCCACAAATTATAGAAATCAATATTTTTTCAAAAATATTAAAAATTATTAAGAGTATTTTTGACTCTTTTAAGATCTCAATCAATTATTTCTGTTTTTGAGGCGCAAATTCAAATATTTTCATATTAAACAAATAAGTTTTCGATACAAGAATTGTGTACTCAGGTATAAAATTCTTGGATTTGCAATAAGTTATCAAATATTTTATGGATTTATTGTAATTGCAGTTTCGGGACGAGGTAAATCGGCGGCTGGACAGCGGCAGTCTCAATCGCATCGACAGCGTTTCCAGTTTTCACAATCAACATGGATCACGGGTGAGGAATTCCGAGCATGATTTTCGTGAATATCTGCGCATAGCCGCACGCAAAAAGCAGAAACAAGAATCGGCCAAGTTGAGCAATCAATGCGATCAACAGAATCAACAGCATCAGATCAATCACAGAGATCAGCCAGATCAGCCAGACGAGATCAAACAAACCAAGTCGATGGGTGTAAATTTGGTTGTCGCAGAATCGCCTGAAAACAGGGGCATCACTTTCTTTAGAAAACTGGGCCTGTTTAAGGATTCATTTAAGCCTAGGCAGAAGAAAACCGAATGGAGTTCGATCAGCTCAGCTGATACGCTGGATTGCTATCCGCGCAAGAAACCCAATTTACTTAAGCGCTTTCTTGGTGGAGCCAAACCTCCAGCGAATCCCAATTTAAATCTCACAGTGGAACAGGATATACGAAATGGCCGAGAAATTCAGAAACAGTAAAACTTTGGATTAAAATAAGCTACGAAAAAACAGAACAATGTAATATTCTCTGCTCAAAAAGTAAAAAAAGAAAAATCAACATTCTTTTCTTGGTATTTTTTTAATTTACTATAATAAATATACTAAAACAACCCTTCGGTTAATACTCCCAACACCTAAACATTAATCAACTTTAACCCACTAAAAATATAGAAAAAAAGCGACTTGTGTGGGCTCTAACTAATTTTTCCTGGAAAGCGAGAAAGAGCCGATTTTACAACTTATGCAGAATTGACACCGCTGATTAGCTTTTAACCCGCCGCTGCGATCTATCTATCCACTGTGACAGCGGCTCGAATTGGTGTCGCAAGCGTTAACGGCGGCTCATTAAACAGCCGTCAGCGCTTATTAATTTTGACATTTCGCTGGCCATATATCATTATCTGGCTAACAAGCCATCAACAGCTCGTCAACTAGCCCAGCAACCACAGTTAAATTCCGAAACTCCGAAACAACAAAAACAGAAAACAAAAAAAAAATACCAACAAGTGAGATTGCTCTAGTCGGGACCGCCCGACTAGAAGATACCCTGAACCCAGAAATGAACACATACACACAAACTCTCGGCAGTTGATGAGTATTGAGCCTGTTAAAAATAAAAAATAAAATTTACTAATAATTACCAACAAAAAAATAAATACTTCACAAGCGGGAGTTGAACTCGGTACCTCCGTGATAAGATGCACAACTCTTACCAACTGCACCACAATACCGCATGTTTCGCGAATGATATAACATTACTTAAAGTCGCAAAAAGTCAAGGAAAACGAAAATTTTGCGCTTGTCATTAAAACGATACAAATCAAATTAATAATAATTATAATTATGAATAACGAAAAAATAAAAGAATTCAACATTGCTTTACCATACCAGCGCTGAATTCGAACCCAGTCCTCCGCGTTATGAGGCACAACTCTTACCCACTGGACCACGCTCTTACTTCACTTCGTTGTGTTAAAATTCAATTTAACCGTTGCAAACAAAATTCCTGGAAGAACGCAAGACAAATTTTGCATATGCATATGTATGCGTGCACATGTACACAGAAATTGCCAAGCAGCTGCGCTTTGCCCCCACTACTGAAAATAGATTCTTGATTTGCTCGTAAACTAAATGTGCGATCGTTATGAAATTTTCAGGACTTATTCAGATCATCGAAATGTATCTACAAACCAATTTGCACGTGTGTAGTATTTGATTTACTTTGTTTTTTTGGTTTTATCAATATTGTGGGCGATTGGGGGGAGGTATCCTAAATCTGAAACATTCAAATTCTTCGTATGTTTTACGCGAACATAAAAAAATAAATTTAGTGGCTCTAGCTTTTATATTATAGTTTGGAAGTTATGCTTAAAAAACCGAGTCAAAAAAGCGATAAATATCGATAATAAGAAAACGGAAGGAGTTATCGATGTTTTGAAATAAACTTGATCTGCGTATGGAATATACGAACCAAATGAGACCCAGATCAGCTTTCTAGCTTTTGTAGTCTCTGAAATCGACGCGTTCATACAGACGGACGGACAGACGGACAGACGGACAGACGGACAGACGGACAGACGGACAGACAGACAGACGGACATGGCTAAATCGACTCGGCTAGTGATGCTGATCAAGAATATATATACTTTATGGGGTCGGAGATGCTTCCTTCTGCCTGTTACATACATTTGCACAAAACCATTATACCCTTTTTTACCCATTTTCAATGGGTTCAGGGTATAAAAATAATTGCGCAGTTAACACGCTAATAAGCTCGTTACGAACTCTTCGATTGAAAATTTATTGAAAACCATGCCCACATTTATGGCCAAAAACCAGCACAAAACATATCTCCTGCAGATTTGCGGGAAAACCGCTGCGAGGGTTGCACGAAACTAATTGAAAAAGGGTTCAATTATGAGCAAAAGTTAAGGTTGAAAAAAATGTAATTTAATTACAGATTTTTAAGTTTTTACATTAAATTAATTAAAAATTATAAAAAAAAACGTATGGTAAAAATTTGTTTTTATATACTATTGAGTAATTAATTCATACCATATATTTGTTATTAAAATTTTTAGAAAAATTATATTTTTAGTTTTTTTGTTATTTATATTAATTTTTGAATTTTTTTCAGTCTCAATTCAAAAACACGCTCGCAAAACTTTTCAATCACATCTCGCAGACAGCACATTGCTCATTAAAATTTCAATAAATTGTTGTAAATCTTCTGGCAGGGGCGTGGCAGCAGTGTTTACCTGTCATTAGTAACGGCTCAGAGCAGAAGGTGCAACAACTGCGACGCGGTCAGTTAAAAATGCAACGCTCCATTGGGCCGCACGCACAGGTAAACAAAAAACGAAAGAGAGAGAGGGAGCGAAAGAGATGACATCAAATGCAGACCTTCACCTATTTAACATACTTAAAGTACTCACATAGATTTGCATATTATTATTTTGTGTTAATTCGATAACGAAAAACTCTCTTCTTCTTTTTGTGCATGAGATCAAATCGAATTTGCAGGCATCTTAAACACGCATTTATTGGAAGGAAAAATACCAGAAATTATGGGCCACGCTGTGCATTGACGGCCCCAGCGAGCAATAAGTTTCAAATGGAGCCGACCGAAGTCGTCGCTCACGTCAACGCAAAGAGCGATGAGAGGTGCCTGCAGAAAAAAAGCAGGGGTAACTGCAGGTAGTAAAGGGGGGAGGACAGCGAAGATTGAGAGGGAACGCGCTGAGGTGGAGTTGGAGTTGGAGTTGGTGGTGCTACTCGATGCATTGCTGTCATCGTCGTTGCAAAGCGTTTCGATTTCATCGAATATCATTCAAGTATTTCAGCATGCACTGAGAGAAATCGCTGAGCTGTATTAAGCAATTTAATGCTAGACTGAACGTGCGGCATCTTTGAATATGGCGCACTTAATGCAATTGCATCGAATTAATAGTCAAATAAAATATAATAATAAATATAATAAAAATATTTGTAATATAATAATAAAAAGAGTACTTTTTTATGAATTTGACAGTGAGTTTTTGTAAGATTTTCTAAAATATGTACTCTTAATTGGAGTGAAAATAAATTTGATAATGTGGAAATCAGCTTCAGAAATACTAAAAACTAAAGTGTAACATTTTCTAAACATTTTGAAAAGGTCAGCAAATTTATTTAAAGGATTTCTTGGCATTTGCCAGTCAAATATTTCAAAATTTAACACTATGCAGGAGAAGTCTGCTGCCACTTAAAAATGTTGCAGCCGCAGACAGAGTAAAACCATTTGAGAGAGCAGTGAAAAGCGCAAAAACTAGAGAAATGAAAATCATTTTATTTATTTTCCTTTTTCTGTGTGTGTGTGTGTGTGTGTGTGTGTGTGTGTGAACCAATAAATTATTTAGCATGTATAAATCACAGGGGCAGACGTAACGCCGCACGGAACTTGCGCTGAAAACATGTTAAAGCCATTCAAAGATTTATTTCGAGATGCTGCTCGAGACTCTGAAGCGACTTCAAAGAAGAAGAAGCAGCAGCAGCAATAGGAAATGAATGCCAGTGGGAAAGAAAGAAAGAAAGGAGTAGGCAAAGTTTTGTGGCTGTTAGCGCGATTTTTTTTTTTCTTATTTTTTTTTATTTTAATTTCAGAAGATTTTTGCAAATGCCAGTCGGACTGAATATGTGTCAGGCTAGAACTGAACTGAGGCAAACGAAGGGGAATCACACAGGTAACAAAGGCAGGAGGCACAACCAGACCCACCACACACACACAACACACACAATACATCCCGCCACTTGGCTACCCAAACAACTTGCGCGCAAGTTTGCGGTACGCAGCGCAACCACTTGAATTTCTATACCCTGTATTTATGAAAATGCTTTGAAAGGCATTTAAATTTAATAAGTTGTAGCAAGAAATATTAACCTTTCCTTAAATTTAACACATTGAAAAAAGAATGCATTTTAACTTGTTAAAAATATATATAAAGATGGTTTTTTTACAGCGTATCTGACAGTCGCTCTGCTGCAACTGTTGGGTCTGCTGCTGCTCTTTGATTTCGTGGCAGCTTTTAAGTGCTTAACTTTGGCAACAACGGGCACAACTTTATGCAGTCCCATAATTTACAGCCCTGCCCGGCTCCAGTTGCAGTTTCAAAACTCGGTATATCGGGATATCGGGATATCTATATAAAGTCTGTGGCACACAATTAAAGCGCCAGGAAAATCATTAGAAGTGCAATTGAATTTAGTGGGTGTCTGTGAGCCAAGATAGCCGCCGAATGACTGCTAAAGCAGCAAGAAATTAAGAATTAAAAAAAATAAAAATAACTCTAATGTTGCCAATTAAAAGCAACTGCTTAAAATCTTGCATCAAAGTTTTGCAGCTTTTGAATATTTATTTCAGAAACAAGCTGAGTTACACTGCGAACATTTTTCGTGGCATGGTTTCGGCTTAACAGCGGACATTTTTTTCTGTTTTAAACAGATTTAACATAAATTGAAAGTTCAGTTTTCAAGCCACAAAATCTTTTTAATCATGATTTGCGCTCTAGATCGATGCTGCTTTCAAAAAAAAATATATTTATTTTATCTTAAAATTTAGAATATATAAATTTTTATTTCTAATCGATTCTAATTGTCTAAATTAGTGTAAAAAATAACATTTTTTGGAGTATCAAAATTGACAAAAATGTTGACTAGTAAAGTTCTCAGATCCCTGGTTCCCATAATTCAAAACTCCCATAATTTGGTCAAATCTTAACCGATTTGATTGATAATTGATCAAAAAAAATAATAAAATAATTTTTTGGTGTTTTGTGTAAAAATAAAATAAATAAAAATAAATAAATTCCATTCAAAATATTAGCTTTATAAGTCGAAAAATGCATCTCTCGCCAGTCACATTTTTGTTTTAAAACCAGACAATTGTTGATCCTAAAAAGTTTTCACTTAACACCTTTCGAAAGCACTTTTCCAAACTCACAAACTTTCTAGCCAAGTGTTTTTATCAGATTCTTCCCTTTTAGCACATGTTAAATACCGCAAGATTTACTTTACCACATGTTAAAATTACTATTATAACAACTAACAGACAGTATTGTCAGATATATGTTTACGATTTGGAGGATCTCGAGTGCTGGCCCCAATAAACGCATAAATATGACAGCTTGAGACCAATCTAAATCGTTATAAGGTATGAGTACTGTACTAAGCATGTCATACAGCTTAATAAAGGCAGCTAAGCACACACACACAAACACACACACACACACACAGAGAAAGAAGCTGTCAGAGTTCTTTTATACAAATTTCCGGACACAATGGGCGCATTATGTCTCTTGTCTGCGTCGACTTTTTAAGTAAATTATAAAACATTGAAGTATTTTTAAAGGCGAATTCGTTGAAAAACGCTACAAATACAACAAGTGAAACGACCTCGCAATACTCTACAATATTTTTTTTTCTGTGAACTAAGAGCGTATTTTTAAGCATCTTTTTAATAATGGATTTGAACTGTGATTTGAAATATAGCATATAATATATATTGTTTCTCTCAATAAGTTCAAAAAAAAATATAGATTTTTTTATTTATTTAATATATTTTTTAATTTTATAAAAAAACACTATTTTATATTGCAAGAAAAAAAGATCTGTTTTTGTGCATTTTAAGTCTCTGGAAACATTTAAAAATGCTCCTGAAAGTGCCTATATGGCCGCTTTTTATTCACTTTACACTGTATAAAAAAGTATGCAAAAGTCAACGACTGCTGGACGGTCACACTGGCAGACGTGCCAGACAAGGACTGGCCGCCAGGAAGTTGAAGGAAGCGCACACAATGTGGGAATGTCATTTTGCTTGGAAATGTCACAGCTCTGTGTGTGTGTGTGTGTGTGTGTGTGCATTGTAGCCCCTCTCTCTCTATCTCTCTCTCTCTGCCAGCCAGTGTAATTTTGTCACCCTATCTCTCTCTCTCCATCTTTCCCTCACACTCTTCGCATCTGTTCTCATTGTGAAAAGTGCCGTGTTACATTTGCAACGGTAAAACCGAACATCGTCTCCTTCAATTGAAACTGATTGCACGACGGCAGAGTACTTTAGTTCTCCGGTTCTCTAGTCCTGAGTTCCTCGGGTTCATTAATGTTTTCTTCTCCTCCCACTCGTGGCATTTGTAGGCTAAGCCTCGATTTATGACTGAATTTATATATATTTATAAAATTTATGTACAAATATATAATGTTCCAATTCTTTCATTTTCCAATCAAAATCTCAAATAAATCAAAAACTCATAAACAAATATTCTATAATTTCTGCCCTGTTTAGCGAGTTTTTATAAATTCGCCTAAAATTCAAGATTTGATTATTTATTACTATCTTAAGCTTTACGCTTAACTAACAGTTTTTTTATAAAAAAAAAAAAAACCTTTAAAAAAAACACACTCACACAAGCAAAAGGAAACTCACATACTCTTGTTTACTCTTGATATTCAATACACGTAAACAATGCAGTGCTCTTCATTCTTTTCACATACCTTCTCCCTCTCTCTTTTTCTTTTTTCAAGCACTTTAAAGCTTTTGCTTAAATAGAATTCAAATGCAGAAAAAAAAAACTATTGAATAGAAATCACAGCGTTGACCGCAGCCGCTCTCTTAATTTGAAATTAATTACAATTAAGTGAGAACGAAAAGTAAAGCAGAGTGGGGAAGAGAATAAGTGTGTGTTAAAATGGCCAAAAGCCAGGCAACTTACAACAGTCACGAGTTGAAAGACTAACACGCTAAGCGCCTCGCATTAAATCCAAAAGAGAAGCGTCGCAGTCGCAGTCGCAGTCACAAAATTTTTAAACACTAGCTGCGCTGCCGGCGGCAACAGCGGCTGCTGTTACTCCTGCTGCTGCTGCTGCTGCTGTTGTTGTTGTTGTTCGCTGCTGCTGCTAATCCACTTTTACTGTTCTTCCGCTTACTCCCGCACACATGCACAGTCACACAAGCAAAGGTAACGGCAACGGCTGCAAAGCTTCTTCTTTTTTTATATATATATGTATATTTTGCACGCTGCGCTTTTGTTGTTTGTGGTTTTTGTTGGTGCTGCCGCTGCGCTGTCGCGCTGCCTGGCGTTTTTCGCACTGATTGTTACACACTAAAATCGAATTAAACTTGCACGCTGTGCCGTTGTTCTTGCTGTTACCGTTGTTCTTCTTTTTGTTGTTGTTGTTGTTGCTTTATTTTTGCCGCACTTTCCACACGTTGCACAACAACTTTCGCTCTAACTTTTACTTTGTTTGCAGCACAGGACACGTTGTGCAACAACAACAATAAAAAAAGAGCGTAAAACTTTTTAAAAACGTGCAATTTTTTTTTTGTTTTTTGTTCTACTTCTTTTTCTTCAGCTTTTTTTTTGGCTCCGCGCTCAGCGAAGCGAACGCGCAAAAGGGATTTTCTAATAAGAAACGCGTTAAAAGGATTTTCGAATAAGAAGCGAGACGCGACAAAAGTTTAGCGATGCGCGATCAAAATACGGCGCACAGACTTGGCCAAGGGACTTAACCCATATTCATTATTATCTTATATTTATTAGAAATTATTTTAATTGTTTATTGGTGTTGTTGTTTCCTTGAGAAAGATCAAAGAAACATATTTTCTTGCTTGTTTTAAGGTCCACAATTTAATGCGTCTAATTAAACACAACTTTTTGTGGCGCTTTTAAGTTAAAACTTGTATTTAAAAATATACGTTTTTGATTTCAGTTAGATTTTAGTCTTTATTATTGGTCTGGCCTTAACTGATATTCCAATTGGATCGATCGGGTCTAATCAAGAGCTGTGCTCGAGAGTACTTTTTCTCTTAAATATTTTTGTTGGGAGCCTTGTTTAATAAAGTGCCAGTTTTAAGCCTAACTGTGATTTCAACTTTATTTTGACATAACAATGTTAAATAAATTTTTTTATTTTGTTTACTTATAAAATGTTGCTATTTGCTATATATATCAAAAACATAATAATCATGCAAAATAAATCATTTTTTTCTGATTGTTTTTTCTCCTTATTTAACATAAATAAAATTTCCCTTTATAATTCTATATAAATTATTTTCCTTGTTCTCTTCTCGTTTGACGGCACTGATCTCAACTCCAATGTTCTCTTTGATAATTTCTTTGCAAAGGCAACGGCAACTTTTCAAGTCGGCATCCAATTCGAATATCAGCGAAAGCCTTTTCGCATAAAACTATGTTTTTTTTTTGTATTTGATTTATTTTATATTTTGCTTAATTAATTTATTTATTTTGCATTATGCTGCATTCTTTGAATATAGCACACACACACTTCGCACAACAACAATAACAGTAAACAAACTATGTGTGTGCTTCACAGTTAGTTGAAGCATTCAGTTTTACCGTTAGTACAAACCGTACGCACAGAAAATCACTTGAAAACTGTTCGTTCGGCGGGCCGCGTCGGATGTACCCGAACTGGCGGCCAACACGCAGCCAATGATGTTGCGACAAAAATGTTGCCGCAACGTGTCGCTGGATGCGTTGCAACGGGCCGAAGTTGAGTTATTTGTTGTTGTTGCCTCGGACTAGCAGCAATGTTGCAGCAACTGATTTGAGTGGAAGCTGGGCCTCATGCAAGTTTGTAGCGCACATGTTTGAGCCGATTTTGGCAAAGTTTTGAGGCCACTGAGGTGAGTTTCAGCTTGGCCACATTTTATATGTTGCCAAGTAATGGTGTCTAAAACTGTAGCCAAAATGAGGCCAGGTAAACTTGTGTCTAAGCAACAAAGCTTGTTTTTTAATGAAATTATAATTGTTATCAAACAGACAATAGTCAAATATGTGGCTGTATGACTCAACAAGTTTCATAGGAAAATTACATCGAGCAATTAGGCTGGAAAATCTTGAACCCATAAATAAGTCATAATTATTGTTGATCAATTTCAATAAATCATACACAAAATGCTAATTATGCTCAATTTTAACAGCATCGTTGCCAAATTTCAGCAAAGAAGAAGGTAAGAAATAGAACCGAAAAAAAAATGCAATGCAGGAACTTTGCACTAAATTTGTGTGCCTTCAACACATTACAAACACAAAATAGTTATTTCAAAAGTAAGAAAAACTTTTTCACTCACTTTTCGTAATCACAAATCTTCGTCAAGTCAAATAATTTCGTAGTTTTCCTTTTTCAATTTTCCCGCGATTCACAAGCACGCGTTGAAAAGTTCACACTGCATTACTAAAAGAGAAACATCGATAGCGTGTACAGCGATAGCGCAAGTTGGCCATATACCTCGATACTATCGATAGCAGCTGTAGTTCACTGTCTCGTCTCTAGCACAGCGACGTTGCCCGTTCTTTCCTGTCGATACGCCAGTGCAGGCGTGTAGTGTTTTTTAAAGTTGGTCCACGAAAATCAATAAACATCCAAAATGGTAGGTGCCATTAATACCAAATAATTGCAGCAAATGCAAGCAAATTAAATGCCATAGTCAAGTACATAGAAATTTTTCAAGTGTGCGACTGGCAAATGCATAAAATGGGATGAAAAAACTGAAACTGCAGACGTGACACAGTCCAAAGTGTATATGTGTGTGTGCGTGTGTGTGAGGCAGTGGTGAAATGCAAGACAAAGAAAATAGCTCAAGGGGCTGTCGCAATGACGTATGCAATTTGGCTATGAAAATAAAATAGAAACATGCAGAAGATGTTGCCAGATGCTGACTAAATGCATTTGTGAGTGTTTTTATATGCATGTGAAGTGCATATATATATGTATATAGATGCATACGTGTGTGAATCAAGTGTGCATATATAAAAAACGACGACGCAAGTGGTTTTTTGTTCAACTCTAACCTCACAAAAATCACATCGCCTGAGCCGAAATTTTAGTGTGTGTGTGTGTGTGTGTGTGCGTGTGATTCTTAAATGGGAATGTGTGCGTGGGGCCAGCAAACGCCATTTTTAATAGCAGCTTAGCTACTCTTACGGCTTACCTAATGAAAATAGGTCGAAATGGTATATTCATTTTATCTATAAAGTATATATATCCATTTTGGTTCACATGATAGTATGAATATACTATAGCACTTAAATAATCAATTGTAAGAATGTATAACAAGATCAGTCAAATTTAAATTGCAGTTAGCGAAGCGTTAAACGCATTTTTACCTGTATACGTTCTCTTTCTCATGACTCTCTCTTTCTCTGTTGTTGCTGCTGACGTTTGTAGGTCAACTTCACCGTCGACGAAATCCGTGGCCTGATGGACAAGAAGCGTAATATACGCAACATGTCCGTCATTGCCCACGTCGATCACGGCAAATCCACGCTGACCGATTCGCTGGTATCGAAGGCTGGTATCATTGCCGGCGCCAAGGCTGGCGAGACCCGTTTCACCGATACGCGCAAGGACGAGCAGGAGCGTTGCATTACCATCAAGTCGACGTAAGGGCGTTATTACGTTAATATCTTTTTTTTTTTTAATTTTGCCCTCTTTCTGCTACCACATCCAGTGCCATCTCCATGTACTTCGAGGTGGAGGAGAAGGATCTGGTGTTCATCACGCACGCCGATCAGCGTGAAAAGGAATGCAAGGGTTTCTTGATCAATCTGATCGATTCACCCGGTCACGTTGATTTCTCCTCGGAGGTGACCGCCGCCCTTCGCGTCACCGACGGCGCCCTCGTCGTCGTCGATTGCGTGTCCGGCGTGTGCGTGCAGACGGAGACTGTGCTCCGTCAGGCCATCGCTGAGCGCATCAAGCCCATTCTGTTCATGAACAAGATGGATCGTGCTCTGCTCGAGCTGCAGCTGGGCGCTGAGGAGCTGTACCAGACCTTCCAGCGTATTGTGGAGAACGTGAACGTCATCATTGCCACCTACAACGACGATGGCGGCCCAATGGGTGAGGTGCGCGTGGACCCCAGCAAGGGCTCCGTCGGTTTCGGTTCCGGTCTCCACGGCTGGGCCTTCACCCTCAAGCAGTTCTCCGAGATGTACTCCGAGAAGTTCAAGATTGATGTTGTCAAGCTAATGAACCGGTAAGTCAACTTCCTTCACTTTAATTGGGACAACCCATGTTCGCTTTTAGCACAAAACGTGTGACGCTGAGCGTGCGAACTCTGGCGATCTTCGCCAGAACCGCGCGTGCTGATAGTGCCGCAAGTGCAACAACAATAAAAGCAGATGAAAACTGAAGATGCTGCTAAAACGCTGCACCGGAACCGCTTTCCTAATGTTCAAACGGTGCATTTGCTAAGGCAGCAACTCGACAAATATCTACATCATTTTATGTCCAAGGATTTGGGTTTTATCCAAGTTCTATTCTTATTATTACTAACACAGTTTTGCAGAAGTAAACATTTGAAGTGGTTTTCAAATTTTAGCAGCATGTTTCATGGCTTTGCATAATTCCTTAAAAATATATATTGTCTTACGTCATTTTGTAAAACAATACAAGTGGAACGAGAAACTGAGACGTTAATTGGAAAAAGAATTCAAATAAAAAATTATACAAATACAAATTAAGACAAAAAATATCTGGAAAGGTATTAGAGTGGGAACTGAAGTGCCCAATATGGGTCACATTATAAACATGAAAATATGTAAAACTAAAAATAACAAATAAGAATAGAATATCTAAATATAAATAGCGTAAAATTTCGGTTGAAAGAATTTTAAAGCCCTTAAATTTCGACACAATTTCGTAACAAGAACAGAAATTATTTGAAATACAATTTCGCCGCATTTCTCTTTAACACAGTCTGTGGGGTGAGAACTTCTTCAATGCCAAGACCAAGAAATGGCAGAAGCAAAAGGAGGTGGACAACAAGCGCTCCTTCTGCATGTACATTCTGGACCCGATCTACAAGGTGTTCGATGCTATCATGAACTACAAGAAGGAGGAGATCGGCACGCTGCTGGAGAAGATCGGCGTGACCCTGAAGCACGAGGATAAGGACAAGGATGGCAAGGCGCTGTTGAAGACTGTGATGCGCACCTGGCTGCCAGCCGGTGAGGCACTGCTTCAGATGATTGCCATCCATTTGCCATCGCCTGTGGTTGCCCAGAAGTACCGTATGGAGATGCTGTACGAGGGTCCTCATGATGATGAGGCCGCCATTGCTGTCAAGAACTGCGATCCCGATGGCCCATTGATGATGTACATCTCCAAGATGGTGCCGACCTCCGACAAGGGACGTTTCTATGCCTTTGGCCGTGTGTTCTCCGGCAAGGTTGCCACCGGCCAGAAGTGCCGCATCATGGGCCCCAACTACACGCCCGGCAAGAAGGAGGATCTGTACGAGAAGTCCATCCAGCGTACCATCCTGATGATGGGTCGCTATGTGGAGGCCATTGAGGATGTGCCCTCTGGCAACATTTGCGGTCTGGTCGGTGTCGATCAGTTCCTGGTCAAGACCGGTACAATCACTACCTTCAAGGATGCCCACAACATGAAGGTAATGCACCGTACGCAACTCGCATTTTCAAAGCAAAACTCACTAATCTCTCCTTCTCAAAATGCGTTCAGGTGATGAAGTTCTCCGTGTCGCCTGTGGTGCGTGTCGCCGTGGAGCCGAAGAATCCGGCTGATTTGCCCAAACTGGTGGAGGGTCTGAAGCGTCTGGCCAAGTCCGATCCTATGGTGCAGTGCATCATTGAGGAGTCCGGCGAGCACATCATTGCTGGCGCCGGTGAATTGCATTTGGAGATTTGCCTTAAGGATCTGGAAGAGGATCACGCTTGCATCCCACTGAAGAAGTCCGATCCCGTAGTCTCCTATCGTGAAACCGTCTGCGAAGAATCCAACCAGATGTGTTTGTCCAAATCGCCCAACAAGCACAATCGTCTGCTTATGAAGGCTCTGCCCATGCCCGATGGTCTGCCCGAGGATATTGATAACGGTGAGGTTAGCTCCAAGGACGATTTCAAGGCGCGCGCCCGTTATCTGGCCGAGAAATACGATTACGATGTTACCGAGGCCCGTAAGATCTGGTGCTTCGGCCCCGATGGCACCGGACCCAACTTCATCCTCGACTGCACCAAGTCCGTGCAGTACCTCAACGAAATCAAGGACTCTGTCGTCGCTGGCTTCCAATGGGCCTCCAAGGAGGGCATCATGGCCGACGAGAATCTGCGTGGCGTTCGCTTCAACATCTATGACGTCACCCTGCACGCTGACGCCATCCATCGCGGCGGTGGCCAGATCATTCCCACGACCCGTCGTTGCCTGTACGCCGCCGCCATCACGGCCGGCCCACGCCTCATGGAGCCCGTCTATCTGTGCGAGATTCAGTGTCCCGAGGTCGCCGTTGGCGGCATCTACGGTGTGCTGAACAGGCGTCGTGGCCACGTCTTCGAGGAGAGCCAAGTAGCCGGCACGCCCATGTTCGTTGTGAAGGCCTATCTGCCCGTCAACGAGTCCTTCGGCTTCACCGCCGATCTCCGCTCAAACACCGGCGGCCAGGCGTTCCCCCAGTGCGTCTTCGATCACTGGCAGGTGCTGCCCGGCGATCCGTGCGAGCCATCCAGCAAGCCCTACCAGATTGTCCAGGATACCCGCAAGCGCAAGGGTCTCAAGGAGGGTCTCCCCGATCTGTCTCAGTATTTGGACAAGTTGTAAGCGGCGACTCCAAATCGTGGGGCGGCGGCGGCTGCTGCAGCTGGCCAACAACAAAGCACGCAGCAGCTGCGTAGAACGATCAAAAATGCAGCAACAACAACTAAAGCAACAGCAACAACAACAACAACATCATCGCAAAGGTCGCTGTGGCCGCTGGCAGCGTTTTAAAACACACACACATTTAAAGAAATTTTGATGATTATTAATTGTATAACAGTAAACAACAACAAAAATAAATCAAGTAAATGATTATACTTAAGTTTATATAAAACAAACAAAAAACAACCAACAAATACATACATAGAGAGCACTCGAAATGTGCTCGAAACAAATTACCAAAAATAGAAAAAGCAAGGGGCAACTAATGCATATGGCACACAATCAGGAAATATTCAATTTGGGGGCTATATCAAATCTGGTTTTAATAGCCATAAGCAATTAACATGGGGAGTGCTGCTGTCAGTGAGCTTCATTAACAGAGCTGTTAAGGCATGTTAAACATTAAGATGTTAGCTAACAGCACAGGTTGAACAAGTAACTGGGAAATATTTATAAATAGCCACTAAGCAGCTAAAGTTAGCCAAATGTTAGCTAAATGATTTCAGTAGCTAAAATTAACAGCAGTGCTGTTTTGTTACCAGCTAAATGCAACAACACTATTCTGTTAAACGTATAACAGCTGTTGTTGCCGCATTGACAACTGCAACGGGGGTTGTTGTTTTTCTTGTTCGATGCGTTTATTGTTTTTGTTGAGCCGCGTGGCCAAGTGCAAAATCACAAAGCAAAGCACACAAAGCCAATCAATGTTAATGATTACAACAAATGAGCGACATGCGGCGTTTGCAAAACAAACACAACAACACAGCAGACGCAACGGCCTGTGGGGTGGCAGTGACGCCGAGAGCGCGATTGCAACCCAAACAAGAACTCCCACATCAATGCGCGCTCTCTCCTTTTTTGCACTCTCTGCTTATTTGTAGGTGTCTGTGTGTGCTTTGGCTGTTGTATGGCTGCCCAAGTCTATCAGCAAGTTAATCTATTTTTTTTTTGGTCTGCTACTGTATAATACACATATATTAAGTTACAATGTAAAAGCTGAACTTAGCATAAGGTCCATGTTAACGCAGAGCAAAAAACTCGAAGAGCGCCAAAGCTAACAGGATCAGCGGATCGTGCACCCACACAATGCAATGGTAGCTTATAAGAGTCTGCTCTGGCTCTCTCGCAACTACACGCATACAGCAGCAGCAGCAGGCCAATTCGTTACAGCAGGCGGATAACATCCACCAGACACAGTAACAGCACAGTGTACAATTGTCCACGCTCTCTCTCAGGCTTAGTTCAGTCGTGTTTCGGTGTTTGAGGCGAGCTGACGTATTTGAGAGCAGTTGCTGCGCGCGCGACGTATGCATTGCAATATTTTTGTAAATTTGAATAAATAGGTACATATGTTTGTGCGTATGTATCTGAGTTGTCGTTCGTTTTTTTTTTTGCAATTTAAATTCCAATTAATATTGCAAAAATAGTCAACAATTTGCTGAAGTCGTTTGCCAAACGAGCGGAACCAACAAAAAAGGCGAAGTGTGCAGTTGTATTGGTGTCTGTGTATGTATGTGCCTGTGTGCGTGCGTTTGTATGTAATTCATAAGCAAATTACAAAATGCGAATAGAATTCTCTTGTTCTCCGCGGAAGTTGCCGTCTGTTTTTGTCATCGTCTCAAAAGCCGCCGACGCCGTCAACGTCGACGTCGCAGCCGCCGCTACGTCTGTCATTGCAAACAGCAAACCCCGCTGGTGGGATTTATTGCCCGTCTCGCTCTCGCGCACACGCTCAACATATATATTTACAATTGCTATATTTAGCAACATTTCCAATTGGAAGAATTTTGATTTGACCTTTTGGCAGTAAAAGCTTTTAATTGTAATTATTATGCGATGCTTGTGAGCAAAAGAAAAAAGAAAACAACAACGAAATGTGTGTGTGTGTGTGTGCGTCTGCATATGAAAAAATCGATGCCAGACTCCCTGCGACGACGACGACGACGACGACGTCGACTTCAACTTCATTCAGTAAAGCAAAAAGCAAGGCAAAAAGGCAGCGACGCCAACGCTGCCGCAGTATATTTTACAGTTAGACAAACTTGGATCTTTGTCTGTGTGTTAAAATGTGTGTGTGTGTGTGTGTGTGGGTGGCTGCATCTGAAGTTGGGAGTTCGAATTGGAAATGGCTTTATGGACAGCTACCGATAAGAAACGGAAATGAAATTTTCGCCATATTCGAAACTTAAATATTGCAAACTTTTTATTAGCGTTCTTTTTTTTAAATATTTTTTTTTAATTTGCTGCTGCATCTGTTCAAATGTTTTTTTGGGGCAGCCATAGCAAAAGTTTAGTTTTTATAAAAGCAAAAACAACGTGCATGCGTGCGAGTGTGTCTGTGTGTGTGAGTGAGTGAGTGAGTAAGTTGTTTATGTATAGCGGAATATAAAATATTCTATGTGTGAGTGTGTGCGTTGAGTGGGAGGCAGGCAGGCTAATCTATCAGTGTATGTGTGCGTGTCTGTGAGCGAGTGTGAGTGCGCCTGAGCCCCACACACACACACACACATATATACATATATATATATGTTTGTGTGAAACTCCTCTCTACAAAGTGTATAGAAAATATGAATGAAGATAGAAAACGCAGGCAAAGGAGTCAAGAGTAAATTTGTAGCAGGAGGCGAACGGCAAATGGGTGGCGGAGGGGGTTTTGAAGCAAGGCGGTGAAAATAGTTTTCTTACACTAACGTTCCCATTTTCCCCATTTTCACACCTCCCCCTCCAGCTCCGAATGGCAAAAAGATTCTACGTGAAAAATCAATGCACAAATTTTGTTGCACGTACAAAAATGTTCAAAAGACTTTTCACCAACTATTCAAAAGTTGAAAAGTTTTGCGAGTGTGCAAAAAATTAATTAATTTGTAAAGAAAAAAAATCAAATTTTCTTTCACATTGAAAAAAAAAAGTGCTTTCTAAGAAAGAAATAGTAATTTTTGTGTTTTACTAGTTGAATATTAAGAAATAATTTCCGATATATTGAATTGAAAAATATTAAATACTTTAATCAAAATTGTCTAAAAGATTTAGAAATTAACAATAATAATTTATATAATTTCTAGAATTCAAAATTTCAGAAACATTTTAGGGTAGAATCTCAATTTTTTTTGGGTTAAACTGATTTTATAAACCCAAGAAAATTTTATATACATTTTTTTTGAAAATTATCTAATCTAATATTTCACTTTTCTATTGACTACAATTTTTATTTTAATGCTTTATGGCTAATTTTTTTTTTTTTTTTTTTTTGGAAACAATAGAACTGACACGAAAGTTTTTCCCGTAGATAAACTCTGATTAGCTGGGTGATTAGCACACAAATCGGGGCCAAATTTTAAGTTAGCTATCATTTTTGCTAAAAGAACTAAAATTAGTTAACGCGGGGTTAATTGATTTGTGCTTAACGTGGCTTATTCAGTCGCATTTAATTAGCCTGCTAATATTAAAAGCTAATATCCGCTTGTACCCAAACCAAATCGTTTAATTGCCGGTTACGCAAATCGAATCAATATTAAATATTTATGAAAAGTGTCAACACACACACACACACACACACACGTACATAGTTAAGCAGCTTACAGCAGCTTAACAACAATTACAAGTTTGATTATTTAAGCAAAAATCTCATTTCCCATTTTTTTGTTGTTGTTGTTGTTGTTGTGTTGTTGCTTTTGTGCTTCCCCAAACAGCATTTGGATGACGTATTTAATGACCTGAAAAAATCGCCAATCACTTTCACACATCGCATAGATGAAAATTGAAACAGCCGACAACAAAGACGAGCAGCGGCAGCGACGTCGACGCCGACGGCGGCAGCAACGGAGGCAGCAGCTGTGGGCGCATTGATTACATTTTCATAATCAACGAACGAGAGAAAAAGTAGCAACAACAACAAAAAGTTACAAATAAAAAGAAGAAGAAAAAAAGACTACAAAAACCAAAAAAAAAAAAAAAAAAAACACAAGAGTTGCAGTTGATTTCAATGAAAATCGCATAATGGAGGCAACACCTGAATCGTGTGGCGCACGCGATTCTGCGGAGGCGTTGGACCTGGAGGCGGATACAGAAACGGAGGCGGAGGCGGAGACGTCCACGTCAACGGCAGCAGCAACAACAGCGGCCAGCAACATGTCAGCCAATGTTCGGGCCGAGTTAGAGCCCGCAGCTTTGGATGCCGCATCCGACGACCAACAAAAGCAAAAGTATGTCGCAAAATGGAATTCAATTCAATACAAAAATGAGAGAGAGAGAGAGAGAGAGAGAGAGAGTGAGGGAGAGCGGGCGAGTAAAGAGTTGCAGAAATGCTAATTAAATTATGATTTCCATTTTCATTTCCATTTACATTTCCATTTTCATTTGTTTCGCTGCAGCGAGCCGCAGTCGTTGGAGCCCATCTCCATGGACGACATCCCGGAGCCGATCAAAGTGCTCGACGACATCATCTCAGAGTTCGAGGAGGCGACCACCAAGCCGGCGGCCCTCCACAGCAACAGTGGCGAAAACCAGTCCGAGGACGACGGCTACATGAGCCTCAGTCGCAAAAAGTGAGTTCAACTTTAAATAACACCAAAAGCTTATTAAATCAAATTAATTAAATCAATCAGATATTCAGACAAAGATCAATTTTTAGTCAAATATATCCCAATTGTCAATCGTTCAGATTTGTGTGCAGCGCCCACCTTAAATCGCAAATCAATAGAATCGAATATTATCCACAATTTTGTGACCTTGAACAACTTTATTTGAAAATTTCAGAATTTTCGCAAAATTACATATTACTTAATTCAACCTTGGCCTGATCATCATTTGTGAAAACGTCAGTGATTTGAAATACCAGCCAAGCTGTATATAATTTCTATATGGTCCATTTAGATTACTGAAAAGGTTAATAATAATAATAATGATTGCAAAATAGTTGCATTTTTTCATTTACCAAGTTAAGCAATCGTTAAACCACCATCCAGAAGTCGTATATTTCGCACAGTTGTCTTCTTCATTCTTATCATTGTCCCTATCTTTTGTAGAAAACTTCATGTTTAAATGAAATTCCATTGCATTCACATCATCTCCAGAATAATTTCCAAGCGTTTTTATCTTATATGATTCTGCTTCGTTTCCAATAACAAAATCACTGTATTTCGCATAAAAAGTTTCATTTTCAGTGTCTTTCATGTATATATAAAGCTCGTGAGTCTGAGATTTCGTTAGCAGATGCAGTTTCTCAAGCCCCAAGAAAAACTCGCCGCGTAAATCGCCAAATCCTTCTTTATACTCTTCCCAGTTTCTATTAAAATCCACACTTCCATCCATTCGACGTTGGATAACGGTCCAGCCCCCACCGTCAAGCTGTGAGTCGCAGGGAACGGAAAATGGGTCTATGCCGGGCACTTTGATCGAATACAAATCGGTTGACTTATTTATGCAACTGGAAGGAAAAGCGTTTGCTTCGCACTTTGCGAGCTTCGACTCAAGTTCGTTGATTTTGGCAGCATTCAATTCAAGATCTTTTTGTAGTTTATCTATTTGTTTATCTTTTTCATCACTTTGGGATTCTTCTGATTTTATTTGCGATTGCAGATTAGCTATTCGAGCATCCTTTGAGGCAATATTGTTCTTATATGAGACGGTTAATTCGATTAGCTGGGCCAGTTGAAGCTCCTTTTGCTTAAGAGTTTCCTTAAGGCTCGCTAAATAACACAAAAAACCCAATTCACAATCGTTTAACTTGGATTGCATTGATTTGATTACCTTTTTCATTAATTTGGGATCGCAGATTAGCTATAAGAGCATCTTTTGAGGCCAGTTTTGACTCATTGTTGACAATCATTGCTTTTTGTTCACTGATTTTATCTTCTAGCTCCGCAAATTGTTCTTCCTTAGACCTCACGGAGGAGGCGTAGTTTAGGAGAGGCTTAACCACCTGTAGACAATAGGTACCGCATTGCGCGTCTTTTTCCCTAGATTCCTTCGAGCACTGAGTAAATCTTTAGATTAGCTTACAAATTTTGATATTCAATTTGGGGCACTAACCGTTTGTTCGCTCGAGATCACCATAAAGGGTATCAACACAAACACCAATAAACTAAGCACAATTTTCATTTTGAATCGAACAATTCGAGATTGGTTTCCCGAGCACAGCTTTGCCAATTTTAAACTGACGAAACGGAATTCACGCAACTTACCATGAAGCCGAATTTTGAGCTTCTTATCAGTGGGTAGATTGTCGCTCGAACTTGGACTCTGACTTGGAATCTGACCTGTCTGGCGATGCTTGGCACATGTTAGATTTAAATCTATTTATATATATATATATATATATACACTATTGTATATATAAGAAGAATTAAATGTTTGAGTTTTAACACGAGCTTATTGGATTCTATCGCTGTGCAAGTGCACAAAATCGGCAGGGAATATATACGCGATCTTTTATATGAATATTTATTTTCAAATTCTTATGTTTGTATTAAGCAATACTATTTTTGGATTTTGAAAATGAAACATTTAAATGCATTCATTGTTTAGATTCTTTACTAGTGATCAAGTGATCTCCTTTAAATATCGAAAATTTTCAAATTTCTAAAAACCGAAACTTTTCAAACGAACAATAATAGGTGCGTAAAAGAGTATAACGCAGTCGGTAACGCCCGATCTCACTTGTAATCTAGTCAAAATAAACCGGCCAAATGTAATTCGAAAATTGAAGACACTTGAAAAATATTTTAGAAAACAACTGTTGTGAATCGAAAAATTTCCTATTTTGTAATTTATATCAAAAATCAAAATTACATGAATCATTTTTTAAATTTTAATTGAAAAAAAATTGCAATTTTGTTTATAATTTTTGTTGTTTTCTAAATAATAAATAATAAATAATAAAACTGAAAGCAACTCTTAATCAAGTGACTAAATATTGTTTAATTTTATATTTGGAAAATGCTTGTGTTGCAGCATGTCGAAAAAGGACTCGGAGGATGTGCCACAAACGCCCAGCACAGACACCGTACCCGAGGGCAGTTTCAATGAGGTGGATGGCACCGCCGAGAATCTAACCAAATTATCGACGGAGACGTCGCACAGCCAGGAAACAACAACGCCACTCATACAGACAACGCTGGTGGGTATAGATACAAATATATATATATATATATATATATAGATGAAAATCCCAATTAATGTACGTTTAACTCAGCCCAAGGCACGCAGCGCCAACTCAACGATAGCGAGCAATTCGAATTACTCGAGCCTGCCCTGTTGCGGAGCACGTGCCTCCAATTTGGCTGCCACCGGAACGGGCAACTGTTCGAGTGCCTTGGCCGCTGTCGGCGGCGGCGGCGGGGGTGTGGGCGGAGGCGTGGTTGGAGGCGTCGCCGTTACGCGCACCGGCAGCTGCAATGGGGAGCGGAACGCGCTGGGCATTGACATCAGCGCCGTGCACAATGCTGTGCTGCGCGGCAATCTGGCGAAGTTGCCGGAGCCGATGCTGAACGAGCATCCGGTCACCATCTATCCGGGGCCCTCGTCCAAAACGGGCGGGGAGGGGGCGCGCGTCAAGCGCCTGCTCAACTCGGTGGAGCAGCACAAGGAGGTGTGCCACATGCTGCAGCCGCACGCGTCCAACAGCTCGAACAGCTCCTCGACGGGCTCACAGCACACGTCCAGCGGCGAGGACTCCCCGGCCGCGTCCAATGCGAACATGGCCGCATCGAAGCCACATCATCATCATCATCATTTGGATGACTACTCCGAGGACTCCCTGGAGGAGTCCACCATCTCGACGGATCTGACGCCGGTCAAGCAGAATGGCGTCGCCTGGGAGATACACTTTAAGAGCAATAAGAAGAAGACGAGTGCCGCCAAAAAATCAGCCGCAGCAGCTGCCAAAAAGGTGAGCCACAAATCTCCCCAACAACTATTCTATAGACCCGATTTAGCATTTAGTATTTAGTATTCATTTCCTACTACCAAATATTGTCTCTAGTAGTACTTTAATTAATTCATTTGCATCATTAGCTTAATCAAAATCGATCAACAAACATCGCAAAAGTGTTTTAATTTTGATGAAATTTGATCGATTCTTATAAGTAAATCGGTATTTAAGTATCGCATTTAAAAGAAAAAGTGTAAACATCGAGTTTAGCAGCCATGCTTTTAAATTTTCAATCGATAATTTTTCGGTATATCGATCTATTTATTATCGATCCAATCCGATGTAAATAATCGATGTTTAGTTCGCGTGAAAATCACTAGTTTTAAGTGTTTTTTAATAAAAGTTAAAAAAATGTAATTTTTTTTTATCGATCATTTGTTTTTTTTGTTTTTTTTTTAAATTGAAAAAATTATATTTGCCATAAATTATTATTAATATAATATTGATGCATCTTCTTCCACGCAGCAACATGGAAGGGAGAACAATTTGGCCGACTTCAACAACAGTTTCGTCTACAACGAGCAGAGCATGCTGGGCAAGGGCACCTTTGTCATACGCCGCTCGACGACCAAGAAGCCGCCACGTGCCGTTGACATTTTTAGCATACCGAAGCCACCGCGCACCACCCTCGGTGCTGGCGTCGGCGCTGGCGTCGGCGCTGGCGTCGGCGCTGGCGCTGGCGCCATTAGCAATGAGTTCTATACGAGCGACAGCGAACCGAGCGAATCGGCGCCGTTGCCGCCGCCACCGGCACCGGCCGAGATGAACTTCATCTATAAAGAATGCGAGGCGGCGGCGGCGCAGACGCGACGTGGCCTCGAAATGGCGGCCGCACAGCGAGCGGCACTCTCTTTGGACATTGCCGAGGCCACCGAGCACCTGAGCAACAAGCCATTGAAGAGCAAGACGGCCATGCTGACCGAGAAGCGTCTCAGCGCCGAGTCCATGCCGGAGAACACCTCCAGCAGCGAGGAGTTCGACGAGGCGCGCCTCAACGGCAACGCCTACGATTTGTTCAGCTACAACGGCAACGGTGAGTGGACCCAAAAACATATATACGTATATATATTGGATAGAGTTATCTTGCAATATTTGAAGAAAATTCTCATCATTGCTTTCTTTTCTATAATATTATTATTATTTCTATTGTCTTTGGTTTTGTTCTGCATGGAAAAATTTAATGCAATTCCCAAATTTTCGAATTTCCTCAAATTCAAAGATCATAAAAATTTAGTAGAATTGATTGAAAACAAATAACAAAACAAACAAAAATTTTTTCAAAATCCAAAAAATCAATAATCGCGATTAAATCTGCTATTTTTTTTATACTCGTTCACGAAGTGAAATAAATCCAAACAAGTTCAAAAATAAAAGATACATCAATTTCTGAAGACCTTTTTCAAGAATAGTAAAATTGGTAAATTAATAATAATATAATAAAATAAAATGATAAATTAAACAAATCAATCAATATATTTGCAAACTGATCAAATGAGTTGCATTTTGATGGAATTTTCTGCATGATTGAAAAACGTATTTTTTTTTTCCATCTATTTGAGTTGAAACTAATTCAGTAATTTCTGATCGGCAGAACGCGTTTCGACGGCGACCACGCCCCACACGGACCTGGCGCCCACTCTGGAGGAGGACGAGGAGTCGGACTTCAGCTACGGCTGTGCGCCGCTCAAGCAGATCGAGCACAACATCAGCGCGCTGCTGCGCGGCGATTTGCCGCTGCCGGGTCCGCTTGCGGCAGCGAACGGCTGCAGCGCAGCCGCTGCAGCAACGTCCGCTGTCGCTGCCACTTCCGCTGCTGCTGGTGGTGCTGCTGCCGCCGCCACTGCTGCGGCTGCTGCTGCTGCGGCGGCGGCGGAGCTGCATGCAAAGCGCGTGCTGGAGTTCCGTCCGGGCGTGCACAAGTCGGAGAGCGCCAAGGAGATGCTGCTCTCGCAGAGCGTTGGCTTCGGCCCGTTGCCGCCGTCGCCGCCCAGCTCGAATCCGGACATGTTCGACTACGATGCGCCGCTGCCGCCGTCACCCGTTGAGACGCGCAAGCCGCTGGAGCTGCCGGCGGCTACTGTCAATGGCGGTGGCGGTGGCAGCGGCAATCGCGGCACCACCGTCGTCGAGGTGCATGCCACCGCCTCGGGCGCCGCGGTCCACAGCAGCAACAGCCACACGCGACGCAGCCGGGACAATGTCGCCGCCGTGCGGCATTTCAACGATGAGCTGCCGCCGCCGCCGGCACCGGCCCATCAGCAGCAGCAGCAGCAGCAGCAGTCGGCCAGCTTTGGGGAGGGTCTGCCCGGTCTGATGGCGCCGGCGGTGCCGCCGCATCGCGCCGCCGGGCACTCGCTGAACACGATGAAATCGTGGAGCATCGATTCGCAGTATCGCAAGCGGTCGCCCAAGCTGTTTGGCTACAGCAGCGGCAGCGGCATAACCACGCCCACCGGCTTGGGCGGCATGCCGCCGCTGCCACAGCCACCGCCGCCGCCGCTGCCGCCCATGGGCACAATCGGCTCATGCGATGGCAGCTCCGCTGCCGGCACCGGCTCCTATCAGCGACGCTACATCAACTACGGCACCAAGCGCAGCCTGAAGCAGTCGCCGCGCGAGGAGCACCGCCTGCAAACCTCCTGTAGTCTTCCTGAAACGCCCATCTTTGCCAGAGGGTGAGTTCCAAATGACACTCAAAAGGACAGATTCGAAATCTGCACAACTCTGTCAGTTTTCAATCGAAAAACCAAAAACCAATTCTAATTAAGAGCGTTTCCTGTTTATCCAACATTTCGATTTTGCAGCTGTGACATACCACGTACGCCATATCGACGCCAAAATGATCCCATTCCCGTCAGCGGCTCCCGGACAGCGCCGCGTTCCAGCACATCGAATAGCATTAACATGGGCAACTCCATCTTGGGCATTGGCGGTGAGTTTGCATTGATCGATTTTGATACATTTTTTTTTTCTTGTATTTAAACTGAATCCGTTTACAGCTGGCAGCTATGGAACCGCGCAAATCTGTCGCCAACGTTCGATCAATCATGCCTTAGCCTCCAATGAGATGCTGCGCATGACCGGCGCACCCGCCCGCGGCTGGTATCCGAAGCAGCGCAGCATGCGACCCGCCTCCACGGAGAACATTGATCGGCTGGCATCGGTGCGTGTGTGGGACAATCCGGCGGGCATGTCCGGCACGGGCCAGTCCCGCAAACCGTTAACCCTGCCGCCCAATCTGACGCCCTCCTTCCTGAACAAGTCGCCACGCGAGGCACTTCGTCGCGTCACCAGTTTGCTAATTACCAAGAAGAGTAAGAGCCAACCAGCTCCAGTTAATAAAATTCCACTAACCGATTTGCAACTCGATCTTCCAGAGCACAACAAGGAGCGCAAGCACAAGGCCTACAGCGATCAGCCCATGGATGACAGCAATAGCAAGCATGCCTATGAATTTGAAACTGGTAACTGGACAGATTCCACTTCAGTCGATTTAGCCAACTTTTCTTTTTATTTTTCATTATTAAATTTCAATTGTTTTTGATCCCATTGATCCCACATTGATCCCAATAATTTCATATATCCGCTTTTATCTAGACCAATTTTTTTATATAACTTTTCCTATATAACTTTTTGCTATTCGTCGGTTAAAGCACATATTTCAATACACTTTAAAAAGCAGTTATTAACTTGGCTTTACCTTAAAGAAGCCATCTTCTGCTCTTTTATGATCGAACGAATTATTAATTTGTACGCATTTAATTTTCTTTTCTTAATTTTCTAAAAAACACGTAGAATTTCCAAAAATGAATTTTTAAAATTGTAAAATATTCATGAAATTCCTTTCGCCTGTTCTTTTTATCGATATTTATTTATGAAATTTGCGTCTTTCATCATTTTTGATGCGCATGTTTGAAAGAGTTTTGAAACGAAGTTAAACGATCGAATGAAAAACAAAGGAATTTTATACACAAATGAATTGAATACTAATTGTGTTTCTCTCTCTCTCTCTCCTGCCACGTAGGTTCCGCGAAGCGCAAGGAGAGCAGCAGTCGCAGCAAGGACAATGCCGCCGCTGGCGTCGGCACCACGCCCAAGGCCAAGAAGAAGGGTCTCTTCAAGACGCTGTGGAAACGCACGAAAACCGCCTCGCTGGATCAATAAGATTATTATTAACACAGACACAGCCAAAACACTGCCCCAGCCCCTTCGCCCTCGCACAATTTGGGAAAATGAACATCGATAATAACCGCACCTATTTATACACTATGTAAAATGTATATGAAGATGGTATAGAATACCCCGCCCACTTCTAGCCACCCCGCAGCCAGACTCCCCAGACTCACCTGCTCATCCATCAATATATATATATATATATATAGATATATTCACGTTTGACTTATTCTCACGCGCTCGTTCGTTTGTAAGTTCGTTCACCTTGAAAATTTCACGCAATTTGCAAGCAATTTATATATACATATATATCTATCGTACATATATGTACAACTATATCGGTCATATAATAATGCGAAAACAAAAACCAATTGAATTATTCAAATGCACAAAGCCGTGAATCGTAAAGACTGAAAAAAAGAAAAAAATTTAAATGAAATGAAATGAAATGAGCCAAAAACCAATTTAAATGAAAAACTAAAAAATTTAATGCAATAAACACCAGACCAGATCAGACATAACAGTATTATATATATATACAAAAAAAAATGAGATATATATATATATATATATATGGTATCCTGAGATGGTGCCCAGACTTTGAACTTGCAACAATTCCATGGCCGAAACACACAATAAAAAGCACGCAACGATGAGCAAAAATAAAAATAAAAATATATATAAAAAAAAAATTAAATGAAAAACAAAAAAAAAACCATAATTATACAAGCACTGAATTTATATATAGTATATAAACTCGATATACATAGTTTGGAGTATAGCTGAACCGTTTAGGGTTCCAGGCAGCATTACTTACTTTATATTATGATGTTTGGATATACGCCAAAAACTTTTGTGAACGCTTCGTCAGTTGCGCTTTTGGGCGTGGCGTGTGAAAGACTTACCCAAAGAATTTCGAATAGATCTTACGTAATCTTTTACAGGTCCATCGGCCAACCGATCTTGAAGTTGTATTCCAGGCAAGAATACACAAATGCATCTAACAATAAATTTAATTTCGAAATTTTGAGAGACTAGAATAGCCGAAACGCCCTCCAAATTTCAAAGAATGTTTGATAATACAATTTCCAAAATTTTTGCATACAATTAAAAAAAATATATCATACATAAAAAAGTTGAAAGAAAAACCAATCCCTAAAACTAAAACCCAACCCAAATGCTCAATAGAACTTTTTTGCTTTTTGTAATTTGAAGAAAACTTAAAGAAATGAAAAGGATACGAAAATAACGAAAGTAAAAACAAACTGTAAACGTTTACTAGTCATTAAATATAAATAATATAACAACAATAATAAAATGGGGCAAACACGATATATATATATATATATATATGAAAGATTATGTATTTTTTATTAACACACTGAGAAAAGCCAAACGGGCCAAGAAATGAAATATGAAACGCGAAATTGACAGCATTTTTATGAAAGAGGCGCCACCCGCCCGCCCCTCACAGAGAGAAAGCCAGTTGAAAAGTATTATTAACGAATTATTATATTATGCTATAGCAAGTTGGTATTTATTATAATTAATTATATTGTATGTACAATTATTTGTATTAATATTATTGAATATATTTTTTAGAAAAGTAGTGTGAAAATTGAGAACTAACAGAAAAATCGAATAAAAACATTTTGAAAACAAAGCGAATCTGGCAAACGTGGCACTTGGGTAATTTTTATAAAACAAAACGAAAAATGGAGCAGAGCAAAGCCAACAATAAATTTTTTAAAGAAATTAAATATCAGACCGAAAGTTGAATACGAAAACTATGCATAATCTGACGTACTTAAAATCGTTTTTAGAGAGGTTCTTCCTTATAGACTTTTGACACATCCAACATTCGAGCAAACCTTCTAAAGCACTAACTAAAGCCCACGAAAAAACTATTTGTACATCCATAATTCTCATACATTCAGCTATACAAAGAAAAAGAAAATAATAAACAAAAATTAATGACAAACTACAATAAAAATTCGCACCCACACACACACCCAACCCATACACATATGAACAGAAGAGCTATTAAAAAAAAGTTTAGCACGGACAGAACAAAGCAAATAATATAATTTTATAGCAAGAGCAAATGAATTTTGAATATATATATATATCATATATATATATTATATGATTAAAATTTAACTGAAAAAATGAAATAAAATAGCATTGAAAATATTGAAAAACATGAATTAAAGCGTTTTCATTTAAAAAATTCAATAAAAGTTTAAAAAACTAAAACATACCCTTTACAAGAGTGTAGGCTATTGGAAATAGTTTATATATTTATCTATTTTTTAACACAATTCAAAATTGTAAATATATATTTTCCATTTATTTTTCCTGTTTTTATTTTCTTTTTTATTACACATGCGCTTGCGATTTGGTTTTTGTGCGTGTGTATGTGTAGTGTGAGTGTGTGTGTGTGTGTTGGTGTATGTGAAAAACCAGATAAATATACAATTTGTTAGGAAAATTTTGCATTTACCGCACTGAACAACAAAAACACACGCGCCAACAAGAAACACGATTTACAAAACTAAATAAACTAACTAAAATTATCAGTAACGCGCACATCTAATGCGCCTTTTGTTTTACGATTAGTGGGGATCAAATACAAAAAATACAAAATAAACAAAAAAAAAAACAAACAAACGAACAAACAAAAATAGATTGCATTACCTTTAAGGACTTCATTTCGATATTATTGACATGCTGTCAAGTAAGGTTTCAGTTGTTATTTCATTTTTTTGTTTTTGTTCTTTTTTATCAGAAGAGATATTAAAGTTTTCATTTTTCTAGTTGTTGTTGCGGTTATTGTAATGCGTGTCATGAATTTAAAAACATTTAACAAAATATGCCTTGGTATAATGTATTACAAGGTATTACAATTATTGTATGTTGGGGTTTTTTTTTTTTGGGTTGCGTTGTGAATTCAATTAGTGACGTTTTTTTTGTTTTTGTGTTGTTTTTTTTTCTTCAGTTTTTCAGTTTTTTGTTTTGTGTTGTTTTTTCTTTTTTAGTTGTTGTTGTTGTTTAATAATCTCTAGTAGCTGTCCGAGCCGTTCGCAGTCTAAGCCATATAGCTATACTCGTCACCAGAATTAGCCGTACGCTCAATATATTGTTTGTCAATTAACGATTCCACGCACTTTTTGATCATTGCAATATTGGGCGTAAAACTAACTTTCGATAGGGATAGTACCTGTGTTCATAAGGAATAAAGATTGTCAGACCTGTATATGGTATATATATGATCTCACTCACCTCTTGTATTAGCGCATTGTGCTTCAGCACTTTGCGAGCCTTCATAATACGCACAATAGCAGCTTGCAGGAACAGTTTGCGATCCTCATCCACAGAGTTGATCGTGTGTTCCACCTAATGAATACACAAAAAAAAGATACATTGATCAATTAACAACTATTCAGTTTTGGAAGTTTTCAAATTTACAATCTTCTTTTTTAAATGTTTTAAACAAAATGATTTGTTTGTACAATTTTGATGCTACCCTTAGTCGCATTTACCTCTTGTGGTGTTTCCTTTTGTAACGCAGAGCTTATCTTAAATTTTGTACGCTTATTTGTATAATCGAAATTTAGTTCGATGCGCGTATCACCCGAGAGATTCTCTGAGCTGGCATTCAGTAGCTTGGACTCAATCATTGGCTGCATATGCTTCTGATACGTTTCATCATTCAATTGCAGAGTATTTTGTATTTCGCGGCAGGTGAGAGTGTCGCAGGTCTCGAACAACAAGATTATCGCCATTTGGTATGTCTGCATTGTCACAATGTACGATTTCTTGAGGTGACTTAGCTTCAGTTCGCCATGGCACATATGATGCAGCCAGGTTAGTTTACGACCGCTGAACAAATTGTGATAATAGTCTTCAAACTGGGAACACAAATATATATGAAA
Organism: Drosophila paramelanica; assembly: GCA_035043915.1. Classification (NCBI taxonomy): domain Eukaryota; kingdom Metazoa; phylum Arthropoda; class Insecta; order Diptera; family Drosophilidae; genus Drosophila; species Drosophila paramelanica. Next base: position 1,655,430 of record JAWNMO010000077.1, on the reverse strand, counting down.
AGAGAGCATTAACAGAAAATTCGTTAATAATTTACAGCATTTTCAACACACCATTTTGATGGACTTTTCGAATTCCTGGGGCACCGCAAAGGGTATAACCTGCGTCGAGCCCAAGGGCCAAGCACCCGCCTGCAGCACTTTAATCGACAAGTTAATGCCTGCAAGAAAAAACAAGTTTTATTAATGCATCTACAAGTTAAAATAAATGGAAAACTATTTAATTAAAATATTAATAAATTTGAAAAACAAACTTTTATTTTTCTAACTTTATGTATAATACAAATTATAATTATTTGAAATTGTTTAATACGCACCCAGATCAATATCGTTGTCCTTTAAATGATTATTAAACTTGTTGTTCAAATCAGTGGAGACCGAAATATCCGTGAACATGCGATGCAGTTTATTGGTAAACTCATAGCCACAGGCTTGCTGCAATATGAACATATATATTTACATTTTATACAATATATGATTATATATATATATATATATATATATATATATATATATGTTTCGACGCACCTTCAATCGATTGATCATGCCCTCTTCGGCGTCCATGCTCTGGCTCTGTTCGTGTATGAGACGCTTCGCAAGCAGTCTACTGTAGAACTTTTGATACACATCCTTGTCTTCAATGTATTTAAATATGGTTATGTTGTTGGTGAGTTTCTGATCGATTTCCGCTTCGCAGGTTTTCGACTTCTTTAACAGAGTATCACAGTATTTGGCCACATACTCAGCGCTGCGGCATGGCTGCCGTTCGCTGGGACGTCGATTTATGACACTGGCGCAGGCCTTGTCGAGGGCGCTGAGGAATAGCGAATCGTTCTCAAAGACATCGGCGATTAGCTCCTGATACTTGTGATGCACCTTCAGCATGTTCTCCACAAAGGCAATGTGGATATTCTCGCCTTTGAGCGCGTAAACCGTTTCCAGTCCCTCGTTTTTGATGTGCTCGAGAAATGTTTGTATCAGTTCAGCTTTTAGATTATCGGGTATCGGCTTTAGGACAGTGTACATATTCCGCAAATCCTGACGCCGTTCATCCGACACCATATCCCGACACTCCGAATATATAAAGCCCAATCGATCGTTGATGAACTTCTCCTCACACTGCTTGCGCAATTTGGGTAATGAGCTGACATGGAGAAACTTTTGGGCCCGCTTGCTTTCGTACTCGAGGATCTTGATCACCTCCTGCATGTACTGGGAGACGCTGCAGCGTTGCAACAGTTTGTTGGCCTCATTCGTGTAGTATGCGCCGCTGGCCTCCAACATGGGTCCCTCGAAGAGCTCCTGGTACAGCTTCAGGGAGCCTGTCTTTTTGTAATCCTGCACCTCAACGAAACTGTGTATGACACCGTTGATCACCTGTACACGATGCGAGTCGAGGGTGCCACAGCTGGCCCGGTCAGCGGCAATGCCCTCGAGTATGTGCCGCACCAGCTCCTGGGCCAAATACTCGACCATATAGAGACGCCAAATATCCAAGCCGAGCTCACCAATTTCCATTTGTTCGGCCGCATCGCTGGACAGATTGCCATAAAATGATTCCGTATCGGTGATCTTTTGCTTCTTGATGTGCTGTTGGTTAAGGTAGCTGTGTAAAGTATAAATTGATGAGTCTTCATTATTGATGTGATTCAATTAGGAACAGCCGGCACTTACATGTATAATTGGTGCAGATATTTAATACCCTGACTATACTCCATCCAGGTGGTATAGTATCGCTGCAGCAAGTCCGGTTTGCTGTTCGTGTTGTTGGCATTGGCCGCATCGTGCTCGGCCAGCACCTTTTTGGCCAGCATCTCCTGGACGTGTGACTCAAGGAAATTCTTTGTCTCGCTATAGAGGCGATCGGCCATCGGTTCCGGTTGTGCTACGCACAGTGTATAAACATCGCTGTGTAGATATAGATATAGATGTGAGTGTGTGTGTGTTTGTGTGTGATAGATAGATTTTAATATGTATGAAAAAAACATTTTGCTTTTTTTTGGCAAATCATGCTGTGACGCACAGTGGAACATAATAGAAACATATCATGTTCTAAATTTCAAAAGATTCAAATTGCTAGTTCTATTTCTATTTATAAGCCTAAGTAATAGTAATAAATTTGAAACAAACATTTCATAATTCGGTTCCACTGTGCAGTGCCAAATGGCATTGTCACTTATTTGTATATAATTTTTTTGTTTTTCATTTTCATTTTAAATTTACGCTGGCTGTTCCACTGTGCAATTTCGCAGATGAACATTTGTTTATTTTCATATCAATATTATTGTTATATTTTGAAGTTCATCAAAATTATAAGCTTTTTAATGTACACTGTTTACAATGTGGTTCCACTGTGCCGTGGAATTTAACCTTTTTTTTTAAATTCCTTATTGTTTTTTCTTTACATCTGCCCCGTTTTTTTTTTATGGCTGTTCCACTGTGCGAACACACACTCACCTAAAGCTCGTGTTCCAGACGGCGCGTTCAACTTTGCTCAACGTTATCACCGATTCGGCGATGCAACGCAAGCGCGGCCAGACATCAACAAATTCCACTATTTTGGGCTTCAGCGACATCTCTGCTGCTGCTGGTGTGTGTGAGGTGGTGTGTGGGAGGATGTGGATTGTTTGCTTAACTGTATTCGGATTGATTGGGGTGAGTTTGAACAACGAATTATTAGCAAAACAATATTGAAAACACGTCTCAACAAATATTAAGCAGCAACGAAAACAAAACTCAAAGCGTTCGCAGACAACAACAGTTCGTTATTGTTGTTAATACACTGAGAGTTAAAAATTGCGTCGCCCCTCGTACGTTACTGCCAGGCACAATCAGCAGGGCCTCTTCTTGGCCGCAAAAACGAGAAACGAGCAACGACAAATGGCCTCGAGCTGCAGCATTGCAATGCAATTGGTCGGAGAGGGGGGACCAATTAATGGCGCGTGCATTGCTGCCGCAATTTGTTTAACACTTACGCGGTTCTTTATTACACTAAGTACTAATTATTAATGCGTGAAATTTAGTTTTTTACACTTTTTTTTACAATCGAAAATGAACTCTTATGTTACGGCGACAGGGTTGCCAGGCCATTCCGTAAATTGACAGTTGGGCTTTGCAACCCTGTAATAGCACAAGGCGATAACGATACCAAATGGCAAAGCGACAGTGCGTCATCAGTTGTGTATATCGAACATTGTATATAACAGATGTTCATCAGCTGTTCTAATGCGCGCCCAATTTGAATTAATTCATGTTTTCGTTTCTTTTATTTATGTAGATTTATTACGCTTTTTCTTTTTCATTTTTCTATAATTCGCTAATTGTCTTTGTTTTTTCTTTTATTTTTGTTATTTAAATTATATAAAAGTGCGACGTTAGATTTACAGTTAATAGCTTAAAACACAACACTTAAAACGTAATGTCTAAAGTTTTGTTTTTAATTTTGCTAATTGTTTAAATTAAATTGATTTAAATAATATTGAGAACAGCGGATTTCACAGTTAACCAATCAATCAGCGTTATTCTTTTAGCTCACATATTTTTCGTTGATTGTCATGCTTTAAGCCATTAATAAAGGATTCTGAAGAGGAGGCTAACAAAAAAAAACAAAACAGATATGGATAGAAATGCTTATAAACTGGAATTGCAACAAAGTTGTCTCAATATATATATATATATATATATATATATATTGATTTGTATTTTTCCTATGTAAGTTCGTTTGTAGTTTGTTTCTTACTAATTCGTTGAAGTTCTCTAGTAAACATGCGACGCTCTATATATGTATTCTAATTTATATATGTATGTACGTATGTATATGTAGAACTATATATATGCATATGTTACTATGTTAACATAACTAAGAGTAGCCTTTGTTCTGTTTTGTAATATTGGTTGTTGCCTACTTTGGCTCTTTAACTAAATGCCGTTAACTAAGAGTATTTATAATTATTTAGCATAATTAGAATACATACAATTTTGTTTTTTCATATTTTTGTTGGACTTGCTTGTGGGTTGCATTTTTGTGTGGTGGGATACGGATTTCTCAATTTTTTTTTTTTTAATGCATTATTATGTTCATACTTCGACTTAGTCTAAATATTAGCATTATTTATGTGGATTTGTAATTGTAGTTAATTTATAGTTAAAGCGCATTTTCTATGCAAAATCTTTTCACATTGAGATTTGTTTGTATTTTTCTTCTTTTTTTTGTCTGCGAAATTTATGCAAGTAGTATATTTTTATTAATTATGCCTAGCACTAATTATAAATTGATGTTTAGATTCATTTGTTTTCAACTACACATCGACTAATGTTTGAAAGCAAATGGGTTTTTTGTTATTTTACAGTTGCTTAATAAGTTGAAATTAAATAACAATTTGTTTTAAACAAAACACTCACAATAATTCAAATACTTAGTAATAGTTAAATTTGTTTAGGTACACAGTTTACAAACTTTTCAAAAAAGCAAATACCAGTTACAAATACACAACTAAAAGAGTTCTAAAATTGTTTTTGCTTTTTTTGTTTTTTACGAGAGGGATTTTTCACATAGCAGAATATCACACGAATATAGCCAAACCAAATGTAGCAAATGTATAACAGTTGTATAACAGTTAACTAGGTTCACACACTCACATGCACGCGCACACACACTTACACACTTACACACACACACACACACACAAATGAACAAAAATGAAAAACTTTCTCAGAATTTATTCCAACAAAGATTGAGATTCGCCCACTGTGCCATTGCCGAGACACGTTTCCGTTGCCGCTTCTGTTGCTGCATCCTGCGCTTTAAGCTTCAGCAGCGGCGTCTTGATGTCCACCTCCAGCTCGGTGCTACAGTCGAGACTAGCTGGCGCTGCCGCCGTCTCCGATTCGTGTAGTTCAATGGCCGCTTTTGGCTCCGCTGCGCTGCGCTCCGATTTGCCCTGGAAAACCAAGCAGTAAGTATATATTTCATATATTTTATATATCATAATATGCCGATGCGTATTCACAATGCCAGCCCACCTGCAGATAGTAGGTCATTAGCTGACCTTTGCCCTTGACCGCAACCAGGCCGCGCTGCTGAAATGTGTAACCGAACGGCTCCAATATTTTGCAGGTCTCCTCGGTTACCTGTACGGCGCCGGCTTTGCCGGTGCTTTCCATTCGCGACGCCACATTTACCGTATTCCCCCAGATATCGTAGTGGGGCTTCCGGGCGCCAATCACACCGGCCGTAATCGGTCCATGATTGATGCCCATTTTGAGCACAAAATGATTGAACGACTGCTCATTGATACCCTGCAGCGCATGCTTCAGCTCCAGCGCAAACTCCACCAGCACGGCCAGATGGGACCAGCGTTCGGTGATCGGCGCATCGTTGCGCAAATTGCGCTGCAAATTGATGCCGCTGGCTGCCATATAAGTCGATCCAATTGTCTTAATCTTAATGATGTCCTGAAACTGCGGCAGCTCCAGCAACTGCAAACGGAAAGCGATCTCATTTTAGTACAATTTCGAGTATTTACGGTATTTATTTTATTATTCACAATTAATATATTTTGAATCAAACATGAAAATCGGTTCATTTTTGACACAGTTACGTGAGTTATGTCCAAATTTTTCATGATTTTTGGCCAAAAATTTGACATCTCCAAAAGCAAGTTTAATATTGTTTTTTTTTATATAAATTATGACACCCACAATTTATTGAAAACAATTATTTGCAAATCTAAATTTTGAAAAATATGATTTTTTGATAAAAAAAAATTTCAAAAAAAAAAATGCCATCAAACATGAAAATCATGGGAGTTATAGATCCGAGCGCTTTTCTTGTCAGATTTGGCATGATTTTTGACCAAAAATTTTACCTTCCCATTCAAATCAATTTAATGACTACAAATGATTTTAAATAAAAATTTCCAAATCTAAATTTAAAAAAAAATACATTTAATAAATAGATGCAAGTTTAAACTAACCGCATCGAAATCAGAGATGACCTCATTGAGAAAACGCAAACACTCCAGGCCCTGGTTGTTAACTGTTTCCTCCGAGTAAAAATCTATGAATGGGAAATGAAAGCGCATTAAATCGCAGTCGACGTTATGATGTGTATTACCGAATGTGTGTTACCTGAAAAATTGGGCATACTGGCGAACAGCACTCCGACCTCGGCATAGCTCTGAGAGTAGAGATCATCGTGGGAACGCTTGGTGTTCTTCATGAAGTGCTCGGCCACGTGCACGGGCAGCACATTGTAAACCAATGCCTCATTTCGCTGACGCATATCGTTGGCCGTTTCTTTCTGTTCGGCCACCTCGGTTTTCCACTTAAAGATAACGCGATCCTCATGATCCATCTGGTTTGTCAAGTAAAGCAAAAAACATGTGCTATTTGTCAAAAATTATTCGAAAATAAAATTGCAAATATTTTTAAGAAAAAAATTATTAATTTAATTTTAGTTTTTCTTTTAATATTTCCTTTATTCTTTTTTGTTTTATATTAATTTGAGCTTAATACACAATAAAATGGGAACAGTAGAATGGGAACAGTGTGCTTGAAAGCAGCTATTGGGAACACTTACATTGAGAACAAAATTCATTGGGACAGCGCTCGAAAATGAAGTAATTAATTAAACCAAAAATGATGTACAATATGAACTGTTTTACGGTTTTGTGAAATTTGAAAGATTTTGAAGATATTTAAAAGAGATGACCAGCAATCTACTTGAAAAATTTGGCGTGCTTAGCTCTAAAACTGTGCAAGAAATTTGTACTCAAAAGCAACTAGAAAAGAATCTGAACAATGAATGCATTTAAATGTTTCATTTTCAAAATCCAAAAATAGTATTGTTTAATACAAACATAAGAATTTTAAAACAAATTACTTATATGAAACAAATTATATGCCGAAAAAATAAATTAAATTACAGAGTTTGAAAATAAATATTCATATAAAAGATCGCGTATATATTCCCTGCCGATTTTGTGCACTTGCACAGCGATAGCATCCAATAAGCTCGTGTTAAAACTCGAAACATTTAATTCTTCCTATATATACAATAGTGTATATATATAAAAATATATAAATAGATTTAAATCTAACATGTGCCAAGCATCGCCAGACAGGTCAGATTCCAAGTCAGAGTCCAAGTTCGAGCGACAATCTACCCGTAGATAAGAAGCTCAAAATTCGGCTTCATGGTAAGTTGCGTGAATTCCGTCTCGTCAGTTTAAAAGTGGCAAAGCTGTGCTCGGGAAACAAATTTCGGAATTGTTCGATTCAAAATGAAAATTGTGCTTAGTTTATTGGTGTTTGTGTTGATACCCTTTATGGTAATCTCGAGCGAACAAACGGTTAGTGCCCCAAATTGAATATCAAATTTTTTAAGCTAATCTGAAGATTTACTCAGTGCTCGAAGGAATCTAGGGAAAAAGACGCGCAATGCGGTACCTATTGTCTACAGGTGGTTAAGCCTCTCCTAAACTACGCCTCCTCCGTGAGGTCCAAAGAGGAACGATTTGCAGAGCTGGAAAGTAAAATCAGTAAACAAAAAGCAATGATTGTCAACAAGGAGTCAAAACTGGCCTCAAAAGATGCTCTTATAGCTAATCTGCGATCCCAAATTAATGAAAAAGGTAATCAAATCAATGCAATCCAAGTTAAACGATTGTGAATTGTGTTTTCTGTGTTATTTAGCGAGCCTTAAGGAAACTCTTAAGCAAATGGAGCTTCAACTGGCCCAGCTAATCGAATTTACCGTCTCATATAAGAACAATATTGCCTCAAAGGATGATTTAATAGCTAATCTGCAATCGCAAATAAAATCAGAAGAATCCCAAAGTGATGAAAAAGATAAAAAAATAGATAAACTACAAAAAGATCTTGAATTGAATGCTGCCAAAATCAAGCAACTTGAGTCGAAGCTCGCAAAGTACGAAGCAATTCCTTTTCCTTCCAGTTGCATAAATAAATCAACTGATTTGCATTGGATCAAAGTGCCCGACACAGACCCATTTTCCGTTCCCTGCGACTCACAGCTTGACGGTGGGGGCTGGACCGTTATCCAACGTCGAATGGATGGAAGTGTGGATTTTTATAGAAACTGGGAAGAGTATAAAGCAGGATTTGGAGATTTGCGCGGCGAGTTTTTCTTGGGGCTTGAGAAACTGCATCTGCTAACGAAATCTCAGCCTCACGAGCTTTATATATACATGAAAGATTGGAAAAATGAAACTCTTTATGCGAAATACAGTGATTTTGTTATTGGAAACGAGACGGAATCATATAAGATAAAAACGCTTGGAAAATATTCTGGAAATGCTGGGAATGCAATGGAATTTCATTTAAACATGAAGTTTACAACAAAAGATAGGGACAATGATATGCATGAATATAACTGTGCGAAATATTTTAATTCTGGATGGTGGTTTAACGCTTTCATTGATTGGTAAATGAACAAAATCAAACATTTTGCAATCATTATATTTATTAACCTTTTCAGTAATCTAAATGTACCATATAAAAATTATAAACTGGAAGCCTGGCATAGTTATTCACTGACGTTTACACAAATGATGATCAGGCCAAGGTTGAATTAAGTAATATGTAATTTTGTCAAATTCTGAAATTTTCAAATAAATTTGAACTGCATAATTAATTATTTATTCATTATTTTTATTTTGGACTTTTGGACAGAACCCGTTAAATTATATTATTAATGAGTTGTTTCAGATATTGTTGGAGTAGAAATCTGGGATTTGACTAAATTTAAATCGGTATTTTATGACTTGTTTGTGTTACTTACATGTCGCGCCAGAAAGCTGAGAGATAATGCGGCGACCAGCAGCAGGCCTGAGGCGCAGTAACGTGTTGAAATGAGGCTGTGAATTAATGAAATTAGGTATTTAGAAAAAGAATAGAATAAATTAAAATATTGTGCTTTTCACTTACGGCTGACTTGCCAGGTCGTCCTCCAATGCGTATAAATCCTGCATGATGCACACGTTGAAATAGCAATGTAGTGCTAAAAATGATAACAACAACAAAGAAAATAACAAAATTTTTAAATGTATTTTTGCATTTGCACACACCCGCAATGGACAAGAGCAGCAGAATCTTGGTTAAATGCGTGAGCTGAGCAATCACAGCAATCGCGATGAGAATGAGGACACTGAAGTTGCTCAAATAGGACGGATATAGGACACGTTCGGTGGGCACCGCCTCCCTCATCTGCTCCACAAACGATTCCGGCAGCAGGTGCTCGGCGGTGGCCACCTCCTCCAAACCGGCCGTGGCATTGAATTCGCTTTCGCTCACAATGTGCTCGGTGCGCACGAACGTCACGAAAAAGAACTGCAAATAGGCAAAACAAAATAAGTGAGTCTGCCAGACTGTCGGATACCCTGTACCCAGCTGTGAATTGCCGCGACATTAATTAAATATCATTAATTAACTATCTTTACAGAACGATAATTTTTCTTGCTTCTCTATACTCAAACAAACTGTATATCAAATTAATTAAATATTATTTTCATACTATGGAAAAATTAATTTTTGATTCATTTCGGTTTTCAGAGCTTACAGATGAAGTTGTTAATCGTGTATATATGTATATGGTAAAAAATAGTTGAAGTTTTTCAATTTTATAAAGATAGAATAGATAGGTGGATATAGCAAGATGAACTCAATTTAAAGTTCTAAACATGAATGTACTAAATGCGGTCGAAAATGTACAATATATAATCCAAATCATTTCGTGTTACAAACGCGTGCATAAGCCCTATTCTCATTCAATAGTGCAACGGCAGGGTACAGGCCATAAAAAATCAATGGGGACTTGAGCACGCCCGGACGGACGGGCCGCATACGAACCATGTCGATGACATTGCTGAGGCCAATGGTAAGTGCTATAATTATGGCCGCCAATTCGCGGACGAAGGTAATGTCATTGAATCGCTTGCTCACATCGACAAAGAACTTGGGCAGCATGCCACTGAAGCTTTCGGCAATGCTGATGGCCACCAGCATGGCAATGGGCACCAGCGGTGCGGCAATATTGATGAAGTGGAGCGTGGAGCGCGGCAGCACCAAATACGAATAGAGCACATCGATGCACTGCACCAGCAAGGCGGCCAGCAATGGGAGCGAGCTGTATGGTTCCCGGTAGACCGCATAGGCCTGTTCCAGCTGTGGATTCTTGAATCGCAGAAAGATGTTGGTGTCCTTGGTGAGATTTCTGTGGGAAACAAGTTTGCTCAGTTTGGGTTGCTAATCGATAAATAATATATTTTTTAGCTACTCGTGTCCGTCGCGTGTGACCAGCTCATCTTTGAGACGCTGCTTGAAGTTCTCCAGCTTGATTTGCTCCTGCTCATCCTCAGCGGCAGCGACAGTCGCTGTTGGATTGTGCCCATTAACGACAACACTCTGCGCCAGCAGCTCCTCATCATCCACAGCGGCATCGTTGTCATCGCCGGCATTTTCGCTGCTCTCACTGCTGGCATTGCTCGCATTCGAGTCCGGACTGTGATTGGCATCTTCGGTTTGAGATCCGTTGATTTTCCGGCCGCAGGGCGATGCAAACTGTGAGAGTTCAAGAGACAGAGAGAGAGAGAGAGAGTTTAAACTTTTGACAAAGACTTTTCATTTACATTTTTTTAATTAGTCAGTAAACATATTTTGTTTTTAAGAACAACAGATTCGTTATAGCCATGTTTAACTGTTTGTCTGTCTATTTATATGCAAACTTTTTAATAAATTAATATAATGTTAATTGTATTTCTTATTTCAGCAAATTTTTAATGTTTTTTTTTAAATTTAAATTTTTAACATAAAACCAAAATCTTTTCAACATTTAAAGAATTACACAATTCTTCTTCTTGTCTGCATAGCTATTTAAGGAATTTTTCGGTTGCAGACATAAATTTATCTTCTTCTTTTTTTTTAATCTAAAATTGAGTTTTTATATTGAGAAAACATAAAATTAAAATTTTTAAATTATCATCTTTGAGTTTCTTATATGAACAAATTTTTATTTTTCAACGTATTTTGTTTTTGAAATAAAAGTTATAAACAGAATCTTAGCAACACACAAATATTAATTATTAATTAAATTCTTCTTAAAAGAATATATTTTTCAGTTCTGTTTTAAGCAGACTTTAGCTTGAACTCGTTGAGAATCTTTGTTGTTGTCGTTCGCGGACTAAACTTACGAAACAATTCATGAACCGTTCAATTGTTTGAACCACTCCAACTCACTCACCGGCTTAACCACTTTGGTAATGAAGAAGGTCTTTAGGCCCGCAATGCGCAACAGTTCCTCGCGCTTCTCGCCAAAAGCCGGTTCCACCTCGAACTCGCCATTGAGAAAGGCCAAAGTCTTGTCGGAAATGTGCACGCGTCTGCGAAAGTAAATTCGATTAAATTCAAGTTTAACACACACACACACACACACACACCATCAATTTACATATGAGGGTGACAAGGACAAATTATAACTGATTGAGGGCGCGGGTCCGAACACCATCAATTATGGAAAAAACGTTGTAATTGAACTTACCCGGCCTTGCCGCTGGATTCCATTTTATTGGCCAGCTCGACGTCCTTGGAGTAAACGTCAAACTGCCACTGCCGCTGGCCGAGAATGCCAGCCAGGACAGCGCCCGTGTGGATGCCCACACGCATATCAACAGGTGAGTTCGCCTTCTGTTGCACGTATCTAAAATTTTAAATAAAAAAGAAAACATGGTTTATAAAATGAGAAGCGAACTATGCCCAACTCCAGCAAGGACAAAGGACGACGGACGACGCGTGGTTAAGTGCAATTATATTTAATTGAACAAACGTTGATTTGACAGCGTCTGTCGTCGCCTGTCGCGAGTCCTGCCACACACACGCACACACACACATTACACACACTCTACTCACTTGATAGCCTTCACCATTGAAAGTCCCATGTGTACGCAGAGCACGGCGTGATCCGGTCGCTCGTCGGGCGCTCCACTAATGCAATAATAGCAATCACCGAGAATTTTAATGCGCAGTTGTTGGTACTTCTGTAGGGGGTAAAATGGTGTGCATGTGTGTGTGTGTGTGTGTGTGTGTGTTAGTTAGTTAAAATGTTTATAGCGAAGCGAGCTAATCGAACTTTGGATGTGCCTTTTGGTCGCAGGACTTTTCAAATAATGGCCTGCACACCAAAGGACACATAAAATTACCTCAATTAAAGGAAATTAATCAATAATAACAATAATAGATAAAATGTATATAAAAAAAAACAGGTACGTAATGTTTTTGTTTAAGGAATATGCGATGGAAATTTATAAATTAAACAAAATATGCTTATATATAAGAAAAATTAAAAAATTATCTATGTATATTTAAGTGAAAAATCCCAAAAGTGCAAAAAATTATTTATTTAATTTGCGATATTAATAATAATTTGCTTCAGATAGTCTTTTTTTAACAGATGAAAACTGACAATAATAATAATAATAATAATAATTTTGTATAAACAATTTTTAAAAATTTTTTCAATAGGAAAAATACAATTTAATAAAATTTGGAATTGAAAATTTATACACTCACAATTACCTACTTTAAATTTTTATAATATGATTTTAGATTTAGAAAATTAACTATGTTTATAATTTCCTGAAGAGTCGAACTTTCTGTGGAAATTATTTTTTGTAAAACTGGCAAATTTGTATAATTTTTAAGGCACCATAATTTTGTATAAACTATTCAAAATATATAAAAAAAATTATTTTTTTTTTAAATTTTATTCAAATCAAAAAAAATAATTTTGAATATAAAATTTATACTTTCATTTAATTGTGATTAACACAATTACCTACTTTAAATTTGAAAAATTTGATTTTATATTTAGAAATTAAACTATTTTGTTTATAATTTCCTGAATAATTTTGTAAAACTGGCAAATTTTATTTAATATTCGATACACTTAGTGAAAAAATTGTATAGTGTCAGATATATATATATATATATATATATATACAAATATATATAGTATAACAACGAAAATAAACATGTCAAAAACGCAGTTGAAACTTTTTAGGAACAATGTTCAAACAGAAAAAAAAAAGAACTGCCGCAGAGCAAACTTTTTTAGCTTTTAAGCCAAGCAAACAAATGAACCGAAAACTCAGCAAAGAGCAATAAAAATAAATAAGGGCGGGGTAAAGAAAACACCCACAAATCAGTGAAAAGGAAAACACACACAAAAAATGTCGCCAACTGAGAACAGCAACAAAAAAAAAACACACCAAATTAACTAAACCGAAAATTTAAAGGACCTTTTAGCCAAACCCAAAAATCGCACAAGACCAAAAATCAACTCGACACATTTCACACGGCTGACTGAACGTAAATTTTGGTAAATAAAAAAACAACCCACACTCTAAAAAAAAAACGGGAAAGAGGAGCTGAATAACAAGAGAAAAAGTAAGAAAAAGAATTCAAATTAAAGTTTCGAGGAAATGAAAAAAAAAAAACAGAAAATCAAGCAGTAAAAACAAGGTAGAAAAACAATTCTCTGATGATTATCTTAAACATCATAATCAACATTATTTTTAGAGATTATCATGGGAGTAGGCAGGTGAAGGAACAGCTGGAAATAAGCGGCAAAAGAAAAACGCGAAAAGTAAAAAGAAAAACCAGAGGGAAACTTGTTTCACTTTACCTCGGCGAGCCTATCGAAGCGTGCGAATAGCTCGTTTAACATTTTCACCAGATCTTGGGCGCTATACGTCGAGGAGATGGCGGTGAAGCCGACAATGTCCGCATAGAGTATGCTTTATTTTGTTGTTGTTGTTGTAGTTTGTTTGTTTTTGGTGGGTGTGAAAAAGAACATAACGATTAAAATGCAATGGGTCGGTAATTAACCTATAAAAAATGCCCACGAAGAAACTTAGGCCAGGCATTATTTGGCAGGATGTGAAGCTCGACCTAAAACGTATCTGAAGATCTAAAAATACACTCGTTAAACTAACGCCAGAGATTCAGAAGAACTCGGTAAAATTCATTCTGAGTTCAATTGTGATAAAAATATGTAAAATAACATAAAGCGCCTTCTTTTCGAGTTTAACGAGTAGCGAGAATACTAATTATCTACTCGTTACTCGACCAACGAGTAATTAATAGAATTAGAAATAATAACGAGTGAAGCACAGCAACAAACAGCACTAGCTTTACAGCGAGCAACTAGTAACGAGATCTTCTTTTAAGCCTTAACGCAATATTACTCTACTCGTTATGCAACAATTTTGACTCTAGCTTAAAAACGCAACGAGTTAGTTGGGCCAAATCTTGTCTTAAGCTAAATAACTAGTAACTAGTTAAGATCGAACGTTATTCGAGCTGAGTTTTGATAAACTTGATCAGTTCAAACTAGCTTAACGAAAACATATAAAGGAAAAACGTGTGAGCTTTAATAATTAACGAGTAAGCTGAGCGAGTATCTGACTTGAAATTAATAACAAGCAACGAGTAGACAGAGAGATTCGAAGCTTATCTATAAAATATGTTATATATTCAAAAGTTGTCTGAAGATTATCATTGAGATTCATAACAAACAACGAGTATATAAACTTCTTAGCAACTAACGAGTGCTTTAATAGAGCTTACTAACGAGTGAAAAGTTGAGAGAGTCGAAGCGTTTGCAGGCTAAAGACTAAAAGTAAGCTAGAGCTTTATTTATTTTCTCGAAAAGTTTGTTGGAAAACTTACCTCACGTTCTCGTGACGACTCATGTAGATCTTTTTGAAAGCCTCCGAGCTGGATGAGCCCAAATCCTCGCGCATCTTAATAGCCACGTGCTTGGGCAGCACAGACAGCAGCAAGCGTTCCTTACAATTGAAACGGTAAATGTAATGCATTTAAATCTATATCGGGGACTCGAAAATTTGTAGGCACCTGCTCCGCGGACTGCTCCTCGATGACCATCTTCACTTCGAGGCTCTTCTTGGCCTCCAAAAAGGCGCGCTTCTGCTTGGCCTCGCCCATAAAGTAATACAGTAGGCCAATTAACGCGGCGGTGGCAATTAAAACCGCATTGGCCGCCGCCTGTTCGGAGATTAACGGATCCGGCCGTGAAAATCCCACGGGCAGGCTCAGGCAATTGAAATACGAGCAGAATCCGATGACCAAGCCAAGAAAAATCAGTGGCAATGGCAGCGTCACATAAATTAGAAAATTCAACAATATGGCCCAGCCGAGCACATCTCTGAAAATGATTCGAGTTAAAACTGAAATTGATCGCCAATTGATTAACCAATTAATTACCGCGGCGAAAAGCTGGCCTGCAGCATCACATAGGCAGCAAAGTGCAGCATCGCAAGGAACCACAAGGCACGCGGCACCACCGTCAACAGCGACTGATGGAAGCGTCGCAGCGACGGCTGCTCCGATCGGCGTCCGATGTGCAGCAGAGCGGTCAGCGCCAAATAAGCCAAAAACATGCTGCAGTTGACCACTAAAATAAGCAAATTCAAATCATTTTCAAAATGGAACGAAAAAACTTAAATATAATAATAATAATTTATTAAAGCTAGTTTGAATAAATTTTAAACCAAGTTGGTTTTAAAATAGTTTAATTTTTTGTTTAATCAAAATATAATTTTAAAAAATTAGATTTATCTGTTTTTAAAGCTTTTAGATTTGGAAAAACTAATTTGTGTTAAATTTGCACAATTAAAATTTGAGTTGCTGCAGTTGGGAACTAAAATATGGAAACGAAATTGGAATATTATTATGTTTAATTATTCCAGTTTTCGAATTTGTTAAAGCTGTTTAATAATAATAATAATAGTTAAATTTAGAACTCATTTTAAACTATGAAAATAAATTTCAACTCTAAAATTAAAAGTTGTTAAAAACAATGTTTAATATTTTTTATCAATAATTAATTTAAATACTAAGCCAATGTTGAAATTCAAGAAAATTTTGATTTAGCTGCTTTTAATATTTTCAGATTTTGGAAAATTGAAAGACAGTTAATTGAATTTAAATTGGAGTTTAGATGATATAGAGTTATCTGTTCTGTTATTTTAACTTGCTTTTATAATTCTGTTAAAACAATGATAAAATTGAGTATTATTAAGAAATTTTTAAAATCAATTGATAAAGTTACCTTTTTTTAATTAAAATTTTCAAACAGAAAAATCGAGTTAAAGGAGAAAGTTTTCAAAAGTTAACATTTGTCGTTTCCCAAACTGAAATATCCGCTTAACGGAAATTAATTGTGTTTGTAGGGAATTTAATGCGGTGAATATACCCTATAAAAAGCGTAAACAATTATATTGGACAGTTTTCGGAAAGTTTGGAAAACGAAATATCCTAAAAATACCTATATGAATGAAGTTTTTTATTGAAATTAACCGCTTGATAAAATGAAAGATAATTCTAAAAGAAATATTATACTCTGTAAACTTGTTAAACGCCGTTTTTTTGTGGTTTTATGAATGAATATAAAAGAGTGTCATCACTTTCTTAGGGATGAACTCACCCCTTGTGGATAGCGCCTGTTCCCAGGGTATGCAGATCGTCCACAGATTGAATAGGACGGCCGCAAACAGGAACCACTTGAGGCCGCTGCGTCGCTGCTTGATCGAATAGTTGTGGTACAGTTCGTTGAGCACGTGCTGCGGCAGAATGACCACGCCCCCGCCAGTTATGCCGACACCGCCGGCAACAACATCGGCCTCGTTGGGCGGCCGACGGCGTGTTGGCGTCTTCAAACGTTTGCCTTTGCTCGGCGTGGATGCGGCCGTTGCGGTTTGCCCGTTCTCCACATTTGCCGCTGTTGGCTTTTCTTCCGGCATTTTGCGAGAAGGAAAAATGTTGCGTAGATCGCTGCTTTCAAGAGGAAGATTTTGTTGTTGTTGTTGATATTGTTGTTGCTTCTGTTATTGTTGTTGTTGTTTATTAATGAAGCGTGCTCATTTCCGTTATCGTTGCTTATTCATTTGGTGGGGGAGAGTTGAGGAATTTCTGTAACTGGGGAGACGCTTTGGCAAATAGAATAATATAAAATACAAACTCAAATGCGAAATTCGTACACAAAACACAAAAGTTAACGGTAAATTTGAGGCTTAACATTGCCTCTCTTTCGCACTATCTCTCTTGCTCTTAAAAATTTATACGCGCGTGTGTGTGTGTGTGTGAGCGTCAAGGCGGAAGCGTCCTTGTACGAGAGCCATGAGCGTGGCCCTGTGTGCGTGTGTGTGTGTGTGTGTGAGTGTGTCAGATTGTGTCTGTGCCTGCCTTAAGCAAAAAGCTTTTAACGTCGTCGCACAGTGGTGCGGACTCTTTATAGAAATAATTGAATTCTTATACACTTGAGGATTCTCTAAATTATTAAACAAATTATTTAATATTAAATTATATTTATGATTCAAATTATTTAACTAAATTCAATTTGCTTTATAAAAATCTTGTTTATCGGGTTTCATATCAAAATTTATGTTTTAATCGAGCCAAGTAAATATTCGATATGTTTTATAATACTCGAAATTTAAAGACGTTAAATAATGAAAACAAATAAATAAACTGGTATAAATTTTAATATTTGATTTTTAATATATTTCTAATTGTATTTTAAGAAGAAAATCTATTTAAAATCAAATTTGAAAAATACTATCAAAATTTTTTAATGTAATTGCTCTAAAAACAAACAATTTCCTGGCTATCTTAACAAAATTAAGTAATATGTATTATAAAAGAATTTTCCTTACTTTCATATTAAATTGCAATGTTTTACCTTATCTTTGCCTACTTTATAAAAAATACCTTTATAAGAAACTATTTTTATAGATGTGCTGGTTTTATCTAATCAACACTAAAATTTTCTTTGAGTTATGTCAAATCTCAGTTATGAACATAGCGCGAGGGTACTTTTGATTAAATACGCATTATCTTATCAATATAAATTTACATTTGAATGAAACGAGTTCAAAATACTATAATTTAATGCTGGACTATTCACAATATTGATTTACCTTGCTATCGCATCAAATGCAAACTCAATTTAAATGCCTTCAAGCAGCAAATACTTGGCTCTTAATTTTATCTTATCGCCAGATAAGATAGGGATACTTGACAGAAACTAAAGAGATATTAAAGCGCAGTAATTGATATTATTAGCGTACTGACTGAATCCAAATTGATCAACTGATTTAAAGGTGAAATTATCAACCAACATTTCTGGCGTAGTTTTCGTTTGCAAACAATTTTTTTTTGCGGCCACACACCACAGTGTCAAATCTTCCCTCGCACTTGCTCTGGTTACGCTTGGTTTCTCTCTTTTTGGCTCAGAGTCGCGTCTTCTCTTTTCTGCTACCTGGGCTGAGTTCGCTGCTTCCTCTTCACTTGGCTGTCGTATCCTTATTGCCGAATTCGTTGCTTCTTTACTTGGCATACAAAAATCCTTTACTTCTATGCAATGCTCATGGATATATAATACATATGTATGTGTGTGTGTGTTTGTGTGTGTTTAAGGCTGATTTGCTCAAGGTTCGTTTTAATGCGTTGTGATTTTGTTTGTGTGTGTGTGTGTGCTTGTGTGTGTACACACTTTATGCATTTGCAGACAATTTTGTGTCTAATTTTAATTTAAATAAACAGCCCATAAAACTAGGCAGCATATTTTTAGTTTCTTCTATATACAATTTTTTTTTTTGAATTTTTTTTTTTGGGAGGCTGCGTAAGAAAAGTGAGCAGAAAATTTGGCACACACAGCTGCTTTTTTTTCTTCAAATTTTGCACTTTTCACTTCTGCACTGCTCCACTTTTTGCTTTCATAAAAATAGATAAGCGCATTCGCTTTAATTTAATTTATTAACCAACTTTTTTCAACTGCTTCGTTGTGGCTGCTTTTTTTATTGCTGCTGCTGCTGCTGCTGCTGCTGCTGCGAGGCAACTTTTATCGCCAGCGTCGCGCACGCAATTTTCCGCGAACTAAACTAAGACGCACGATAAACTTGACTGATTGTTAAGTGAAAAATTTTGACAGTCAACAGCCGAAGAGCTCAACAGCAGCAGCAAGGACCTCTAATAAGCCCCAATTCGGCACTCTCTCTCTCTCTCGCTGAGAGCGAGCTTTTTGGCGCAAGCTCTGTGAGCGCATGTCTGCGAGAGCGCATTGAGAAAAAACAAAACAAGCAACAACAAAAAAAGCGCATGCAACTGATAACGGTACAGCTGTGCAGCCTGATAACGTAATGTGCAATGTGTGTGTGTGTGTATGTGTGTGTGTGTGTGTGTGTGCAAGGACCTCACACTCGCACTTGAGCATGATTACTGAAATTGCCGCAGGCTCATAAAATTAATTATTAAGAAATGTTACTTGAAATGGCAGCGACGCCGACGTCAGCAGCGGCGTCAACGCCGACAGCAATAAAAAAACAACACCTGGCCTTGTGTCCCTCCACAGGATGCAGCTGTGGATTTGTGTGCATTCATTTTTAAGAAAAACAAAAAATGGGTGTTTCAAGTCTCTGAAATATGCTTAAAAAACAATTCTTAAAATCGATATATATCGATGTTAATAATATCGCGCAAGATATCAAACAATAATTATAATATTGCGCCTCTAGGTTTTTGTTCTTCTTCGAAACCGAGTTCATATAGATGGACAGACAGACAGACTTGGCTTAATCTGCTCAGCCAGTGACACTGATCAAGTATATATACATATATATATATTTATATATAAGTGGCCTCTCCCGCCTGTTACACACATTTACACATTTAAAAAAAAACCAATATACCCTTTCTCCTGCCATATCAATGAATGACAAAGTATATAAAAATACATTAACACGAGACATAAAAGAAGACTTTTGTTCTACATTAACTTACATCTTTCAAGATCCGTTGCAGCTGGAGACGATGCAGGATACCGAAGACAGCCGAAATGCAGCAGGGAAATACCCAAGTGAAAAGGCGCGCTAAAACAACAATGCGCAACCAGGTAATAAAACCGAACAGCTGGCGTTACCGTTGTCCTCTGTTCTTGTTGTTGTTGTTGTTGTCGTCGAGCAGAGGAACATTAATCCGGGACGCGCACAATGGCACGTGATGCCCCTCAATCCCATCTGTGCCGGGTGTGCATTGTGACGGCCGCCTTTTACCTGCCTACTGTGCTAGATAATTGTAATTTCCGCTTTGAGAGTAAAAAGCAGGCACAACAAATCTCCCATTCCTTTGATTGATTGCTTTCTATTTGCATTGGTATGGGTGACGCTTGGCGGGCAAATCTGCACGTGTACACAGCTATCGATAATTTGCTTGTATCGTTTATCCATGTAATTAACATAACTGACAAGATTTGGGGTAGCCAAACATTACATAAATATGTTATTTATTTACATTATGCTAATTCTCGATCAGTGGCACAACTGTCCCAATCAAACATGTGGTATATTATATGAATTACCCAAGCAAGCTTTGGTGGAGTTGAAAAATCCTGCATTAACATACAAGAAATATTTAATTTTGCGGAAAATTTAAGTACATATATATACCGCAAGAGAAAAATTGGCCAAAGTATAAAATAAAACCAACCATTTCAATTTTCTTACAATACAACATTCAAATATAACGATGCTTTTGAATATAAAATAAAATGTACATTCTAATACTTTGTGTAATCGATAAGTATAAATTGCTGCTCTACAAAAAAGTGAAAGTACGCTTTCTTTCTCTAACTTACCGTGCTCTAGAAATGGCTATTGCCTTCGCACTATTCACCACTTTGCTTATTAATGGTACAGTGCCATTTTGAGTATAACATTATGTTAGCTTGCTTGATGTAAAGATATATCGCTTCAAAAATATAATATTATGAATTAGTAAAAGGCAAAAACAGTGTTTACTTTGTGTAAAAAATGTTTGTTTATTAAATGAATGGCTATAGCTAATATGTTTAATATAAAGACAATATTATTCAAAAATATTTAACAAAACTACTGTAGTTGCAAATATATCGATAACGATTTTTTGTGCTTCAAACCGTTGAGACGATGTCAATATAGCTAGTGTATATAAAGTTACCTCAGTTTCTGTCTCTGTCTCATTCGGCGTTTTTCTGCGTAACTGTGTGGACGTTATTCTGAACGGCAACCAAAACCCAGCAGGCATTCAACTTTTGTAAGCAGAGCTACCTGAAAAAGTTGTCAAGCAAGAGCAATTTGCACTAATTTATAAAATTTGCAAATCTCGTTGGAACTACGTGTTTGGTTATTAAGTATCTCAAGTCGTGTTTGCGTACGCGAGCTGTTTGCAAAAAGCCAAATATTTAAACACTTTTCGCGCTTCTCTTTGAAAAGTAATTCTTAAAAGTAAAATGGCTGATGTGGCTGATAAAAAGAAGTGAGTAAACTAATTTGGTTTTGTGTAAATGTGTGTGCTCATAGGTTATGCATGTGTGCGTTTGATTTGTTTAAACAATATATGTATATATACATATATATATATATAGCAATTGCGGCTAATTTCGCAAGTGATGTACATCATTTTTCTCCAACGGTTTGGGAAAAAATTTCTTTTTGAATTTTGTGTCTATCCTACGTAAAATGCTTAAACCATAGAGTTGTCTCTGTTACACCAAGCCGTTTCAAATGTGCGCGCAAAAAACGACGCCGTTGAATTTGGCGCGGCGTCATGACGCTTTCTCGCTTACACTCCGGCCGGCAAACAGCAACGATGGCAGCGGCGGCGACTTCGTCAGCAGCGTGCTTGTTGTTGGACATGTTCATAGAACTGCGGCGGCTGTGAAGAGGCAAAGAAGTAATATATTGACCGTATGTGTGTGTGTGTGCGTGTTTGTGTGCAAAGCGGAGTGCGCAAATAAGTATGCATATAGATATGTATGTACATATATTTGTGTGAGCGCGCTGCATTTGTGTGTAACATTCAAGTTGCCGCTCTTTTTTTTTTTCGTGCCGTTTGAGTTTCAGCTGTCGTTTTGTCTGTCTGGTCTGTTTGCTTTTACTGCTGCTGCCGCTGTTGTCTGGCCGTGGCCATTAATTTTTGTCAGTTTCGTCTTCTGCGCAATTTTCGTTCAAAGCTTAAAGCTTGGAATTCATTTGCCGCCTGCCTTTTGTGTTCTTGTCTCTCTTTTTTTGTGCTAATGAGCTGCTCAAATGAAATTCTGTTGCTTCCAGGTATATTTTGTCATTGCCTAAAATAATCACTATTGTCAACGTTTCGCTGTTTGAGTTTCCTAACTGCTTTTGCTGCGTCGCAGCGAAAAGACAACCGTTAACATCTTTTGTCTGTGTTGTCTTAGGTTGTGTTGGTCATGTCGGAGAGGGGAGACCGGGGGCATTGTCGCATAGTGGGTGTTTGTATGAGCATATATACATTTTGTGACCGTTATTTTTGCCGCTTTGTCTTGCATTGCAATTCTTTGAGCGAGCCCTCTCACTCCCTCTCTTTTAATTTGCTGTTTCCCTTGTGTACATGACGCGCGCGCATTGCATCTAACACAAAGTGAGTGCGAGGGAGACGTACGTAGTGCCTCAACATAAAAAACCAGTTTTTTTTTCATACGTTGTATTTCAAACAAGTCGCGCTTCTTTTTTTTTTTACTTTTTGCACGCTTTGCCTTTTCTTTGCACTCTTAACATTTTATGCTATGTACACATATTTTCCGCTGTGTATAAAAGAAAAGAAAAAACAGTTTATATGGAATCGCATGCCGCTCACCTTTTTTCCGTTTCTTTTTGCGTCGCAGTTTCCACGAGTTGTTGCTCCCATTTATCATTTGCTGCGGCGGCGGCAGATGCTTTTAACATGCTTACGCGCGTCTATGTGTTTGTGCGTGTATGTGAGAGTGTGTGTGTCTGCTTCTACTACTGGGGGTGGTTATAACCAACGCGGAAATAACGCCGGCTGCGGCGTCGTTCACTACTTTTGCCGGTCTTTTGTTTAAGACAATTGCGAAAAGTTAGTTAGAAATTTTCGTAGAGTTAAAGTTAGATTTCTATAATTTTGTTGTTGATTAGAAATGTGTAATAATTGTATTTGAATTAATTCTTCTCCATCAGCGAGACCCCTGTGGTTGAGAAAGTTGCCGCTGAGGAGGTTGATGCCGTAAAGAAGGATGCGGTTGCCGCCGATGAGGCAGCAGCCGAGACACCGACCACTACAGAGAACGGCGCTGCCGCCGCCGGCGAGGAGGAGTCGAGCAGTAGCGCCGATGGCGCCAAGGAGAATGGCTCTGAGGCGAACGCCGAAGCTGCGTCCGCCGCCGGCGATGCCGTCGATGGCGAGAAGAAGACCGAAGCAGCCGCCGCCGATGAGAAGAAGGAGGAGCAGGCGACCGAGGAGAAAACAGCTGAGCCCAAGTCGAGCAGCGAGGCAGCACCAGCTGTTGAGAATGGCGCCGACGAAGCAGAGGCAGCCAATGGTGATTCAAAAGGTGAGATAAACACCACCAAACCAAAAAACCACCCAACCGAATTTGTGTTGTACAGTTAACTAAATTTGGCCAAAACACAATTCTTTTTAGATGCGCCCGCCGCCGAAGCAGTAAAGCGAAAGGTTGACGAGGCCGCCGCCAAAGCCGATGAGGTCGTTGCCACGCCGGAGAAGAAGGCGAAGCTGGACGAGGCCAGCACAAAGGAGGAAGTTCAAAACGGTGCCGAAGCCAGCGAGGTGGCTGCCTAAAAACGTCGCCCGCGCTCAGCAGCAGCAGAAGCAGCAGCACAGTACTACATATAAATTTACTAACACAAACACAAAAATCACACAAAAATGCGTTAACACACGCACACCCACACACACACATACATATAAGCGTGTCTCTCGATGTGTGTTTGTGTGTGTGTGTGTTGACGCTTCTCTATTAACAATCCTTAACGGGAGCGTAGTCTTAAAGTGTACCGATTCTCTCTGACTAACAAAAGCAAAAGCAAGAAAAAAAAACAAACAAACAAATCCATTATCATTTACTTAAACAAACAAAAAAAACTTAACTTTAAAGAAAAAGTATATATATATATAAAAAAAAAAGAAACAATTAAGATGCGTTTTAAGCAGAAAACAAGAAACAAAAAAAAACGAGAGTTGTAAACAAAAATAAAAGCCTCAAGTTTAATAATAAAAAGAAAAAACGATACAAAAACTTGCAAGTCTTGTAAAAGTGTAAACGAAAAACAAAACAAATTTAACATTACGCATTTGTCATTTTTAAGATAATTTCTTTTTTAATTTTATGTATGATCCTATATTATATATGAATATTTATATTAAAAGAAACAAAAGCTCTATGTTTAAAACTCGAAAACAAGATCAACCAACAGCAACAACAACTAACACAAAGCTGCCCAATTACTTGAAAGAAAAAAAATTATACATAGAATTGAGAAACCATAAAAAAAAGAAATTGTATATCAAATTTTTTATATAGCAAACAAATCAACAGTGCGCGTCGACTGGCGAACTTAAGAAAAGTTACATTGAGAATTAAAAAATAATTTAAATGCCGTAACTGTACCTTTTTTTTAATCTTATAAATATAATACATCTTTTATTATTAGTCTTCTAATTGTATACGTACAACATATAATTACCTAAACTTGACTAATATGTTTTGAGAGAGTTTTCTGCTCGTTAATGTAATTTGTATTTCAAGAGAGGAGCTTCATTTTGTGCCGAGCATTGTGTCTGTGTATGTGTGGTTTGTTATTTACATAGTTTCTGCCCACTCCAACCCACTAGCAGGCCAACTATTCAGCTCGCTCTCTCTTTCAATTACACTTTGTCTACCTTTTGTATTTTGACCGTTCGTTCAGTAAGCCAGAGGCGGCAGCAGCAAAAAAAAAAAAAAAATAAAAGAACAAGAACAAACAATCAGACCAAACAATAGGCAATAACATGTGCAAGAAGGTGACGCAGAACACATAATTAAAGTTAGAGCAGAGCATGTAAAATGGCAAAAATTGAAAAACTTTTGAAAAGCAAACGGCGAGCCAGGTTTTAAGCGACAAGAAAGTGGCTAATTAAGCAATGAAAAAAAAGAAAACCAACAAAAACATTCGAGAACATTCAAAAATAAATGGAAGAACAAGAAATACAACAGTAACGGAAACAAGTAAATTATTTTTTCTACTCTTCGAGGGTTTGGCGATTTTCTAGCAACTTCTAAAAGCTTCCTAGCATCTGTATATGTGTGTGTGTGTACACGCAAGCCGTGTGGGACGCGACTGTACAGCTTATGCAGAAATAGACGCGGCTTATCAGCAGTCACCTTGCGACACAAAAAGCTCATTTGTGTATGAGCGAAATTTGTATATATGTATGTAAACGTATTTATTTGATTTTCAAAATGCAAATTTCCGTAGATATTTGTAATACACATACAAGCATGCATATATTCCATAAAATATAATTATTTACTATCGGCGCAATTCTACGAAAATAAAT
Source organism: Drosophila paramelanica (assembly GCA_035043915.1). Taxonomy (NCBI): domain Eukaryota; kingdom Metazoa; phylum Arthropoda; class Insecta; order Diptera; family Drosophilidae; genus Drosophila; species Drosophila paramelanica. Next base: position 1,629,987 of record JAWNMO010000077.1, on the reverse strand, counting down.
ATGATCGCATCCGTGCAAAGTGAGTCATATTTGAAAAAGTACATTTGCAAAGCGTTTGCGAAAGTTCAAAGCTTTCGAAGCAAAAACTGTTTTAAAGTAAGCTAGCTTTGAAGCGTCGGGCATTACTGCATGCGGCGTTCAGCCTCAAAGCTTTTAAAAGCTTTCCATCTGTAGCGCATTGTGCTGACCATGTAGCCCGAAAGCTCATTAGCGAGTGGCGCTCAACAAGTATCGCGATCTGTACTAAATTTAGTTGAATATGTTTTTGTTCGGCCCTCTTATTACAATAATATTTTTTATGCGGTGTGCGTGCCAAATGGCATGAAATTTTCTAGAAAACTCGCAAACGAAGCTTTTGTAAACACATTTTTTTGAAACGCAATTGTTTGGCTTTGACCCAAAACTAAACCCAACACAGACTTATCAAAACTAAAACTGGTTCTAATCGAAGAGTATGAATGAATTAATAAAAACCAGTTGCAATATTTCCTAGGAGTGTAAACATAAATTCAACCATTTAACAAATTTTGCCTATTCGCCAAATTTAACTAAAACTGCACATAAGGTGCCATAGCAGTCAGCATTTAGGCGGCGTACGAATTCAAAATTTCTAATAAGAAATAGCTGGGAACGTAGAAATTGCAATGTCAACCTTTTCTCGCTCACTTGCAAAAGCTCGATCGCAGAGCAGAATGCAATGCGCCAAGTATCGATTGCAAAAGTGGGAGCAAAAATATGCGCGTTGAAAGAAAACAAGGGATAAGATAACGGAGAGGAGGCACAGTCCCCTTGACGCTCACACACTAAAGCTGCGATCGCAGTAGCAATCGAAACGTGCGCGCGAGTGGATGTCAAATCGAAAACCGGAAAGCAGTGCAAAGTAAATACCGTTAAACAGTTAACAACCCGACTAAAGTTATTTATATATATATATATACTAATTAGTGCCAAGTGAAGTGCGTGTTGGTAAATAGTTATTATTATTGTTGTTATTGTCAGTGGGAGTGCGATTAAAATACGTATTTCAAATAGAAAATACACATATACAATACACACACACACATAGACTCAATCTTATAGCAGTAGTTGTTACGTACCTTTGGACAGTGCATCGCGTAGAGGACGGCAGACAAAAAGCGGAAGGCGGTAGAGAGCGAGAGTGTACAGCTACAAGATGTCCAACAATTTGCAAACGGTAAGTACGAAGAAGACGAAGAATGCAGAATGCTCTTCAACCAGTTTTCGTTGTTGTGGTGTTTTTTTTTTTACAACTCTTTCCTAACCGCGTACATTGACCGAAAACCGTTTTATGTGTCATCGCAATTTTTTCGTGTGGAGTCCATTGATTTTTTTTATAATTTTCTGTTTTTGACGTGAGTGCTGTCAGAAAGTTGGATTTTGTCGTACCTGATTTTTTTTTGTTTTTTTGATAGAGCTGCTTTTAAAAATATTATTGGTATTTTGTAACTCCTTTATTTTTAATTTGAAGAAAAACGGTATGTATATAATTTAGCACACAACTTATTATAGGGTATTTAAACTTCCACTTTCTTGCCGTTCAAGGTTCAGCTGTTGCTTCTTTTGATTTACATTTATGTTGATTTGATTCCTTGCTAATCGTTCAAACTGGGCTTATCGCTGGCTACATTGTTGTCGCCTGTTTTCTTTGTAGTACAACTCGTTGCACGCTCTTGATAATTTTGTATTTTTGTTTTTGCTGCTGTTGTTTATTTGTTCTGTTTTCTTTTCACTTGTTATATATTTTTTTGCGTGAAGCTCGTGTCGCAGTCTCTCGCAGCAATGGGCGCCGCACAGGTGGCGCTGCGAGCAAATATAGTTCGCTGCTTTAGTCATAGAGCGACGGCCACTTGTCGCTGTCCGTCCCTCGTCCGTAATTACCGCTGGAGTCGCCGCAACAGGTCACGTGCCGCCGACGCCGGGGCCGCTGCTGCGCAGTTGCAGAATTGTGGTCAGGTAATTGTTCTAGCCAAGTTAAATATATATTATATATTATATGCCAAGTATATTTTACTTCCCCGAGCGTTGTCGTTGTTGTTGGTTTTCTGCTAATGCGGTTTTTAGCTACGTTGTTTTTCACAAAGCAATTCCAATGAATTTTTTTATTTTTTTTAAATGTGATTGTGTGTTTCTTATTTCTCATGAATCAGTATTCGTATAATTAAATTGAGAGAGAACAATTATACTTGGATAATGGGCATTGTTTAAAATTATTTAGTTAATTTTCGTACATTTCAACAACAAATCGATAAGGTTTCATTGATTAATTAATTGTGTGCATTAACACAATCAATTTCGCTATAAAATATTTTTCTATCAACACTATTTGTATACTCATTCAGAGCTATAAAGCAAATTATTAGTATGATTACATAATACAGATGGGAAACGTAATATGTTAATACTTTTTATTTACAAACAGTACACGTTTTTATTTAACTATACTATATGCCATATATACATAGCATATTAGTCCCGATTTATGGCTTGATAACATTGTGAAATATGTTTTGGACTGACAGCAACAATGCGGAAAGCGCAAAGTTTCGAAAGAGTAGAACTCATATAGATTAGCGAAAAAGAAAAAAATATTAATGCTAACTATTGATTGTAGTTTCTTTTTTTTTTTTGATTTATTTTCTTTAACATGCGCAAATCTTATCTCAAGTTTGGCGCGTTTTTCACGTGGAATTTCAGCAATTATCGTAAACCTTAAACAGTTTATATTAACCTACAAATATAAAGCTTAATGGGAAGTGGTGAAAAGCAAATTTTTAATGACCTAGTTTTGGTGCGATTTATAAAAATATTCATTGTTTAATATATTTAATTCAAAAAATAAACTGAAATTGCGTTTTAGACAAAACATTTAATTTGTCACGAAACGGAATTAAGTTATTCAGCAAAAATTACTCGAAATCGTTTCAAAACTGTTTTTATTATAAAAATCATTAAAAAAAGGGAATTTATAAAAAAATATCTTGTTAACTCGTGATTACTTGCGTCAGTGGGAAAGTCCACTAGATTCTGGGAAAACTGAGAAAAAAAGAGAAGTAGAAACAAGAAATTTAAATGATTAAAATCACATTCTACTATTAAAAAGTCCTATTTTTTATTTGGTTTTATTCTCTTGTTCTTCTTTATCAAAATCTGTGCATGTTTGCCGTATTATTAAAAGTCAGAATTTATAATCCGATAGTTCGCCAGATCTTTGCAACAATGTGGCCGTCATATAAAATAGTTGCTGATAAGCTCAACAGTTTAACGGCGAATGATAAGGTTCGCGAGAGCTTATCAAAGAACTTTGTCGCCTACTCGATTGTTGTTGTTTGAAATAGTACAATTGAGCATTACGTTTGGACCCTTAATGGGTTTATCACATTCCGGGCACTAATACGATTTCCTCTGTAAGTTTACGGTTTATCTATTTGCATTGCTTTTGTGTGAATTAACATTCAATTTCTGTTGTTCCACATTTTCGTATACTCTTTGTTCGCACTTTAATAAAATATATATATATATATATATTTGTACATTATATTGTTTCCCATTTGATAAGACTTTTGCTTTGTGCGTAAACGGAAGATTTTCTTGTTGCGATGGTTGCGTGGAAAATTCCACGACAGATGGCGTTTTCTCTGTGATTATATTGAGGGAAAGTAGTTGGAGTTTTTTTTTTAAGAAATGTTAAAACTAGTTTTTGGAATGTTAAGTATTCCTTTTAATAAACAAAAACTATATAATTCTTAGACAAGAAAAATTGCAAATTGAAATTGAAAACAATTTATGAATTTTCCAAAACTTTTTAGATATAGTTTTAATATTTTATTTAATATTAAAGCTTAAAGTTATCTTTTAAACACCTAAAAGAAAAACCGGCAAAAAACAGCTGAAAATTGCGAGTCACTTGAAAAAGAGAGGGTGGAAATGAGAGTTCAAAAAAGAGAGGCGAAGTGCAAGCAAGAAATTTGGTGAGGTGAGAGCGGGACTTAAGCTAATCTTGCAGGGTTGCACCTCATTAAGGACCTTTAACGAGGGGAAAAGTCTGGCAAATAGTTGCATACCTGCTGCACAAATCAGATCTAACTGCAAGATATACTTCCTGGAGATATACTTTTATAAATTTTAAGAGAGAGAAAAATGATACTTTTGATACATGTAAGATTAAAACGTACTATTTTTTAGACTCATTAATTGCACAGGTGTGAATTCGTAACACAGGTCAACGAACGGAATGTGCTTTAAGATATATACACATAATCAAGGTTAGATTTTCAAGTCTGTTAACAGAGTTACGAGTGCTTACAGCCCCAATCTTATCTTTAGTGGGTGCTAGGTTACAAGTAATTGCCAATCGAACCAGTTTAACAATATTATTTTTGTTGCTTCACTTTTTTTTTTTCTTTTTACCTGTCACGGTGTGTCGAATCAATAGGTAAACCGTCGAACATCTGCTCGAAATCACAGAACGCAAATTTTTGACCATTGACGTAGTTTAGGTTCTGGTGTAGGTAAACATTTAGTTGGCCTTAGCAACCCTGTGCGAGGGATGCGGTGGTGCAGCAACCACCAAAACAGAGAGAGAGAGCGAAAGAGAGGGTGAATGAGGGCGAGAGCGCAGTCGACATTTCGGCTGAGTCGGTTTTGTTGTAGTTTGTTTCAGTTTATTATTGACCGCTCAGCTGTGAGGAACAATTGACTTAGAAAACGAAATTAAAGACTTGCGTGTGCTTACGGAATTGACACATCTGTTTTTCTTTTTATATAATTAGATTTACACTTACACTCTATTATATATATATATTCGAATTTTTATTGAGCTTTTGTAAACTATAATATCCGTAGTATGAGACAACGTAAACGTTTAAGCAAACACAAAACTCGTCGTCAAAAGCAGCAGCAGCAGCAGCAGAAATTACAGGAAATTGATCAGAATTGTTGTAAACGTCAGCGTTGTAATTATGAACATATCTGGCAACATTTTCGACGCAATGTAAGCTAAAAAAACATAATGATTAATTTTATTTTAAATATAATCATTTTTTCTGCATACAAAAACATTTGATTTAGCTCGTAGCAAATTCTAATTATAAATGTTTTAAGTACCTGAATTTACCTAAAATTATTTTCTAAATAAATAAAAAGTGTTTTAGTACTGTTTTTTGTTGTTGGGTATTTCGATTTGTAGAACACTCATTTCTTACATAGGGTATATATAATAAGTCAGATTATATTATTCGTTACTTCTGTCACAAATTTGTTTTTATTACCGTTACAAGTTACAGCTAACACTTAACATTAATTAAGTGCAAACTGCATTTGTAATTTTGTTTGCAATTTGCTGTTTATAAATAAAATAAAAACTTGGTATTTGGTTACGGTTAGTTTTCAGTTACTTTCCGCATTTTTTTTACTGATTAGCGTTTGTTTAGAACGAATTTTTAGTACATAAAACCTGCAGTTGTTCAAAAATATATAACGCAAATTTATTTAGATCAGACCATTGCCATTTTTAGCGCATGCAAATGTTTATTATATTTAGTACACCACCCCACACACACATACACACCCCATCTTAAACCCCGCAGCACATGCAAGAAAATTTGTTTTATCAATTTGCAAACGTCAAGAATTTTTTCAACTCTCTCCCTAACTAAACGCATGCTCTTTTCTATTTTCTCTCTCTCCCTCTCTCTCGCCGGCTCTCTCTTGTTTTTTGGGGATTTTATGCTCTTGGCACCAATCCAAATAGGCCACACTCGAGGAAATTCGCCAAGCAGCTGCACGCATTTGCCGCGACTATCTAACCGGACGCTGGAAGGTGGTTACCCCGGAGCAGCTGGTTGTAAAGCGCATCAGGTGAGTTCTATTCAAAAAAATTCTGGATATATATCAAATTTAATGTGGCTTCATTTGATACTTTCAGTGGCGGCCTTTCGAATTTCTTGTATTACGTGAGTCTGCCCGACTTGGATGATTTTGATGAGCAGCAATTATTGGATGTGGAGCAGCAGCAGCAGCAGTCGCAAGGAAATGTCAACGTCAGCATTGGCAAACACGTCATAGCCGCTTCGACATTTGCTAAAAATAGCGGCAGCATTAACAATAACAACAACATTTACACCGCGGCCATTGAAGCGCCAGCTGTGGCCAACAATTTGGCACAGAATGTTGTTGTGGGCGTTGCTGCCAACGCATCCTCTGTCTCATCCGTCCCCGCTGGTCCCACTGATGTTGCCGATGACGATGACGACGTGGCGCTGAGCGCCAAACAGGCAAATAAACGACGACGCTTCGACAGCGACAGCGGCGACTCGAGTTTTCTGAGGCGCTTGCACACACCCAAGCAGGAGCCGCGTGAGGTAGGTCGCCGGATTGACAGCCAACAAATAATATGTATCTATCTATATATGTCTGCCAATATTTCACAGGTTCTACTGCGTATCTATGGACAAACCCATGGCGATCACGCCTTGGAGACAATGATCACCGAGTCTGTTGTGTTCGCTTTGCTCAGCGAGCGCAACTTTGGACCGAAGCTGCACGGCATATTTCCCGGTGGCCGCATTGAGCAATATATACCGGTACGTTGGAGCAGGCAAAAGAGTTCTGGGAAAATCTATATAAGTTCTGTTAGAGATCTATTCTCATTTGAAAAGAAAAATTGTTGTCAAAAAGTATAAGAGTTCTCATAGTGTGGTTAGAAAGAAAGGAAAACATAATATTCGCGATGTATTTTACAATTTTATATAGATACATTCTGCCTATAGGGAAAAGAAAGAGAAAAAATAACTATTCTATATTTAATTATATTATTATGAATTTGATTTATGTTCATTAAACAAAATTTCGGTCACTTTTATCGCAGGCACGTCCCTTGGCCACCACAGAGCTGGGCGATGCCCGAATATCGATGAAGATCGCCGAGAAAATGGGCGAAATACACAGCCTAAATATACCAATGTCGAAGGAGCCAGATTGGATCTGGAACTGCATGGACCGTTGGCTGGCCAGCTTAGATAGCATTGTGAGGGGCAAGATTGAGTCGAAGCCCAATTCGGCGGTGCTGCAAAAGCAACGGGAACTGATGCGCACCATCAACTATGTGCAGGAGATGGCCTGGCTGCGATCGGTGATAGATGCCGGCGCCTATCCCGTTGTCTTTTGCCACAACGATCTGCAGGAGGGCAACATCTTGCTGAGGCAATCGAACAGTGGCCAAGAGCGTACCCCAAGGGAATCCATAAGTATATTGAGGTGGGCTCAATTAGTGTTAGATTGTTTATTGCATAATCAAATTTTACTAATTTATCCATATCTCCGCCAATAGATCCAACTTCGATGAGACCCTGGGCGACAGTTTGGATGGCAACAGCAATTTGGATGCGGACGATAAGTAAGTTATATAGTTTTATATACTTAGTTTTGCGCTAACACCCCGAAAATATTTCTGTTGGCCGCTAACCAGTATTTATTTGCCCATTGCTAAATTAGTTTATAAGTTATATACATATGCTTGCTGGCCGATATAAAACTACCTTAAATTCTAGATGGCCCCATTTTGCTGCGGTCGAGATTTGAGTAAAAATTTTATGAGCCGGCTGTTATAATCGGCCAAAGCAAATTACCAAATACATACAGGTTATCCATGCCATATAACATTGTATCTACTCTAAATTTCACTAATCGTTTCTCCCTAAAAACCAAAACAACAAAAAATATATATCTACGAATATAGCAAATCGCAGAGCTCCTCACCCTGCGCTGAGTTGGATACGACGGATGATTCCGCACTGGACTCTAGCTTTATGTCCGATCATGAGCCGGATCTCATTATCATTGACTTCGAGTACTGTGCCTACAATTATCGGGGCTTCGATCTGGCCAATCACTTTATCGAATGGACTTTCGACTATACCAATCCGCAGTTCCCCTATTTCCATCACTACAAACAGCAATATGCCACGGCCCAGCAGCGTCGCGATTTTATTGTCAACTATCTAAAAAAATATAACGACGATGAGCACTACGAACCAACTGTCGAGGAGCTCGATTCGGTAGATTCCGAGATACGGCTCTTCACCATGCTCTCACATCTGTTCTGGAGTCTGTGGTCGGTGGTCAATGTGACCTCTGCCATTGAGTTTGGCTATTGGGTAAGTTGATTGAAATAGATCAAATATTATCACTTAACAATTTTTAAAAAATCCCCATTAAGGAATATGGCATTGCGCGCATTCTGGAGTATCAGCAGCTAAAGTCCGCCTATTTGGCAAAATGAATTTCGGCACTTGAGGATCAAATTTGATGGCAATAATACAATAATCATCAAAACCGTACTTAATCGAATCGATAAGCGTACTTAAGTGGCCTTAAACTTAGAGACAAAACAAAAATCTAAAGAAAACACGGAAAATCAACACCAAAAAAACGTAGTCAGGCTTCGTATTTTCCAGTTTTAGTTAATGCTGTTGGTCAACTAGTTGACAAACAAACCACACACTACTTTTTGGAACGTATGTGCTATAGCTGGGAGAACGGGCAGACAACATTACTTGATACGGATACGTAACCATATATATACTATGTATGATATGTTATGGTTAGCTCTATGCTATATACATATATATATATTACGATATAATGCTGAGAAGAAAAGTCAAAAAGTAACAATTGCAGCTGTGATTAATGCGTGAATTAAGCGGACAACAACAATTTAAGCTAGTTACGATTGTTGTTGCTTTCAACTGAAGTTTCACACAAGTATTAGGACAGCAATCACTCTATAAATAACACTACGAATAACAAGCACTGTAACTTACTCGGCTCTAAAATTCCTTGCATTTTCACACCATACCACCACACATACCACCCACACACACATACACATACAAACCATTTTATTCGAATTTAATTCTCATTCAAATTTAGTTTTTCAATTTGCTAAAATTCACTTTCGGCTTTTAAGTATTATTTTTCAATCATTTCACACGCAACTTAAATTTTTGTTGTATTTTTAATTCATTTTACTCAATTTTTATAACAAAAGCAAAGCAGCAACAATCACGAAACGAAAATGTGTTTTATTATGTACCTATCTATATTCCTTAAATGAATTTATTTGTATGCATAGATATATATATATATAGAATTAGTATTTAGTATTTTTGCGTCTACTTTTTAATGCAATCAATAAATAAAAAGTTTAGTTCAAATATAAAACAATGCTGTATTGCTTTGAAAACTAATTATAAAAACGAATCAAATTCCCAAAAATTTGTTAAACTAAAATAATAATGACAAATCTTATGATGAAAACCTTATGTTAAAATTACTTAAAATTATGTAATTTGTTGTAAATACGAATTGATAATCAATTCGGAATATAAGTGTGTTCGTGGAACATTGATTTTGGTGTGACTATGTCAAGTATATAAACTAAATTGATAAAATAAGAATATATAACCGACCATTCAAACAAATTTCAATGTAAAGGACACACCAGGACATCATTGGATGTACATAAATCCCTGTGTGAAAACTATATAAAAAACAAAATACGAAAATTGTAAATTGGAGTCGAACTATGAATGTGAAGGTAAGCAAACTTGTTCAATTTAATTTTATAATTAATATACAAAAAAATATATATTTATAAATATTGGTTTAGAATTCTGTTAAGTTTTTATACACAATTCCGAATTAGTCTTATTATTATTTATATGAATTTTACTATTATTAGAAAAAAGTCCTTGATTGTAGCTCAGTTGTAGCCAGCAAGTGTCAAATGTCAGGCCTTGCTGTTAATTTGGCCCAATTACGCAAATCCTTTGGCATTAATTCAAAATACACCAGGACCACAATAACGACGCCAAATCGGGGAACTGGCAACTGGACAGACACCCACCTCCACCTCCACCTCCACCCACCCTCGACAACAGTGCAGCGCATCTTTAATTAATGCAACAGCATAGGACAACAGAAGGACCATTTAAATGGCTGACAGGCTGCAACTGAGTGTGCCTTGCGCCGCACAATGACCAACTGCATGTTCCCCGTTTCCACTTTACCCGCATTTCCCCACGGTTCAACATGTTCGCATTGCCATGCTTGTTGCCTTGTCTTGCCTTGCGGTTTTCGACTGCACTTGAAACCATTTGGGTTTCAAAAGGGGGAATGGGCGGCAGGACTTGGCCTTTATTCACGTCTAATGTAATGTACGCCTCGGCGGGCAACAGCAATCCAAAGCAATTGTCTGCGTCCTGCCAGGGACAACTATTGTTTAAATAAGTACATCACATCCCCCATCATCATCATCATCATCATCATCATCATCGTTCTACTCTCTTTCTCTTCCTGTTGACATGCGGGAATACAAAATAGAAAATGGTTTTCGAATTGGACTGCTTCAATATTTTGACTACATCTGCTCATCAGCTACGTGATGCACTTTGATTTTGCTGATCATTATCTTGGCAATGATGATGATGAATTGTTATGCGGTCTTGCAACCTGCTCAAACCAACCGTCCTGGCCATGTCGCTTGCACTTCGACCCCAAACCTAATTAGCATTGATGCAAGACTCGAAAATCAAATTAATTAGCAATACACAGACAGACACTCGGACATTGCTGCTGATTGAGCAGTTGTGCCTGACATACGTAAATTTGATAAGACGTGATAGGAGGACCCCTACAGGATTTGATTCCTTGTGCGATAATCAAGAACACATATCGCATATATGTATATAGTCCAGTGCATATATTATTTTTTCAATCAGAAGCCCAATCTGAAACCAATTAAATAAATTATTAGTTTTATACCACAACTCCTTGATCAATATTTATTTAAGTTTGAAATTTTATCTATTCCGAGTCGAACAACGACGCACTTCCTTCCGTCCATTTTCCGTACATTTTTCCCCACCCATCTTTCGCCCCTTTGCAATTGTTTTGTTATTGTTGTTCTTGTTTGTTTCTGCGGTCAGTTTTGTGTTAACTTTGGTAGCCGGCCCTGTATATAAACTGCTTCTAAATTACTTTGACCAAGTTCCTTTATTTTCTGGTCTTTTTTTTTGTATGCTATCTTCTCTTCGCTTCTTCTTCTTCTCGTTCCACTCTGCTGACAAGATTTGCACTTCCGGCAAAAACAAAAAAGGAAAAAAAAAACACAAAAATGAGATGGAAAACTTAGACCGACATTGTTCTTGTCTACGCCTGCAACATGCAACTGTCTGCGTCTGTGTCAAGTTGCAGACAGCCCCGCAGTCCCCTTAAATACAGTTGGGTGCCCTCAGTCCCTGCCGACTTGGTCCAATTGCAGCTAAAGTTGATTTATTGTTTGCATTTTTTACAACTTTTGTGTCAGTTTCTGTTTGGTTTTTCATTTCGTTTGACTTTGGCACTAACTTGAGTCTTCTTCTTTGTTTTTTTTTCTATTATTGCAGCACATATTGAAATTGTCATTGTACGAAAGCGTGGGGGGGGGGGGGGAGGTCATTGGTCAAAGGTCCTTGACTGCAGCCCAAGGCAAACATGTTTTATGGCTTTAAAATTGTTTTGTGATTTATTTTTGTTTCTAAAAGGACTTTTTAAGAGTCAGCCAGGTAAAGATTTATATTAACAAGAATTTATAGTAATTAAAAACAACATTCATCAAAAATATATATCAATAAATTTGTATTTAAAAGAGTCTCTCCATACTTTCACTATTTCTGTTTTTGTTGAAGAATTTTTAAAGTTCTCGTTTTACTCGTTTCTAGTTATGAGCTGTAAATTTGATATAGTAGCGGGAGGAGACTTCTCTGCGCTCATAATGTAAATGAGGAGTGCATAAATTTTTGTCAGCCCATTATACATATATCATGCCAAATTGCATATTGCCTTGACTTTTTGGCAAGCTAATTTTAGCGTCAGAGCCCCATCATCAGTCAAAAGTGTAAAAAAGATAAATTTTTACTGCAGGTTTAGAAAAATTGAAAATTAAAGCATTTAATCACGATTGAAAAATACTTTTTTTTTACATAAATTCAAAGTTTATTAAAGATTTTTTTAAAATATGTTTTAGCTGAGATGTTTTTAAGAAAATATTTGCAATTTTTTTTTTTTTTTTTTTTGTATATATATCAGAATTTTCACCATTAGAATTGTATATTCGCGGCGAGGCAACATCATCGCTCTCCGGAAGTGACAGCTTGAAGCACCCAACCACCTACAGCTACCCACTAGCTGGTTCGAAGCGAAACCAAGCAAATGATAATGATAAACATTCGTATGCAGAGTGTGGAGACGAGCACAAAAAGGGGGAGGGGGGGCTGAACGCATTTCAGGATATTCTTTGGCAATTTCACGCACTATATGTGCATGTGGCAGCCCATACATAATACAAATACAAATACAAATGTCATGAAACACATATAAGTTTTACCACACACAGTGACAAAGAGAGAGAGAGAGAGAGAGAGAGAAAGAGAGTTTGTCGCTTTTTCTATCTCTTTCAATCTTCGCATGGCATTTTTATGATTTCTGGTCGCCGAGTGTAACTAAACAAAACAGCTCGAGGCGCAACAAATTATAATGTACATAATGGCAATGCGTTGCAGACACACACACACACACACACACACACACACACACACACACACACACACACACACACACACAGACACAGAAATATGAATAGATAAGCGCAGTGCGTGGCTGTAGGCTATAAAGCGGTTTCTGCGTTGACCATGTCGTATACTTGATATTTAATGGCAAACTTTGCATAATATTCTCCACTTCTTCCTGGCCTTTTCTTTACTCGTTCTCTGTATTAATACCCTTCTGTAAAGCATGTTACGCATTGAAAGAAACATAAAAGAAAAGCTTTTAGTTTATATATGTATATATATTCTTGATCAGCATCCATAGTCTTGACAATTCATTAATATTTCATGAAAAATGGCTCCTTCGTTTATCCTTTTTTAATATAATTAATATGGCTGTTATAGGAACGAGTGGTAAAAAAAATTTAATTTATTTGAAAACCATTTTTGTTGCAGTTTTGTTAAGAATTTTATTTTTTATAAAATGTTTTACAAATAATATAAAGAATCAGTTTATTCAATATTCAATATTTTAATTAGAGAATTAGGTGTATATCTTCGAGGGTATTTAATTTTCGTCCAATCGCTGATAACTCTTCCTTCTGTTTCACTATATACAGTTTTTTGTGTGCCCTTCTTTAGTCTGCGCTACTTTCGCTTTGTGTTATCACTGACAATTTAGCAGCAGCAGCAGTAAAAGAAAAAAGAAAAAAAAACACAAAAAAATAGAGAGAAAAAAAGATGCCAAACGAAGTGTAATCTGATTGCATTTGGCAGCAGCACAAAGCGCGCGAGTCAGAAAGGGAGCATGCGATGGTGGGTGTGGAGTGGTGTGGAGTGGATTTGCAGTGGTTGGGTGGTTAGGTGTTTGGGGATGTCGGTGTCATGTCCTGGCGTCTGCCAAAGGCGTTTTGCTTAATCAAACGTCGCTCTTTGTGTCAGCGCGATGTCAGTGAAGCGCTTTACACCTTGCCTCCTAATAGGGTTCCCTCTCCCTCTCCCTCTCTCTCACTCTCTCTCTCTCTCTCACTCTCTCTTCTTCTCTTATGGGCAGTAGTGCGCACTTCGCTTTGGGGCACGCCAAGTCACTCAGTCAGTCAGCGAGCGAGGCAATCGCTGAGATTGATTATGTCTGCTTTAATCTTGCAAATGTAATCAACATGTTTATGGGTTTTGAGAACCCCTCCGTATGCTCCGCCCGGCACACACCTAGAGAGGGCTTCCCCCCTTTTGCTTCTCTTATTTTCGCTGTTTGCCGAGCTCATTTGCTTGACACTTTTGTGCGGGTGTCACTTGACTATTATGTGACATTTTAATATGATTCTGCAGAAAGAAAAAAAAATAAATAAAAAATAAAAAAAATAAATTATTGGCTGCTATTATATACTTACTTAGCTTACTTGCAGCTATATAAAACTGTGGTAAATGGTAAAAGAAGCAGCAATCTTATTAAAAAATAATAATAGATATAATTCAGATTATTATTAATCAATTTTCGGCAGTTGCAATATTCAATTCAATATGTCTACTCCTGGTCACCGCCTGTAAAGATCTGTACAAAACTTTCGGCCACATTAAAAAGAAGTCAATCACCTGAATAAAATTTTATTTGAAAAATTTACAAAATGTGTAACAAAATATTTATTACTTAATTAAGCCTTGGCCTGATCATCATTTGTGTAAATGTCACTGATTTTGAAAGCCTAGAACGCCGCCATATATTGTGATATAGTCCATTTAGATCACTGAAAAGGGTTAATAAATATAATGATTGCAATATTTTTGATTTTTTCATTTACCAATGAAAGCAATTGTGAAACCACCATCCAGACTTAAGGATTGTCGCACAGTTATCTTCTTCATTCTTATCATTGTCCCTATCTTTTGTTGTAAACTTCATGTTTAAATGAGGTTCCATTTTATTCCCAGCATTTCCAGAATATTTTCCAAGCGATTTTATCTTATATGATTCTGTTTCGTTTCCAATAACAAAATCACTGTATTTCGCATAAAGAGTTTCCTTTTTCCAATCTTTCATGTATATATAAAGCTCGTGAGTCTGAGATTTCGTTAGCAGATGCAGTTTCTCAAGCCCCAAGAAAAACTCGCCGCGCAAATTCCCAAATCCTGCTTTATACTCTTCCCATGTTCTATAAAAATCCACACTTCCATCCATTCGACGTTGGATAACGGTCCAGCCCCCACCGTCAATCTGTGAGTCGCAGGGAACGGAAAATGGGTCTGTGTCGGGCACTTTGATCCAATGCAAATCGGTTGACTTATTTATGCAACTGGAAGGAAAAGGAATTGCTTCGCACTTTGCGAGCTTCGACTCAAGTTGCTTGATTTTGGCAGCATTCAATTCAAGATCTTTTTTCAGTTTATCTATTTGTTTATCTTTTTCATCACTTTGGGATTCTTCTGATTTTATTTGCGATTGCAGATTAGCTATTCGAGCATCCTTTGAGACGGTTATATTTTCCTTTAGGCTCGCTAAATTCGAGATTTCAACTTCTTTGTCCTTGATCACAGACTTCAGAGTTAACACTTCCCCGTCTTTTTCACGAAAACTGAATTCATAATCGTTCATCTTGGACTGCAGACTACTTATTTGATTATCTTTTCCAGCAATCTGGGATCGCAGATTAGCTATAAAATCATCCTTTGAGGCAATATTATTCTTATATGAGACGGTAAATTCGATTAGCTGGGCCAGTTGAAGCTCCATTTGCTTAAGAGTTTCCTTAAGGCTCGCTAAATAACACAAAAAACACAATTCACAATCGTTTAACTTGGATTGCATTGATTTGATTACCTTTTTCATTAATTTGGGATCGCAGATTAGCTATAAGAGCATCTTTTGAGGCCAGTTTTGACTCCTTGTTGACAATCATTGCTTTCTGTTTACTGATTTTACCTTCCATCTCTGCAAATCGTTCCTCTTTGGATCTCACAGAGGAGGCGTAGTTTAGGAGAGGCTTAACCACCTGTAGACAATAGGTACCGCATTGCGCGTCTTTTTCCCTAGATTCCTTCGAGCACTGAGTAAATCTTTAGATTAGCTTACAAATTTTGATATTCAATTTGGGGCACTAACCGTTTGTTCGCTCGAGATCACCATAAAGGGTATCAACACAAACACCAACAAACTAAGCACAATTTTCATTTTGAATCGAACAATTCGAGATTGGTTTCCCGAGCACAGCTTTGCCAGTTTTAAACTGACGAGACGGAATTCACGCAACTTACCATGAAGCCGAATTTTGAGCTTCTTATCAGTGGGTAGATTGTCGCTCGAACTTGGACTCTGACTTGGACTGTTACCTGTCTGGCGATGCTTGGCACATGTCAGATTTAAATCTATTTATATATATATATATTTATAGTCGAATTTATATATATATAAATACACTATTATATATATAAAAAGAATTAAATGTTTGAGTTTTAACACGAGCTTATTGAATGAATATTTATTTTCAAACTCTGAAATTTAATTTATTTTTTCGGCATATAATTTGTTTCATATAAGTAAAATGTTTTAAAATTCTTATGTTTGTATTAAGCAATACTATTTTTGGATTTTGAAAATGAAACATTTAAATGCATTCATTATTCAGATTCTTTGCTAGTTGCTTTTGAGTCAAATTTCGTTTTGTATTTGAATTGTATAAAAATGTTCATGTAAGAAAAGATCGCTCAAATGCAATTTCTGTTAACGTTTTATACACCTTCACGAGTTCAATAGAGTATATTGGTTTTGTGCACTGTCCGTCTTGCTGTCCGTCTGTCCATATGAATATGTAGAATATGTAGAATACGTTGATAACTGATGACCCCACCCAAAGATTGCGTTCTTGCTATGCATATTTATATATTTATTTATTCATATATATTTATATGTTTATATAGTTATATATTTATATAAAGTGAACCGTGGTAAAATCTTTGTACACTTTTATTGTTAAACATAAAATGAACCCAGCTGGCAATTGTTGGGTTAATTGACATCCGTCGAGTTGACACCGCAGCAAACACATGGCGGCCAACCAGGCTGGGCTTCTCCCGCTGCCAAATGACAAACAAAAATTTTGAAAAACCGAAACCGCAGCGCGTATTAAGTTTTTGGATCTCCAGCTGCATGGGGCAAGTTCGGAGAGTTTCGGATTCCGTCAAACTTAAATGATTGTGCGGTGGCGCATAAAGTGCAAAGGCAAGTACAACATTGAGTGCGGGCGGCACTGAGGGGGTGCGAAAGGGAGAGCGCGAGCGCAATAGAAAGAGTGAGCATGATGGCTGTGAAAGTTTTTGGACGTCTCTTGTAAAAGTTGAACTTTTAATTTGTTCCAAAGTAAATTTCAGGCAAAAACTTTAAGTCATATTGGTAGTTGGCCAGCTAGCGATTGTCGCAGCGACATATGTGGTAGCAATAGGAGGAGGAGGATGAGGAGGAGGAGGGGAGGGGGTGTGTGGGCTTTTGTTATGTGGCGCCCATTTTGGCCATTTGTACCAAAATTTGCTTGAATGGTTTTTTTTTTTGTTTTAGCCGCAATCGATGCCACGCCCTTTCTCCACACGCACACACCCCCTCACATGCCAGCCCAAAAAAGTTTTTCAATTAAATTTATGTGCAAATAAAGTAACAGTATTTTATTTTTTTTTTAGTTTTTTTTACTGGAATTTTGTAGCCACGAAAATCGCTGAACAATTTAGCAACATTGACGAATTGGTTCAAGTGTAGTAATTATTTATGGTAACCAGTGGGTGGTGGGTGGTGGGTGGCCTTTTAAAGCAATTTGTGGTAACAGACCCTATTTAATTATTATACACTAGCATCAGTTTTGTAATTAAAGAGAGAATTGTATTTTATAAGGTATTTTTTGTTTACAAATCAAACATATTTAAAAGATAGAAAAATTATAAAGCTAAAATTTAAAGTATAACCGGTTTAATTTTTTGTATTAGACAACTTTTTATTAGGGTTTCGTAAGTTTTCTGTCAACCGTTTTAATACCGATTAGCTATTTGCATTTCTCAGCAGCAAATAACAGAAAAAGTTGAAATCTAAATGCAAATTGTGCGGAATGTTATCAGAAAAGCGTTTTTTGTTGTTTGTTTTGCTTGTGGGGCAATTGTGGAGATTAGTGTAAAAAAAAACTCCCCGAGCTGAGAAAGTCAGCCGCTGCATACGTCATCATCACCATTATCATCATCATCATCATAATCATAAATGATAAATTGTCAATTCCCGCTGGCCATGTTCAAGTGGCTTGTTTTGTTTTTGTTACATTTCGCGTTATTTTCTTTTTTGTCTTCTTTTAAGTTGTACATCAATAAAAGAAAAGGGCAACGAGCAAAAGAAATAAACAAGTTTTGTTGTTGTTGTTGTTGTTGGTTGTTGTTGCCCAAAGCAAAACTACGAGTCGAATGTCATGAAATTGAAGGGTAGGTGAGGGGAGGGGGTGTGCCAAAGGGAATGTGGCAAACAAAGCCAATGTAATAAAGGAAAACACAACAATCATATTTTTATGGCAAATGCAAATGCTAAAGGAAAACAGGACAACCGAACAGGACCCAAAGCAACTCAGCTCAGCTCAACTCAGCTCACTTATGGCCCTTCGCCTTGTCCTTGTCAGCGGCCATTGTCGCCCGGATGACAGCAGCAAAAAATAAAATAAATAATAAAAAGAGTTAACCACTACGAATTGCAAATACCCTAAAAAAAAAAAAACAAAATGTTAAAGTTTATAATAATTTAATTATTTGTATTTAATAATAATTTAATTATTAGTATTTCTTATTGTTTCTTATTCAATTGAATTTTCATAGTTATAGTCAATATTTAGTTGTTATTGGTTGTCTTCTATTTCCAAATTACAAAAATAGTTTTTGGGTAAAAAGTAAACCGAAATAGCTTTTCGATTTTAGGGCATTAAAAAGGACAAACGCATACATTTACCTATTATCGACGGTAGGTGGCGCTGTTATGGCTGTGGCCGATAAAATGATTTGCGTACAAATTGGTTCGAGCAAAATTCGATTGAGCTGTGGGAATATTCAGCGCCCTTTTGTTAACCGGGTTAACGCGCAAAAGGCAAAGTGGAAAATATGGCAAAAGAGCAGCAGCAACAACAACAACATCAACCGCGTCAACAACAGCAGCAGCAACAGCAGCAGCAACAGCAAAAGAATTGAGGAAACCGCCGGCCAACGTTTCCTAACTTCGTAAAGAGCTAAAAGCGATTTGGTCTGGGCCATGCCAAAAACACTTCAATACCGAAAAGAAAAAAAGAAAAGCAAAAAAAAAATAAGAACTAGTTTCCAAGGGAATGAGAAAAGAAAACTCCGAAAAGCTTTTGTGGTTATTGAATTTCTGAAGCGCTCGCTCGCCTTTGTTGCCGCCGCACAATCTCTGATGCTGCCAAATATGCCGGAAAATTTTAATGATATCCGCCGTTGGAGACAGTGGCAAAGCAACCATCATCGCAGATAGTCCAACTAAATGAAAACAAATCGACGTCCAGCGAGTCAGCAAAAGTCGCGACCGGCGCACTCATTACGCTTTCCAATATCAGATAAACCAATCGATACGTCATCATTAGTTTTGCCGATGCCAATGGTAGCGTCAAGAACCGACCTCTTTGTTAGTCATGGCCCAATGGCCAAACGAATGCACTGAATAAAATGAATGAAATGTGCAATTTGTATTTTATAGATAATTTTGAGGTTTTTCTAATTTTTATTTTCGCATCAAAATTGCAAAAAATGCGAGGTTATCTAAGTAATATATAAATTAAAAATAATAGTTTATGGAATGGAAATAGAAAACCAAAAAATATTAGCAATTTGTCTGTTTCATCAACCAACATTTTCTTAAACTGAATATCATAGAATTTGCCTGATATTTTTATTAACTTTTTCAATTAATTTAAAACTTGTTCTTTTCAATTGAAAAAAAAATTGGCTGTAAATCTGAAATTATCTGTTATACAATTTTGTGCAATTTTGTATGACAATATTTTATGCACAGCAGTCTTTGAAGTACACTTCATTGAATTTGTTAATCTCACCGATTGCTCTCTCTTTCGCCCCTCTCTCTCTCTCTCTCGCTTTGTCTTATTTATTGTCCACATTCACTGCCAAATTGGCCAGGTCATATTTCGTTAGTTCTGTAATTTTTCGTTAGCCCAAAAAACCGAATTAATTACGCTAATTGAAATACATATGTGTATATGGGTTTCTGTGTGTGTGTGTGTGTGTTTGTGTGGATTTGTGCTTGTGTGCGTGTGTTTGACACATTGCCTGCTGTAAGCTTTTGGCCATTTGTACTACAAAACTACTACTAAAAGTAAAACAAAAAAAAAACAGCAAATAACATAAAAAAGCTATCTTCCTGTTAGTCAAAGAAACAAAATATAAAAGTAAAAGTATATATATACAAAATATAAAAAAAATATATCAATAACATTTTAATATCTGTATATTTGTTTAAAAAACTGTGTTAATCAAATCGTTTTTGTTAAGCTCTGCTAATTGCATTTTGCACTAATTTTGTTGCCCTTCTTCAATTATGGCAAAAACTAACGTTTTGCAACAACCAAATTCAAACTAATTTAATGTCTAATTTAATTATGCTAAACAAATGAAATGTGCCAAAGTCTGAAGCAGACAGAAGAAGAAGAAGAAGAAGAAGAGCAGGCGAACACTGAAACCTGAAACGCCGGAAATGCGCCCCAACTTTTCGACTGTAAAATGTTCTGGTGGCAAACTTTGCAAACAAACTGCCAAACTCTGGCGAAAAGCCCCCCAAACGACTGTCGTCTGCATGTGAGACGAACTCGACGAACTCTATTACAATATGCTAAAAAGTCCAAGTCCAGCAATTCAGTTCAGTTCAGTTCAGTTCGGTCTCTAACGGTGAACAATGCAAATTGAATTGGTAAGGAAAACCAAAGCATTTGGCTCGAGTCATAATATTTATGCTTCAAATTTAATGGCAAGTTCAGATGGCGTTTAAATTTTTCAGTACGTTAAATGCAAATTGCAGACACTGTGAAAGAGAGAGAGAGAGAGAGAGAGAGGGAAAATAAAATGTCGGACAGCAAGTCCGGAAGTTGACACTTAAGTTTATAAATCCAATAAAAATCACATTAGCCTTGCGGCGGAAACTCGCGTGCAAACAATGAAGAACAAGAACTGACACTGAACTAAGTTGAGCATTAGGCAAAGGCGGGGGAAGGGGAGAGACTGCCTGGCAGAACAAATCCTCGCGACACATTTAGCTAAGCCACTTGAGGCGACCATCCCCAGATATGCAAATGCTAAGACGGCCAGCTCACTTTTGGCTACCAAAGCGTTTTAGCCCGAGTTGAAGAAAGCAAAAAATGCGTTGCTTTTAATAAATAGCTAATGGATCGCCGCCAATGGATTCGCTTTTACCATATTGACTCACCAATCGAGGGGACGCTTTGAATAAGCCTTCAACTGGAAATTATTGCAAATCGGAAATGACAGCAGTCAAGTCAAAAGTCTTAAAAGGGCATCTTTTAAATGCATTTCAGCTGGATTTTATATTTTGTATTTAACCTTGCCAATATTTTATAATAATTTTAACATCATTTTAAAAAGTTGCTCTTTAAGAATGTTTGCAAATTTTGTTGATAGATAAATATAAAACATACAAGTTATCGAGAATATTATTGTAGTTAAAATTAAAAATTAAAATAAAAATTATATTTTATATTTTGAAAGAATTTTTTGTATTCTGTCTAAAATATTGCTTTTTGAATTTTTTCTAAAAAAAAAATAATTTTTTAGAATTTTTAAATTTTTTTTTTTTAAATTTTATTAAGAGTAAAATTATATCGTTTGGATAGGTTGGTTATTTAAATATATATTATTCAAAGATTTTAATCAATTAATTAATAATTAATGCTTAATTTAAAAAGAAAAACTTGGTCTTGATAATAATGATATGATAATAACTTTTACGCTTCTTCACAAATAACTTTGAAGAGCAACAATTATCAAAAGCTCTTTGAAAATTCGTAAATGTTTGTCTAATTAGAAATTAGACGAACATTTGTGAAATTTAAAATGAATTATCACACAAACTATGGAAACTAAGATTCAGTAGAAGTGCATTTCGCGGAGGTTGAGAATTTGAAATATATCTTCAGCGCCTTTCAAGTGCGTGACATTAACAGTTGAATACCATATTGAGAAATGTATGAATGAATAAAAGATGCGACAGCGATTGCGAGGCAGAGTTGGGCATGCGGGAGACAAAGAAGGCACTCGTTATGTTTGTTTCTCTCTCGGGCTGCAACTCATCATCAATGTCATTTGCAAAGTTCGCGCCAGAAGCGTTGAAATTTGCAATACCCTGTACTCATTGAACATGCTAAATGGTATGTGGGCTTTCGAAATGCACAAATAAATAAGATATATGTGCATTTAATTATGTAATTAAATTAATTAAAACCAATTTTTCTGCATTTCTTATAAAGAAAATATAAAAAATGTGTTAAATTTACGAAATGAGTTTTAAAACATATTTGCAATCATTCTGTTTGTACAGGGTATTTTCTAGTCAGTCACTTTATATGTATAAAATATATATTTTCGAATTATTTTAGTTATGTGAGCATATATATTAATTTAAGCACTCTACAGGGTATCTTTTAGTCGTTCGTCCGCTTCGAGAGTCCAGCTCCTTATATTTTTGTTGCTGCCATCGGCATCAAACAACAGCAACAGCAACAACCTACAGCCAACAGCTTCAGTTACTTTTAGTGCCACGCCCCCTTCTCCGCCTTCGATCTATAGCAGCGTCTTCGGGCTTGTCCTGCCGCATCCTGTCCGCGTCCTGCTGCATAAGTGCCAAGTGCTTGCCGCAAATAAATTTGATTTGCATGTGCAAATGAACGTGGAATTGAATTTTCTTATGCATGAAATGTGCGCATAATTGGTCTATGGCACACACACACACACACACACTCGCACACCCCAGCACATCATAGTGTTTAGCCCTTTACCCTTTACTAGACAAGTGCCCCCCAGTTGTGGCATTGCTCATAATTGCTTATGTATAAATTTCAGTACACAATTTTTGGCATATTTGAATTCGAATATTACAATTATGCATTTATTTTGTAGAAAAATGTATATAATTTTTGATCATTATTAATATATTTTTTTTTTGATGTAGATTGTGATTGGACTAAAGTATATACATATGTGGAGCAATAGAGCTCTGATGAATTTAGTATATTTGGTAAGTAAGATTTCCGAAATGTTCCAAAGTTATTTCTGAGTTTCTTACAAGTTTATATATATATCAATCCAAAAAAAATCCAATCAACAATTTGCATATATTGCATATATACGCTATGTTGTATATGCAGGGTATCTTAAAGTCGGGCTATATAAAATCAACATTGTTTTAAACAAATAAATTAGTTTAACCTTAATCTTTTAATGGATTTGCCGCGAATGATTGACTAGTGGATACCCTCTACATGAAAACAATAGCTTGTTTTGGCCCTTTTGAATGCACTGTTATCCAAACCTGGCAATAGAATTATACCATTTTTGTTGATCACATAAAGATGGACTTTCGTGAGAAACACTAGATTATGCCCATCGTACTGGCATTGACGGACAATGGCCACAGTTGGGCGGTTGGTTGGGGGGACGGCAGCTGCACTCGAGAACTTGAATAATTAAAAATACAATATTGTAGTGCAAACAGCTGGCTAAACTGGAGCGTTCTGCTGGCGGGTGAATGGCAGACTCTCTCGGGCTGCACTTAGCCCAAGATATCCACTTACAGGACTGAACATCCGAACAGCCGAACCCACCGACAGTGGAAATCCTGACAAGCTGTGCAAACAATCGAATCGCAAAGGCACGACAAAAATGCAGCCCGTGCTGTGATTCCTGCCGCTTGCTGGCAAACGCGAACGTGCAGATGCGCTTATGGGTCAACGCCACAAATAAGACGGTGGGTGACGGGGTCCTGGGGGGTCGGGGTCGTCCTTTGGCTAGCGATGACAGCGTAAAAACATTTGAAACTCGAGTAAAACCAAATTTACCTTTGGGCTCAAAACGTTTGTATTCGTATGGCAAGCAAATTAAATTTGTACTTCTTTGTAATATAATCTTGAGCAAAGCTATTCAATCAGAAGAGAGTGCAATGCAATTTAATCAAATCAAATTTAATACAAATTTTTGAAGAAAATAGGAATTTGGGGAACTCTTAAACAAAATGTAATTGAAATATATTATCTATATATTTTGATCAAGGTACAGTTTTTCAAGAAACTGTTGTATTACAAATTATATCTAAGAGTTTGGGTTGTTTTTCGATCACCTATCACTCAATCATCAATCGGTCAATCGACATGTTTTGTGTCGAGCGCTGATTGTAGTACAATATTTTTTTTTATCTATCTTTTACGACTTGCGTGGATTATTCACATGTCAATCATTAGTCAGTCAATCGAGACCAATATAGCTTCAATCATCAATCAATCCGTTGGTCAATCACTCCTTTTATTCTCGACTAAGAGTTTTAAAGATACATATATACATATATAGAGAATAACACTTTTAACTTGGCTTTTTATTGCCAAAGTTAGGATCAATCAGTCAGTCAATCAATCAGCAAGTAAAAAGTTCAGCTACAATTTTATATATATTTAAATACTAGTTAAATTAAACATTTTATTAATGTTTTCTATGATTTCTTATTTTTGTATAGGAACATATTTTTCATTAATTGATCACTTAACTAGCCGATTTTTCTAATTGCCATCGCTAGCTGAAGGACCTTTGCATTTAGCGGCAAAGTCGCCATCGTCATTGTCAACGCTTTGCTTTGCTCTCTTTGCCGTTGACTGTTACGGCTATCGTTGCTGTGCCTGTTCCCTCTCCCTCTTCCCTCTCCCGCTACTGTTACTGTTGCTGTTTCTGTTACTGTTTTATTTATTGTTTGCGCTCATTTGAGTCAATTACGACAAACGGAGATTGTTAATTGTTTTGCTGCTGCTGCAGCGGCCGCCACTCAAGTCCAAGACAAACAAGTCACATCCTGTACGTGGTGTATGCGGAACGGGGGGGACGTTGCGGGGGGCGCGGTGCGCACTCCATTTTGTTTTCTAGTATTTATTCGTTCGCCTCTTTTGCCTTTGTTTTTCTGCTGCTGCTGCTGCTGCTGTTGCGGCTGATGCTTATTGTTTGGCTTTTTGGTCTCTGTTGGCTTTTGTTTGTTTGCTTTTGGCCAATAAACGGTGTCTCCCCTATGGCCCCGCCCCCTTTGCGTTTAATGGCGCGTTGAATGTTACATTTGCTCATCGTCTGCTTCTTCTCAACGCTCGTCACCGTTTCACTGTTTCAACTGTTTTTCTTGCTGCTTGACTTGTTGTCGTGTCTCTTGCGTAAACTTTAATTGGCTGTCAGTTCATTGAGGTAAGTTTTAATTAATTTTTTCGACCATGTTTGATGTGCATACAAACACAAACAAAACATGTTAAATGTGAATGCTGGGCTATACATACATATATCTAAATGCGTTAGGCTAAGTGGTGCGTTAATCCAGGCCCTCAAATGCTCTGCTAATTGTTTTTGCCCTGTCGAAGCGGCCCACTTAAAGACTGCAAATTTTTGGCAAAGCAAAATTTTTTTACTTGGAAAAGTTTAATTTTTTTCTGCTTTATGATCTTTGCTGCAAAGTAATAAAAATATTTGTTTCTTTATTTTTGATGAGTCTTTCAAGGACATATTGATAATGGCACATTAAAAAGTGTTTTAACGGTTTCATTAAATTTCATAAAAATTGACAAAAACACCATTTCGGTTTCTAAA
Organism: Drosophila paramelanica; assembly: GCA_035043915.1. Lineage (NCBI taxonomy): Eukaryota > Metazoa > Arthropoda > Insecta > Diptera > Drosophilidae > Drosophila > Drosophila paramelanica. The sequence continues at coordinate 1,604,515 of JAWNMO010000077.1, read as the reverse complement.
GACAATTTCAACTCCAAGAGTAATCAATTTTACACCATTAATGGGAATTGAAAAATTTGATTCGAAAACCAAAGTTAAATCAAAGTGCGTATTTATAATTTGAGTATAAATCAATATTGCATTTGTATTTTGTGTGGCTTGGCAAAGTATTAATTAATTTTTAAATTTATTAATTATTAAATTTGTTTAATTTTCAAGTTTGCAACTGAATTCTATTTAGTAAAGGAAAAGTCTTTAAAAAAAACTTATATTTTCGTGGAAAAGTGTAAAAAGGTTTATTTAAATTATTTTGCATACATAATTATAATTTTTGACTTAGTACCTGGAATTTGGAATCTTTGTAATTACCAAACAGCTGTCGGCGACTGTTTAAGTCAATCGTGGAATTTTTCGAGAACCTGCAATGATTATAAAATAATGTTATAAATAGGGATAATCTAACCGCATTTAATTTGTAATCGTATTTATTTATAAATTCCTTACTTACCGATTTGCCACATATTTGGAATCTTGGAATTAGCTCCACGTAATCTTGCCTGTTTTTTAATTTCATTTGAACTGGTGTTCGTTGGGGCCTTACTCTCTGGGAACTTAACAACTTTATCAACTCTGCGATTTTCAGTTTGGTTTATCAAATTTCTGTCCTCGAATTCTTTCATTCTGGGTGAGGGTATTTTTGTGTGCCAACGGTTAAGATAGCCACAATTCTGTGGCCTTTGGTCAATCAAATAACGTTTGCTCTCAAAATCGAGAAATGGTTTGAAATTTGCGGCTGCCGTTGAAATTGTGGTAATTGAGTTAGCCGCGTCTCTAGACATAATTTCCTTTAGTTTCTTTGATAATTTGGGCTCATCTTCCGTTACGCCATTATTCAGAATCTTCTGCAGTTTGCGCTTCTGTAAATAGTGCTCCTTAAGTATCTCATTGCATTTGCGAACCTGTTCGGCGGCCAGTTCGTTCTCTAATCGCCTCCTAGCATTAATTTTATATTCTCGGGCGGACTCATCCCTAATGAAACTTTTTGCCGAGGTTTTGCTTAAAAATTTCGAATAATCAGCCTCAACGTTTGGCGACACTTTATTTAATTGTTTGCTTGCCGAAGTCACAATCCGATTGGGAGAATTATCTGCATTATATGCTACGATTCGTAATTATGGGTAGAATTATTTTTTCTCCTTACTTACCCGTGAAGCACCTTTTGGTCAGCCCAAACAGATTGAAACGGGTAATTTTGTTAATGCTTTTCGCGACCATTGTTAAATATTTATTTCTATTGACCCTTAACAGTTGATATTAAACTTTTTATAATTTTTAAGCATTTGTGTATATAGGTATTGAATAAAAGGCATTTGAAATGTTAACTAAATATATTTTTTTGGTATGGTAGCCTGCTATTATTTAAAAAAAAGAAATTTGAACATTTGCTTTCACCCGAAGATTTATATTTAAAAACTGACGAAAGAATACATTTTGATCAAGATTTGTCCTATATATTAACTCCACATTCAAAATATATTCATTTTCGAAAATAAAATTTTTTTGAATTTTTTGGTCAAAAAAGCATGTACTCCCCCTTGTACATTTTGGAAAAAAAAATTTTTAAAAATTTAGAATTCCGAATTTATAGTTTTAATCGATTTTATTTGTCACAATAAGCATAAAAAAAAACATTAAAAGTGATTTTGAGAGGGTAAAATTTTTGGTCAAAAAACATCCCAAAATCGACAAAAATTTTGAAATGTAAAGTTGTCAGATTCCATAGCTCCCATATATCAAACCCCCATAACTTTGTCAAAAGTGAACCGATTTTCACGTTTGATGGCATTTTGATCAAGATTTTTCGTATATATTAACTCCACATTCAAAATATATTCATTTTCGAAAATAAAATTTTTTTGAATTTTTTGGTCAAAAAAGCATGTACTCCCCCTTGTGAATTTTGGAAAAAAATTTTTTTCAAAATTTAGATTTCCGAATTTATAGTTTTAATCGATTTTATTTGTCACAATTAGCATAAAAAACAACATTAAAAGTGATTTTGAGAGGGTAAAATTTTTGGTCAAAAATCATCCCAAAATCGACAAAAATTTTGACATGTAAAGCTGTCAGATTCCATGGTTCCCATATATCAAACCCCCATAACTTTGTCAAAAGTGAACCGATTTTCACGTTTGATGGCATTTTGATCATGATTTGTCCTATATATTGTTTATACATTCAAAATATATTCATTTTCGAAAATAAAATTTTTTGGAATTTTTTGATCAAAAAAGCATGTACTCCCCCTTGTGAATTTTGGGAAAAAAATTTTTTCAAAATTTAGATTTCCGAATTTATAGTTTTAATCGATTTTATTTGTCACAATAAGCATAAAAAACAACATTAAAAGTGATTTTGAGAGGGTAAAATTTTTGGTCAAAAATCATCCCAAAATCGACAAAAATTTTGACATGTAAAGTTGTCAGATTCCATAGCTCCCATATATCAAACCCCCATAACTTTGTCAAAAGTGAACCGATTTTCACGTTTGATGGCATTTTGATCAAGATTTTTCGTATATATTAACTCCACATTCAAAATATATTCATTTTCGAAAATAAAATTTTTGGAATTTTTGGTCAAAAAGCATGTACTCCCTCCTTGTGAATTTTGGAAAAAAAATTTTTTCAAAATTTAGAATTTCGAATTTATAGTTTTAATTGATTTTATTTGTCACAATTAGCATAAAAAACAACATTAAAAGTGATTTTGAGAGGGTCAAATTTTTGGTCGAAAAACATCCCAAAATCGACAAAAATGTTGACATGTAAAGTTGTCAGATTCCATAGCTCCCATATATCAAACCCCCATAACTTTGTCAAAAGTGAACCGATTTTCACGTTTGATGGCATTTTGATCAAGATTTTTTCTATATATTAACTCCACATTCAAAATATATTCAGTTTCGAAAATAACATTTTTTTGAATTTTTGGTCAAAAAAGCATGTACTCCCCCTTGTGAATTTTGGGAAAAAAATTTTTTCAAAATTTAGATTTCCGAATTTATAGTTTTAATCGATTTTATTTGTCACAATTAGCATAAAAAACAACATTAAAAGTGATTTTGAGAGGGTAAAATTTTTGGTCAAAAATCATCCCAAAATCGACAAAAATTTTGACATGTAAAGCTGTCAGATTCCATGGTTCCCATATATCAAACCCCCATAACTTTGTCAAAAGTGAACCGATTTTCACGTTTGATGGCATTTTGATCATGATTTGTCCTATATATTGTTTCTACATTCAAAATATATTCATTTTCGAAAATAAAATTTTTTTGAATTTTTTGGTCAAAAAGCATGTACTCCCCTTGTGAATTTTGGAAAAAAAATTTTTTCAAAATTTAGAATTTCGAATTTATAGTTTTAATTGATTTTATTTGTCACAATTAGCATAAAAAACAACATTAAAAGTGATTTTGAGAGGGTCAAATTTTTGGTCGAAAAACATCCCAAAATCGACAAAAATGTTGACATGTAAAGTTGTCAGATTCCATAGCTCCCATATATCAAACCCCCATAACTTTGTCAAAAGTGAACCGATTTTCACGTTTGATGGCATTTTGATCAAGATTTTTTCTATATATTAACTCCACATTCAAAATATATTCAGTTTCGAAAATAACATTTTTTTGAATTTTTGGTCAAAAAAGCATGTACTCCCCCTTGTGAATTTTGGGAAAAAAATTTTTTCAAAATTTAGATTTCCGAATTTATAGTTTTAATCGATTTTATTTGTCACAATTAGCATAAAAAACAACATTAAAAGTGATTTTGAGAGGGTAAAATTTTTGGTCAAAAATCATCCCAAAATCGACAAAAATTTTGACATGTAAAGCTGTCAGATTCCATGGTTCCCATATATCAAACCCCCATAACTTTGTCAAAAGTGAACCGATTTTCACGTTTGATGGCATTTTGATCATGATTTGTCCTATATATTGTTTATACATTCAAAATATATTCATTTTCGAAAATAAAATTTTTTGGAATTTTTTGATCAAAAAAGCATGTACTCCCCCTTGTGAATTTTGGGAAAAAATTTTTTTCAAAATTTAGATTTCCGAATTTATAGTTTTAATCGATTTTATTTGTCACAATTAGCATAAAAAACAACATTAAAAGTGATTTTGAGAGGGTAAAATTTTTGGTCAAAAATCATCCCAAAATCGACAAAAATTTTGACATGTAAAGCTGTCAGATTCCATGGTTCCCATATATCAAACTCCCATAACTTTGTCAAAAGTGAACCGATTTTCACGTTTGATGGCATTTTGACCAAGATTTTTCCTATATATTGAATCCACATTCAAAATATATTCATATTTGAAAATAACATTTTTTTGAATTTTTGGTCAAAAAAGCATGTACTCCCCCCTTGTGAATCGATTTGCGATTTGAGGTGTATCAGCATATTATCGAATTGCCAGCCTCCCAGTGGGCGTGGCACAAAAATCTTAACACTTTGTCGGAAGAAGATAACTACAAGTATATATCCAAAGTTTCAAGTCTCTATCTTCATTATCAAAAGTTGCGCTCATCCGGACGGACAGACGGACAGCATGACGGACAGTGCGCAAACCCAATATACTAGTTTCATTTCGTGAAACACTTAAAAAATACTTGGAAAAAGATGTTGTGTAATTGACAAACAGGTCCTAACCACTGCCAACTAATGCCACACACGATGCGCTTCGTTAGCGAAATATCCACGCTAATGTACTACCTATTAAAAGTCCCTTTTCTGAATTGGGTCCTAAAGAAAAAAGTGCATTAAGTATTTTGTAATATTTAATGTTTGCCGAAATGGCCGCTCCACCTAAGTTCGAATAACTTTAGCTTGACTGAAATAATCCTTAACCGACCATCATCAACATTATCATCATCATCAGTATCATCATCATCATATCGTTGTTTTAAGCATGTCCACCCGCATTGGCACCCGAAACGTGCTGCAGCTACCGGTCTTACCGGGTGCCTCGTTTAGAAAAATTGCTCACGCACAGGTTCGTTTTTGGTTTGCTGGGATTGGTGTAGAGGGGTGGGCGGATTTTAAGTGCTGCCCGGTCTGTGGTTTGCCTTGCTTTTGATTTTGTTTACCATTTACCGTTCAACATTTTCTGCTGTGTATCGTTCGTCGCCTAAGCGCATTAAAAGTTTTTCCTACATTTTTGTTTTATTTACTTTTTTTTTTTTTGGTTTTTTGTCCTTTTGGCGATTTTCTTTATTTCGTGCACTTTATTGAAAGCACATCACGTAGTGCAGCTGATTTGCTGACAATCCTTGGACATTCTAAATAGGTGCCCGGCACAGGCTTAGTACTGGACTCAAAGCAACTTACCTGAGCTGCATACGAAATGTGTGCAACATTTTGTGGCATCTTTATAATTAAGATTAATTGCTTTCGGTAGTTCATAATTTTTAGTCGCTTTGATAAATAATTTAAATGCCACTTAAAAGTGAGCCTCTTAACGAAAATTTACAGCTCTCGAAAAGGGGAATATTGTTTAAGAAATTTGGCTAATGGGTTTCGCTGTTAATGGCCTTTTTGAAGTTTTTGCATCTATATTTATCGATGATTTGAAAATTTATCGATATAAATTATAAATTTATATATGGTACCGATAGAAAATAATTTAAGTAATATTTTGAAGGCTTAAGCTTAGCTAAAGGTTATATTTTTTTCTTTTATTAATAAGCAACTATAACCCAATTCAGTGTTGAGTTAACTATTCAAATATAATTAATTACTGCGTTTTGGTTAAACATTGTCATAGTTGAACTCTTTTTGAATAAAGCAAGATTTTCGTGGGCAAAGGTTGTTATTCTGCGGCTCGTTATTGTTTGCCTTGAGCCTTAGCAACCCACACAAAATGTCCAAAAAAAAACCGGGCTAATTGGATTGGCATATCCAATGCCCACAAAGGGAGATACAATATAATGATATACCTAATAAGCATAAAAAATGATGACCCTAAGAGCTCTAGTTAAATTTTTAACAATTTATTTGCATGCTTTGATAAGGGAAATTATGAAAAAAAAACCAAAATCTCTCTTCACATTCCTTTGTGTTGGAAAGTATTTAGTTATTTTTAAATTATTCTTTATATTTATATATATAGCATATATGCTCCTTTGGTGTTAAACATTTGCAAATATAAAAAATATGAATGCATTTTTCAAGAGCTTAAATCTGCATTTAATCCAAGTTTCTCAGTCAGTAAATTCTATTCGCAAAAAATTCATAGAATATGTTGAATTGGACAAATTGTAGTTGAGTAGCTGTTCAAACGGCATGCACCATTAGCGTAGACCAATAAATGGAGGGTCAGATACACGCAGACTCAAAGCCAATTTCTTTGCCCTAAGTAAAGAAAAATCCATTGGAAAAAAGGCGAGTCAGCAAATCAAATTGAAAGGCGCAGCGCATATCTATGGCTAGCAGCTAACAGTTTTTGCATAAAATTGAGAATGTATTTAAGCAAAGCGAAGAAAATGTTTGTACATACTATATAATTTCTATGTTAGTCAATCGATTGACTTAAGTCAGTTGATCAACTCAGGATTGTTTCAAATATGAATGAAATCGAACGCATTTTAAAAAACACAAATTGGTCTCGTTTTGTTTTTCACTATAAATTTTTATTTGTATGTCTACATTTTTAAACTTGGCATTGCTCCAGCCCTAAGTCATAGTATTGGGCGGGCACCTAGATTTCATTGCTGAAGCTATTCCTAGCAACATGGGCCGCAGTCGCTGCGGCATTCACCGTGTGGATACATACAGGGACTACCACAGTCACATGGCGAGCAACAGGGGTAGTCGCAGGATATATAACAGTTAGTGGAACAGCAGGGACTGCAGTTGTTGCTGCCACCGGGGTAAACAGCAGGGGACTGCTGCAGGGGCTGCTGCAGGAAATGCTGCTGGGGCTGCAACACGGACTGCAACAGGAACTGCAGCAAGATTAGCTGGGATAACACATCTTCAGTTTTGGTGACAACAAATTGCTAAAAATAAAAATTATTTGGATCAGTTTATAAAATTCAAAAAAAAGGTTGAATTTGTTTATAATAACCCGCTCTGACAGGAAATTCTTCACAGAAATAGGTGCTTCATATTTGCAAACGAATTGTGCGAGTTTTGATAGGGCTATAAAATCTGGGTTTCACCCAGATGCCATTGGTTCACACAGGACGATGTAACAAATGTTTAACTATGCGAAAGACTAGAACCTGCACTCAGACATAAATGTGAATATATATTTATTTCTTTAAATATGTATTTTGTACTACTTACACATGCTTGTAGACGGGCACAAAAAGCTCACACAAACATATTTAGATATTTGTTAAGCGAAGTTCCGAAAAATTATGACTATAAATTTAGCTCGAAAGCATTTAGTTGGAAATTTTATGTCAGGGCTTGCTTTTTGTATATAAATATTTTTAAGTTGTAAAATAAGTGTCAAAGTTCTTATTTTTGCAATTAGTACTCGCCGCTTCAAAGGTCACATGTGTATATAATTTACATTTATCGAAGATCATTAAACAGAAAAAATACAAAAACAAAGCGAGCAATGTTAAAATATTTCAATTGAAGCGTTGACCTTTGAGGAACTGTATATGTACTATTTTGTTTTAAAGATAAAGACACTGACAGCACATAAGGTCCGGCGGACGACATTCCACAGCACACATAAGTGTCCACTGCTGACATATATCACATTGGTTACTCTTCTTACGATATTATCGGTATTTAGCAGGTACCACAAAGAGGAAGGCAAATGATGAGTACAAATATATAAATAGCTTCGCATGACAATAAAGAAATAGTGCTTCTCAGTCCCTCGAGATGGTAGGTTACAGCTTAAAAATAAATTTGGTTTCATGGTTTTGTAAAGAAAACATTAGTATTTTAGGTGTTTGCTGTTCTTCGGGGTTTTTCAAATCCTGTATTTCGCAGTGGTAAAATGCGCTCCAGATAAACAACACCACAATAAACTACGACAACTCGAACTGCCAACAACTACCATACCAACTATAACTGATTCGTCCACCACTGATAGCATCACTGGTCATTGTATAATATTCCCTCATTTACCCATATGCCGCTTAACTACCTCAACTACAACTGATTCGAGCACCACTACTACAACTGAAACTGATCAATGCATAATATTCCCGCATTTACCAATCTGTCGAACATCAACTACAGCAACTACACCAACAACGACCACCGAAACGACAACCACACCCACTGTATCCACCATAACAACTCCAACACCAACCACCGTAACGACAACTACACCACCTGTGACAACCACACCAACTGTGACAACCACCATAACAACTGAAACACCGACAACCACACCCACTGAAACATCGACCACCATAACAACTCCAACACCAACCACCGTAACGATAACCACACCAACTGCGACAACCACACCAACTGGGACAACCACCATAACAACTGAAACACCGACAAGCACACCCACTGCAACATCGACCACCATAACAACTCCAACACCAACCACGACACAGAAAACCACTACAACTCCAACACGAACAACATCGACAGGTTCTGGAGCAGATCACGAACACCATGTACACCACCACATTCATAATCATCATTTAGCTGCAGCGCACCACGTCGTGCCTAAGCTCCCTGTTCCACCCGGCTCAGGGGGACCTCCTTTAATACCGCTACCATTATTACCTCCTCCACCTGGTTTTCCACTGCCAAATGGACCGTCGCGGCCTGCTCTTGCCGTACCGCCGCCACACAAAATACCACTTGCAATACCACCCCCACCTCCACTACTTCCAAATTCTCTTGGTTTCCATTGGAAGTCTCTTAATCATAATGCAACATTTACTACTGAAACATTCTGAATAATAAAATAAACATTTTTTAAACAATTATAATAAATTATATCCATATCCATAATAAATAGTATTCGTAGTAATTTTCGAACTTTGCTGCGTATTTTAACAAACATTTTATTAAAAATGAAAAAAAATAATCATCTTATGCGTTTTAAATTGATTTGACTGAAAGTCTTTTCCGTTTATATCTAAGTTTAATGACAGGAATTCTGAAGTTCGTGAATAATACGAAACTATAAACACACCTCAAGAATGGTATAACTATTTTTATACTATGCGGTGTTTATTATATTGTTTAGTAGCATGATATATGGTATTAGTTATTTATGAGTAATTTATCAGTATTTTATTTTATAGCCTGAATTCATTAAGAATCGGTAATGGTTTTGTGCAAAGCTAGTAAGCTGTTCCTAGACTCTTTCAGTTTCTTATATACCATACGCAAATCCAGTTTATTTTAAATGAGCGATAATTCTTCTTGTTTTCTTACTATTTATTGTCTTGTTGGTGTGAATGTTATTGTTGTTCAGATTGGCTTCAAAAATACGATAAAATATATCTGAAATTATTTATATTGTACTTGCAATATATATATTTATAAGAACATGTTCTATATAATCAAATAGAAATAGCAACTTCGACTTGGCTGTACATATCTATATTTATTTGTTTATATATATTTATATAAACTTAATAAATACGCATATAATGCGTTCCATGCAATACACATTTGGTGACAAAAATACGAGTTAATTACAATATACACTAATCCCAGTTTCTTATCAAAGTGTTTGTTTCGCTACTTACAACCTCAATTTCCATCGTGCCTTCATAGACAAAGCAACAATCTTGCTCTCAAATATGAGAAACTTTTTTACAGAAAAATTGACCTTCCTACCTGCTATATTTCCTTCCATAGATAAAATGTTCTTTTTGTATACCTAAAATAAACTTTCTTATGCAATACATAAGAACATTTATGCATTTCACAGCAAACATTAGTGTCTTTTGTTGACATATATATCTCATTGGCCGTTTTTTTTAAAGATTGTAGTTCATTGCCAGGAAAAACTTACCTTTAAATTTCGGAAATTTCTATATAAGTAGCTTAGAATAACAAAATAGAAGTAGTGCTTCTCAGCTGCTCGACATGGTAAGTCAAGCCTCAAATATCAATTCTGCTTTTCAAACTTCACTAAGAATCCATCAGCCTTTTAGGTGTTTGGTAGTCTTTCTGATTTGTCAAGCATTTTCTGTCGCTATGGTAAAATGCGCTCCAGACAAAACACACGGTATTCAATTACGACAACTCGAACTGTCAACAACTACAACGCCAACTACAACTGATTCGTCCACCACTGAATTCATCACTGGTCTTTGTATAACATTCCCTCATTTACCAATATGCCGCTTAAGTACCACATCTACAACTGATTCGTCCACCACAACGAGCACCACAGTAACGACTCCAGTTCCAACCAACGTACCCTCAACCACAATGACGACTACCGTGGCAACCACAGTACCCACAACCACAGTGACAACTGCAGCACCTACCACTCTGTCAACAGTCCCTGCACAAACCACCACGCTGAGTCCTGCATCTGATTCGACTATTACAACGGAAACTGATCTATGTGTAACATTCCCTCATTTACCAATATGCAGCACAACTGCCGAAACTACAACTGATTCGTCGACCACACCGAGCACTACAATGACGACTCCAGTTCCAACCACCGTACCCACATCCACAGTGACGACTCCAGTTCCAACCACCGTACCCACAACTACAGTGACGACTCCTGTGCCAACCACTGTACCTACAACCACAGTGACGACTTCCGTGCCAACCACCGTATCGACAACCACAGTGACGACTCCTGTGCCAACCACAGTGACAACTCCCGTGCCAACAACCGTACCGACAACCACAGTGACGACTCCTGTGCCAACCACCGTACCCACAACCACAGTAACAACTCCTGTACCAACAACCGTACCTACAACTACAGTGACGACTCCCGTGCCAACCACCGTACCCACAACCACAGTGACAACTCCCGTGCCAACCACCGTACCCACAACAACAGTGACGACTTCCGTGCCAACCACTGTACCCACAACCACTGTGACGACTCCTGTGCCAACCACTGTTCCTACAACCACAGTGACGACTCCTGTACCAACCACCGTACCTACAACTACAGTGACGACTCCTGTGCCAACCACCGTACCTACAACTACAGTGACGACTCCTGTGCCAACCACCGTACCGACAACCACAGTGACGACCCCTGTGCCAACCACTGTACCTACAACCACAGTGACAACTCCTGTACCAACCACCGTACCCACAACCACTGTGACGACTCCTGTGCCAACCACCGTACCCACAACTACAGTGACAACTGCAGTGCCAACCACCGTACCCACAACTACAGTGACAACCCCTGCGCCAACCACCGTACCCACAACTACAGTGACGACTTCCGTGCCAACCACTGTACCCACAACCACAGTGACGACTTCCGTGCCAACCACTGTACCCACAACCACAGTGACGACTCCTGTACCAACCACCGTACCTACAACTACAGTGACGACTCCTGTGCCGACCAGTGTACCCACAACCACTGTGACGACTCCTGTGCCAACCACCGTACCTACAACTACAGTGACAACTCCAGTGCCAACTACCGTACCCACAACTACAGTGACGACTCCTGTGCCAACCACCGTACCCACAACTACAGTGACAACTCCAGTGCCAACCACCGTACCCACAACTACAGTGACAACTCCTGTGCCAACCACCGTACCCACAACCACAGTGACAACTCCCGTGCCAACCACCGTACCCACAACAACAGTGACAACTCCTGTGCCAACCACCGTACCCACAACTACAGTGACAACTCCAGTGCCAACCACCGTACCTACAACCACAGTGACAACTCCTGTGCCAACCACCGTACCGACAACCACAGTGACGATTCCTGTGCCAACCACCGTACCCACAACTACAGTGACGACTCCCGTGCCAACCACCGTACCTACAACCACAGTGATGACTCCCGTGCCAACCACCGTACCCACATCCACAGTGACGACTCCAGTTCCAACCACCGTACCTACAACTACAGTTACGACTCCTGTGCCAACCACCGTACCTGCAACTACAGTGACGACTCCTGTGCCAACCACCGTACCGACAACCACAGTGACGACCCCTGTGCCAACCACTGTACCTACAACCACAGTGACGACTCCCGTGCCAACCACCGTACCGACCACCACAGTGACGACTCCCGTGCCAACCACCGTACCTACAACCACAGTGACAACTCCTGTGCCAACCACCGTACCGACAACCACAGTGACGATTCCTGTGCCAACCACCGTACCCACAACTACAGTGACGACTCCCGTGCCAACCACCGTACCTACAACCACATTGACAACTCCTGTCCCAACCACCGTAGCCACAACTACAGTGACGACTCCAGTGCCAACCACCGTACCCACAACTACAGTGACAACTCCAGTGCCAACCACCGTACCCACAACCACTGTGACGACTCCTGTGCCAACCACCGTACCCACAACTACAGTGACAACTCCAGTGCCAACCACCGTACCCACAACTACTGTGACGACTCCTGTGCCTACCACCGTACCCACAACTACAGTGACGACTGCAGTGCCAACCACCGTACCCACAACTACAGTGACGACTCCTGTGCCAACCACCGTACCCACAACTACAGTGACAACTGCAATGCCAACCACCGTACCCACAACTACAGTGACAACCCCTGCGCCAACCACCGTACCCACAACTACAGTGACAACTCCTGTGCCAACCACCGTACCCACAACTACAGTGACAACTCCAGTGCCAACCACCGTACCCACAACTACAGTGACAACTCCTGTGCCGACCAGTGTACCCACAACCACTGTGACGACTCCTGTGCCAACCACCGTACCTACAACTACAGTGACAACTCCAGTGCCAACTACCGTACCCACAACTACAGTGACGACTCCTGTGCCAACCACCGTACCCACAACTACAGTGACAACTCCAGTGCCAACTACGGTACCCACAACCACTGTGACGACTCCTGTGCCAACCACCGTACCCACAACTACAGTGACAACTGCAGTGCCAACCACCGTACCCACAACTACAGTGACAACCCCTGCGCCAACCACCGTACCTACAACTACAGTGACAACTCCTGTGCCAACCACCGTACCCACAACTACAGTGACAACTCCAGTGCCAACCACCGTACCCACAACTACAGTGACAACTCCTGTGCCGACCACTGTACCCACAACCACTGTGACGACTCCTGTGCCAACCACCGTACCCACAACCACAGTGACGACGCCCGTGCCAACCATTCTACCCACAACGACACCTTCGAAACCGAGTAGTCATGAACACCACCACAACCATGAACATCACCACAATCATGTGCATTACAATCCACTACCTCCCAATCCGCCTTTGCCACCTCTTGTACTTCCGCTTCCACCACTGCCAGTTTTACCTCTGCCACCACCAATACAACTTCCACCACCTGTTATTCGCCCAACTCTACCCGAATTACCGTTTGCACCTTTTCCTTTTCAACCCGGCTTACCGGCTCTACCGATTCCTCCCAGGATACCCGGCCTGCCAATTCCTCCCAGACCACCTGTTCCTCCAGGTCCTCCCAGTGTTTCTACCAGATCACCCGGGCGTCCAGCTAGGCCCAGACCAACTCGTCCGAGACTACCTCCTCGTCCAGCTTCAACGACAGTTACGGTGCCATTTTTTCCTGGTCTACCTGCTCTACCAACCCCACCCAGACTACAATTTCCAGTTCTTCCCACACCACCTCCACCACTTGTAAATCCATTTAATGTTTTTTGGAGATCTCTTCACAACACAACATCGAACATTTAAAGAGAAATACTATACATATAAATTAAATATAATTTTGTCATTAATGTGTAAAATAATAAAAAATTTGATTAAATGTTAATGAATATTCACAAAAAATTTAGTAAAGTTATTGATTTTGTTTAGAAAATAACTAACAGCTGTGTCCACATCTGCCACAGCAAGACCCACAGTGCAAACAGCCACCAAGACCACAGCAGGGCTCACAGCATGGTCTACGGATGGGAGTTGCACTCCCTCCTAAGCACATATTGACGGGTAGTGTCTAGTTTCTGAATTGCCCAGGGATTCTTCAGGGTCCAGTTGCTTAGCAATGTTTTTTCCAATAGTATTTTGTGTATTATTTATATTTTATTTATATGCCCAAAAACACGTCACAAATGAATTTATAAATACAATTATGTGCGATTTTTTTTTAAAACCTTGACAGAAATTTGGTTTTGGTTTTTGTTCGGTTTGGGTGTTGTTATAACTTCAATTATTGGGAGATATTTTTTTAATTTTATGTTTTTTTTTTGTCAGATGATAAACCAAACGAAATTGCATCATTGATCATTATACGTTTCTAACCATTAAAATAACAGGTCGATGCTAGCTATTTTTTATTATTTAAAGCTATTGAAATCTGGGGCGATATACAAAGGTTTTTTATTAACTGTTACCTACACAACATTGAAGTAGTTATCGCTAATGTGTGTGCGTTGTGCTCTGTATCCGAAGTGTTTTTCATATCCTAATTCCAAGTTATGGCAAATATCTTGAAACGTATTTAGATATCAAACAAATGTATTTAGGAAAGGGGTTAAATCTATTTAATAATGTGATTCGATACTGCTGACTTTAACAAATATTCTACCTGCAATAAAATGCTTCAAATATATCAAGCTTTTAAAAGCATTTTCTATATAATTGAATGGAAATGGAAACTTCAACTGGGTTGTATATATGTATATTTATATGGTTATTTATTTATATATATTTAATAAATATTTAAGTTAATGTGTGCGACAATTGTATTCAAGCATTGACACAGAGTGTTGCACATGATGATATTTATGTAAAAAAATGTATATGAATAATAAATGGTTTTTAAGTTGGTAAAAGTTCTACAGGAATCAATTTTAAATAACAGTTCCTTATCAAAATGTTTGTTGTGTTATTAGTAACTTCAATTTCCATGGTATCTTCATAGACAAGCAAAAAGCTGGCTCTCAAATATAAGAAACATTTTAACAGAAACATTGACCTTCCTACCTGCTATATTTCCTTCCATAGATAAAACTATGTTCTTTTTATATACCATATGCATTCCACAGAAAACATTAGTGTCTTTTGTTGACATATGTATATATTACATCCGCCGTTTTTTTTTTTTAAGATTGTAGTTCATTGCCAGGAATAAAATGGGAGGTAAATTCCACATACCATCGAATTTCGTAAATTTCTATATAAGTAGCTTAGAATAACAAAATAGAAGTAGTGCTTCTCAGCTGCTCGACATGGTAAGTCAAGCCTCAAATATCAATTCTGCTTTTCAAACTTCACTAAGAATCCATCAGCCTTTTAGGTGTTTGGTAGTCTTTCTGATTTGTCAAGCATTTTCTGTCGCTATGGTAAAATGCGCTCCAGACAAAACACACGGTATTCAATTACGACAACTCGAACTGTCAACAACTACAACGCCAACTACAACTGATTCGTCCACCACTGATTTCATCACTGGTCTTTGTATAACATTCCCTCATTTACCCATATGCCGCTTAAGTACCACAAGTACAACTGATTCGTCCACCACAACGAGCACCACAGTGACAACAGTTACAACTCCAATGCCTACATCCGTACCCACAAGAACAGTGACGCCTCCAGTGCCAACCACTGTACCAACATCCACAGTGACAACTCCTGTACCTACAACGGCACCAACTACCACAGTGACAACTCCAGTGCCAACCACGGTACCAACAACGGTACCAACTACCACAGTGACAACCCCAGTACCAACAACGGCACCAACCACCACAGTGACAACTCCCGTGCCAACCACTGTACCCACAACCACAGTGACAACCGCAGTACCTACAACGGCACCAACCACCACAGTGACAACTCCCGTGCCAACCACCGTACCCACAACCACAGTGACAACCCCAGTACCTACAACGGTACCAACTACCACAGTGACCACTCCCGTGCCAACCACGGTTCCAACAACGGTACCAACTACCACAGTGACAACCCCAGTACCATCAACAGCACCAACTACCACAGAGACAACTCCCGTGCCAACCACCGTACCCACAACCACAGTAACAACTCCCGTGCCAACCACCGTTCCCACAACTACAGTGACAACCCCAGTACCAACAACAGCACCAACCACCACAGTGACAACTCCCGTGCCAACCACTGTACCCACAACCACAGTGACAAATCCCGTGCCAACCACTGAACCCACAACTACAGTGACAACTCCCGTGCCAACCACTGTACCCACAACCACAGTGACAACCCCAGTACCTACAACGGCACCAACCACCACAGTGACAACTCCCGTGTCAACCACCGTACCCACAACCACAGTGACAACCCCAGTACCTACAACGGTACCAACTACCACAGTGACAACTCCCGTGTCAACCACTGTAACCACAACGGTACCAACTACCACAGTGACAACCCCAGTACCAACAACAGCACCAACCACCACAGAGACAACTCCCGTGCCAACCACTGTACCCACAACCACAGTGACAACCTCAGTACCAACAACAGCACCAACCACCACAGTGACAACTCCCGTACCTACAACGGCACCAACTACCACAGTGACAACTCCCGTGCCAACCACGGTACCAACAACGGTACCAACTACCACAGTGACAACCCCAGTACCAACAACGGCACCAACCACCACAGAGACAACTCCCGTGCCAACCACCGTACCCACAACCACAGTAACAACTCCCGTGCCAACCACCGTACCCACAACCACAGTGACAACCCCAGTACCAACAACAGCACCAACCACCACAGTGACAACTCCCGTGCCAACCACCGTACCCACAACCACAGTGACAACCCCAGTACCTACAACGGTACCAACTACCACAGTGACCACTCCCGTGCCAACCACGGTTCCAACAACGGTACCAACTACCACAGTGACAACCCCAGTACCATCAACAGCACCAACTAACACAGAGACAACTCCCGTGCCAACCACTGTACCCACAACCACAGTGACAACTCCCGTGCCAACCACTGAACCCACAACTACAGTGACAACTCCCGGTCCAACCACTGTACCCACAACCACAGTGACAACCCCAGTACCTACAACGGCACCAACCACCACAGTGACAACTCCCGTGCCAACCACTGTACCCACAACCACAGTGACAACCCCAGTACCTACAACGGCACCAACCACCACAGTGACAACTCCCGGTCCAACCACTGTACCCACAACCACAGTGACAACCCCAGTACCTACAACGGCACCAACCACCACAGTGACAACTCCCGTGCCAACCACTGTACCCACAACCACAGTGACAACCCCAGTACCTACAACGGCACCAACCACCACAGTGACAACTCCCGTGTCAACCACCGTACCCACAACCACAGTGACAACCCCAGTACCTACAACGGTACCAACTACCACAGTGACAACTCCCGTGTCAACCACTGTAACCACAACGGTACCAACTACCACAGTGACAACCCCAGTACCAACAACAGCACCAACCACCACAGAGACAACTCCCGTGCCAACCACTGTACCCACAACCACAGTGACAACTCCCGTGCCAACCACTGTACCCACAACCACAGTGACAACCCCAGTACCTACAACGGCACCAACCACCACAGTGACAACTCCCGTGCCAACCACTGTACCCACAACCACAGTGACAACCCCAGTACCTACAACGGTACCAACTACCACAGTGACAACTCCCGTGTCAACCACTGTCCCACGTACCACAACGGTACCAACTACCGTACAACCCGTGCACCAACCACCACAGTGACAACTCCCGTGCCAACCACCGTACCCACAACCACAGTGACAACTCCCGTGCCAACCACTGTACCCACAACCACAGTGACAACCCCAGTACCAACAACAGCACCAACCACCACAGTGACAACTCCCGTGCCAACCACTGTACCCACAACCACAGTGACAACCCCAGTACCAACAACGGCACCAACCACCACAGTGACAACTCCCGTGCCAACCACTGTACCCACAACCACAGTGACAACCCCAGTACCTACAACGGCACCAACCACCACAGTGACAACTCCCGTGTCAACCACCGTACCACAACGGACCAACCACCACAGTGACAACCCCAGTACCTACAACGGTACCAACCACCACAGTGACAACTCCCGTGTACCAACCACACGGTACCAACTACCACAGTGACAACCCCAGTACCAACAACAGCACCAACCACCACAGTGACAACTCCCGTGCCAACCACCGTACCCACAACCACAGTGACAACTCCCGTGCCAACCACTGTACCCACAACCACAGTGACAACTACCGTACAACGGCACCAACCACCACAGTGACAACTCCCGTGCCAACCACTGTACCCACAACCACAGTGACAACTCCCGTGCCAACCACGGTACCCACAACCACAGTGACAACTCCCGTGCCAACCACCGTACCCACAACCACAGTGACAACCCCAGTACCTACAACGGCACCAACCACCACAGTGACAACTCCCGTGTCAACCACTGTACCCACAACCACAGTGACAACCCCAGTACCTACAACGGCACCAACCACCACAGTGACAACTCCCGTGCCAACCACTGTACCCACAACCACAGTGACAACCCCAGTACCAACAACAGTACCAACCACCACAGTGACAACTCCCGTGCCAACCACTGTACCCACAACGGTACCAACCACCACAGTGACAACTCCCAGTACCAACAACGGCACCAACCACCACAGTGACAACTCCCGTGCCAACCACCGTACCCACAACCACAGTGACAACCCCAGTACCAACAACGGCACCAACCACCACAGTGACAACTCCCGTGCCAACCACTGTCCCACCACGACAACCACAGTGACAACACAACTCCCGTGACAACCCCGGTACCACAACGGTACCAACCACCACAGTGACAACTCCCGTGCCAACCACCGTACCCACAACCTCTGTGTCAACCCCAGTACCAACAACGGTACCAACTACCACAGTGACAACCCCAGTACCATCAACAGCACCAACCACCACAGTAGACAACTCCCGTGCCAACCACCGTACCCACAACCACAGTAACAACTCCCGTGCAACCAGTACCACAACTAGTACCACACCACCACAGTGACAACCCCGTGCCAACCAACGCGTACCACACAACCACAGTGACAACTCCCGTGCCAACCACCGTACCCACAACCACAGTGACAACCCCAGTACCACAACGCACCAACCACCACGACAACCCCTACCACCGTACCAACTACCACAGTGACAACTCCCAGTGCCAACCACACAGCACCAACCACCACAGTGACAACTCCCAGTACCAACCACCAAGTACCATCACAACGCTACCGTCAACCACCACACCACGACAACTCGTGCCAACCACCGTACCCACTACCACAGTGACAACCCCAGTACCAACAACAGCACCAACCACCACAGTGACAACTCCCGTGCCAACCACGTACCAACAACGATACCCACAACCACAGTGACAACCCCAACACCGTACCAACTACCCGACAACCCGGTACCACCACGTACCAACTACCACAGTGACAACCCCAGTGACCAACACACATGTCACCCAACAACCACAGTGACAACTCCCGTGCCAACCACCGTACCCACAACCACAGTGACAACCCCAGTACCTACAACGGTACCAACTACCACAGTGACAACTCCCGTGCCAACCACTGTACCCACAACCACAGTGACAACTCCCGTGCCAACCACCGTACCCACAACCACTGTGACAACCCCAGTACCTACAACGGTACCAACTACCACAGTGACAACTCCCGTGCCAACCACCGTACCCACAATCACAGTGTCAACCCCAGTACCTACAACGGTACCAACTACCACAGACAACCCCGTCCAACCACGGTACCAACAACGGTACCAACTACCACAGTGACAACCACAGTACCAACAACAGCCCCAACCACCACAGTGACAACTCCCGTGCCAACCACTGTACCCACAACCACAGTGACAACCCCAGTACCTTCAACGGTACCAACTACCACAGTGACAACTCCCGTGCCAACCACGGTACCAACAACGGTACCAACAACTCCCGTGTCAACCACTGTACCCACAACGGTACCAACTACCACAGTGACAACCACAGTACCAACAACAGCACCAACCACCACAGAGACAACTCCCGTGCCAACCATCATACCCACAACCACAGTAACAACTCCCGTGCCAACCACCGTACCCACAACCACAGTGACAACCCCAGTACCAACAACAGCACCAACCACCACAGTGACAACTCCCGTGCCAACCACTGTGCCCACAACCACAGTGACAACTCCCGTGCCAACCACTGTACCCACAACCACAGTGACAACCCCGGTACCTACAACGGCACCAACCACCACAGTGACAACTCCCGTGTCACAGTGACAACTCCCGTGCAACCACCGTACCCACAACCACAGTATCAACTCATGTTCCAACCACCGTACCCACAACCACAGTGACAACCCCAGTACCAACAACAGCACCAACCACCACAGTGACAACTTCCGTGCCAACCACTGTACCCACAACCACAGTAACAACTCCCGTGCCAACCACCGTATCCACAACCACAGTGACAACCCCAGTACCTACAACGGTACCAACTACCACAGTGACAACTCCCGTGCCAACCACCGTACCCACAACCACAGTAACAACTCCCGTTCCAACCACCGTACCCACAACCACAGTGACAACCCCAGTACCAACAACAGCTCCAACCACCACAGTGACAACTCCCGTGCCAACCACCGTACCCACAACAACAGTGACAACCCCAGTACCTACAACGGTACCAACTACCACAGTGACAACCTCAGTACCAACAACAGCACCAACCACCACTGTGACAACTCCTGTGCCAACCACCCTACCCACAACGACAGTGACAACCCCAGTACCTACAACGGTACCAACTACCACAGTGACAACCCCAGTACCAACAACAGCACCAACCACCACAGTGACAACTCCCGTGCCAACCACCATACCCACAACAACAGTGACAACCCCAGTACCAACAACTGCACCAGCCACCACAGTAACAACTCCCGTGCCAACCACCGTACCCACAACCACAGTAACAACTCCTGTGCCAACCACCGTACCCACAACCACAGTGACATCCCCAGTACCAACAACAGCACCAACCACCACAGTGACAACTCCCGTGCCAACCACCGTACCCACAACCACAGTAACAACTCCCGTGCCAACCACCGTACCCACAACCACAGTAACAACTCCCGTGCCAACCACCGTACCCACAACCACAGTGACAACCCCAGTACCAACAACTGCACCAACCACCACAGTGACAACTCCCGTGCCAACCACCGTACCCACAACAACAGTGACAACCCCAGTACCTACAACGGTACCAACTACCACAGTGACAACCACAGTACCAACAACAACACCAACCACCACAGTGACAACTCCCGTGCCAACAACCGTATCCACAACCACAGTAACAACTTCCCTGGCAACCACCGTTCCAACAACCACCGTTCCAACAACCACCGTGACACAACCGACCACTATACCGACAACAGCTCCAATTTCCACTACAAAGACAACTTCTGCTTCGACCCCAGTTCCTTCAACTGCAGCTTCTACGACAGCTTCTTCAAAACCAGAATCTTCAACGCTTTCGCCGGCAACAACACCTACTGAACCTAGTAGTCATCATGAACACCACCACAATCATGTGCATTATAATCCACTTCCTCCCAATCCCCCATCACCACCTCTTGTACTTCCGCTTCCATCTCTGCCAGTTTTACCTCTGCCACCACCAATACAACTTCCACCTCCTCCAGCTCTCCCAACGCTACCCGCATTACCGTTTGCACCTCTTCCTTTTCCACCCGTCTTACCGGCTCTTCCCAATCTTCCGCCACTACCATCTCTACCATTTCCTCCCAGACTACCCTCTCTTCCATCACCTCCCAGACTACCCGATCTTCCAACGCCTCCCAGACTACCCACTCTTCCATTTCCTCCAAGGCTACCCCCTTCCATCACCTCCCAGACTACCCCCTCTTCCAATTCCTCCGATACTACCCGGTTTTCCAATCCCTCCCAGTCCTCCGACTCTTTCCACTACTCCCAGATTACCCGGACGTCCCAGACCAACCCGACCCAGACCAACCCGACCCAGACCAACTCGACCGAGACCAACTCGACCCAGACCAACTCGACCCAGACCAACCCGTCCTCGCCCAGCTTCAACTACAGCATCGGCGCCCTTATTTCCTGGTCTACCTCTTTTACCAACACTTCCCCCACTACCGTTTCCGGGACTACCATCACCTCCACCAATTGTAAATCCATTTAGCGTTTTTTGGAGATCTCTTTACAATACAACATCTGACATTTGAAGTAGAAACACTAGATATATTAATAAAATATACATTTGTAATTAAAGTGTAAATAATACAAATTTTGTTTTATTAAAATTTTGATGAATATTCACAAACAATCTAGGCGAGTCGTCGATTTAGCTCTAAAGATAATGCTAACAGCTATGTCCACAACTGCCGCAGCAAGATCCACAGGGTGCATAACATTGTGAACGGCCACAAGGACCACAGGGTCCGCACGGTCCACAACAGGACCCGAAGCAGGGTCCACAGCAGGGCTCACAGCATGGTCTGCGGATGGGAATGAGAGTGGCACCACCTCCTAAGCACATGTTGACGGGTAGATTCTAGTTTCTAAATTGCCCAGAGATTATTCAGTGGCCATTTTGGTTATGGAATTTTCAAATAGTTACCGTTAGCTAATCTCTTCAGATATGCGAACGACTAATGTGGATTTCTACTCGGATCTCAAGAGTTCACAGAGTCGTTGCAGCTTTCTGATGTACTACAAAAAAGACGGACTCCTGTTTTAAAAAAGGTCGATGTTTAGCATTATTATTTCTAATAGTATTTTGTGAATTATTTATATTATTTTACTTACATGCCTAACAACAGTCACAAATGAATTTATAAATGTGCTTACATTCTAGAAAAGTTCGGAGACCCTAAAACAAATTTTTGTAGGCCTACTTTGATTTGGGTTTGGTTTAAACTCATATTTTTGAGAGGTGCTTGGAGGAGTTTACATATATCGCAGTAAACTATCAAGCTACGAACTTATAAATATAATAATTCGCAGCTTTCGAAAAACCAAACCGTACACGATTAGATATGTTGTCTCAATGTCTCAATATTTTGTATTAAATATCATATCATGTTCATAATTCAACATTTAACATTTATTAACTTTTACTTATAATCCCATTTCAAATACACCGTTATACGTTTATCACCATTAAAATAACAGGTCGATGCCAACTTATTATTGAAAACCATGCAAATCTGGGTAGAAAGAGAGAGGATTGTGTTTTTTTTTTTGGTTTTGATTTACTGTTTATCTAATACCCACCCAACTTTAAAGTGTACCAGTACCAGTATCAGTAGCTATCGCTAATATGTGTGAATTATGCTCTGTATCCGAAGTGATTTTTCTATCCTAATTCCAACATATGGCTAATATCTTGAAACGCATATAGATAGCAATCTGTTTCAAGAAAAAGGTTTTAAGTATTTTATATATTAATAAAAAAAATTACTTTGTACTTACCAATTTAACGAAATTTGAAACTGTTAAATAGCTCGTTTTAGTGCCACACAGTTCGAAAATGTAAGTTTGTGTAACGCATCAACATCAAGGAGTGCAAGCAAGATGTTGTTACTAATTGTGTTCAGTGGAGAAATGGAATGTACGAAGAGTCGTCGTGTTTCACATGTATTCAATTTTTATAATACCGTGCTGTTAGCCATTTTTGGAATTAAGATTTACCAAAGAATTTGGAATTTTAACATATTTAATTTTTTATTTTCAATTCCAAAACGTATGTGAATCTAACGAACGATTGTGCCGGAATGAAAACATTTCTTCGAATAAGTTCTAGGCTGCTAGAATTGAAAACTCAAAGCCAACTATGATTGTTTAAATTGAGAAAAATATGCTTGGCATATAAGTTTTTATAAAAATTCTACGGGAATATTTGTGACAAAAAGCTTACAAATCAAATTTATAAGCTCTCACTTAAAACGTATTTCTAGTTTTCAAATTATTAAATTCAGTTTGCATTTCTGATATATTTATTTTCTGTTCCATTTATTATATCAGCTACATTTAAAAAACATGAACAATCGAGTTTATGTAATTAATTAAAAAGCGCCTTTAGTTTTAGTTAAATATTTTTAATTGAACCGTTTTCTATGGTTAAATAATTTTGAGAGCTACACGTGATAGTAGCTGTAAGCCATTCTTCCTAAATTTCTTCAGCAACCGAGTTCTCATGACCGTCTCAACCAAATGACAACTTGCTGACAGTTCTTCAGTTCTTTCCGCGTGCTTCTGTCTGAATACAAAATAGTTTAACACAATCGTCCAGTCCAGAAACCCGGTCCGCTAGGTCCGCACCAGGTATTAAAGGGACCACTATATGCACCAAAGCAGGGATCATAGAAACCAGACGGTGGCGAACCACCGCAAATTCCAATGCAGGCGCCGGGATAGCAAGTATATCCAAACATGGTGATTTGGTATGAGCTGAAAAATATTAAATTAAATAATCAGTTGAATGTTTTAATCGTTTCGATTCAACTTACAGTGCTCGCGTTACAAGAAAAAAGGAAAATGTGCTAAAATTTCAAAAATATTTATTTGAACAATTATGTTCCAAATGGCTTTAGGGTTGGTGTTGAACTGAATAAATATATGTTTTTTCATTGGCAGGCTACAATTCGAATAAGTTCAAAATCAAAGACTGCTGAGGTATAATTTTAACAGTGTATATATAAATTCGTTTGAATATACTATATAAATACTTTATAAGCAGAATCGTACAATGTCAATGAACATGTTGCTTTTTACGTAATAATCACAAAAAATTAAAATATAAATATTTCTCTGATCCTAAATTTATTCACATCATTAGAACTACCAGGGATTTCTATATGTTAATACTAATTTCGTTCTGAAGATTCAGTTTAATACTAATTTAATGTCACAGCAAATCTCGCATGGATCACAGGGGCTATTAAAAGAATAAATAAATAGAAATTCTTTTCCGATCTTAAAATATTTATTTATTCACATCATTGAAAATACAAGGGATTTCTATATATTTTTTTAGTACTAATTTGTATTTAAATTCCGCTCTGAAGATTCAGTTTAACACTGGAGTCCATTACGTTTACCACAGCAAGGTCCGCAGGGGCCGCAAGATCCGCAGGGGCCACAGGGTCCACAGCAGGAACCGCAGGGTCCACAGCAGGAACCGCAGGGACCACAGCAGGGGGAGCAGCCAGAGCCGCAGCACGAGTAGCATGGGTTGCACATCTTGAATTGATTTAGAAAATACCAAGTTTTTTATGTTAACTGCTTCACGGAAATAGGTGTATTTAATGTGCGAACGACCAGCGGATAGAAATATTGCGATTATTTTCAGATTCCAAACCTCAACACAGACAAACGCAACTAAATGCAACTTATATTAACAGGAAAGGCTGGAACCTGTTTTCAAAGAAAAATTACTTATAAAAATATTAAAATGTTTATTTGTGATTTTTGACTTACGGGCCTGAAAACAGTCACAAGTATTCTGAAAAATATAGATGTGTTTTCAATATGAGCTTCCAAATGTGAATGAAACAAATATTGTGTAGCCTTTCAAGGCATTAAAATATCAGCTGCAAAGCCTGCTTGGATATCTTAAAATGTGAGTATACTCAGTTTTGGAATTAGCTATAAATAGTATAATATACAAATATACAAAATAAGATAATATACAAAAAAATTTAAAAAGAAAGCTGACTTAAGCTGACTTTTTGAGTCGAATTGAGTACGTGGAATTCAGATTGATTATTCGTTTGGGTATCGCAGATTAATCAAATTGAACGGGTATTCACATAACAGAAAATCTCGCTTTTTTGGAAGAGTTTTGCATTATATACTATCTTTTATAGGTTTCTATTGAAAATAAATTGATAGAAATTATGTGTTAGAAAAATATAAGTAAAACAAAACCATCAGACAAAAAGAGGTAAATCAGCATTTTTACAATTGAAATTATGGTTTTATTTGCTATTAGTCTATGTAAACATAAACCTACAGATAATTATTTATATAGAAGTGGCGCCAGAAAACTGAACGCCATTTGGTAAACAATTTTGAAAGTCCACGCCCCAGAATTCTTCCTTAATTTCTTCTGTAAGCCAAGCGTTTCAACCAAATGCGAGTGTCAGTGGTTACGGCTTCTACAAAGATTTTGAATTTGTATGATATATAATTAACTCACATTTCGTATTGTTATTGTATACCCAACCAGGACAAAAGACAAAATGATTCCCATCACCAGGATGTGCCGCAACCCTGGCAACCACAACCCCAGCAGCCGCCACAACCGCCACCCAAGCCGCAGCACCTTCCGGCCATTGAGCCAAAGCTGGGATCATAGAAGCCGCTCGGCGCACAGCCGCCACAGGAGCCGATACAGGCGGCAGGATAACACGGCCAGCTGCACATTTCGATTTGGTAAGATCTGCACAAAACATTCAATCTAAATTAGTTGTAGTTAATTTGACTTGAAATTAACTTACATATAATTGGCTACACGAAAAAAGGAACAATTTCCGAGGATTTCAAAACGTATTTGTTTGAAGAACGGAGTTCCGAAAGGTTATAGTGTTGATGGTAAACTAAATGAAAATCCGTTTTTCCTGAATTCAATAGATTGCACGATGAGTGCCAATTCAGAAACTGCTACGTTTTCAAAATATTACCTTATAGGTGAAAACTTTAATTAAATTTTTTGACTTGGTTCATTTTATGCCTTTTATGACAAAAACAACAACAGCAAAAATCTCCGCCATTTGAGTCAATAATTAACTTAAGAACCACATAAATTAAAAGTGCTTGTCGAGGGCGGGGCTGGGGGTGGGTTTAAGTGAATATACCGAGGGCGCGTAAAAGACAAAAGCGGAAATTAATATCACACACGCTGTGCGAGAGTGCTGAATAAATTAAATGATATTAGTCGCTACTTTGTGTATATAAATATTCTTGGGGTTTTGCGTTGATGTTGCGCATACGCCGCATGTGACAAAAGAGAAGAGCCGAGGAACATGTCAATGCTGTCAGAGCATCAACTCAATCGCTGTCTCGCTCTCTAAAATTAAGTGCGAAAATGTGCAAATTAGATATTGTGGTTGACACAAAGATTCCAACGCACAACGCACAACCAGCAACCAACAACAACAGCCACTCACCTTTAATTACAGACTGTCTATGCTGCGTATACGCAACGTGGCATCTAGTGAGCAGCAACAACAACAACAACTTTCTGACACCACGCATATGAATTAATTAGCAATTGCCGCCACACCTGACATACCTGGCATATTTACAAGCAGCCCTCTCTCAACTAATATGACTATGAAATTCATAGAAAGCGCAAAGTTGGTCGAATATGAAATACCCTTGCAGATTATTTGAGAGTTATTGTATATAATGAAAAATTAAAATCCTATTTGTAATCAGATCGAGATATTTCGATTATCCAGACAAGCTGAATTTTATTATAATATTTTAATTAATTTATACAGAAATATCCTTGCATGCTTTATAGTTTAATATCCTTAAGACACCTACATAAATGTATATGACAATACGTATAATTTTCGTGTGTTTTTGAAGGATGTGTGTTGAGAGCTCTTAACATGAATTTATTGAAGATATTGGGCATAGATTCGTTAGACTTGATTGACAGCAATCGAGGTGTGGGGAAAAAGATAACCGGAATTAACAATACAATCTAGAACTCGAACTCGTACCCGCAATAGTCCTTGATAGCTCTTGCATACAATTATAAAGCCATTAATGTCAAACGGAATGACACAGGACACATTGAAAACACAGTGTCCACCCACACACACATATACACGATTGCTGGCTGGGCAATTGTGGAGCATTGTAATTGATTACACTTGGGAAAAGCTTCATTTGGACAAGGCCTGAACCCCAAATACAAGCACTAAAAACCCGGCATTTAAAAACTTTGTTCCATATTATTGTCGTGGGTGTGAGTGTGTGTGCGTGTGTGTGTGCGTGTGTGTGTGTAAGTGCTGCAACTGTCAATTTAAAATGTCAAAACCAATAATAAACAAGTCTGTCACACACACACACACATTGACATACTACATGTACACATAATACAGAAGTAAATGTTAATTGTTGAATGGAATCAATTGAGTAAATTGCCGCTCAATTTTTTTGAGTATTTTCATTAATTGTATTTTATTGTGCGGACACTTAAAACACTAGTCGATGCCTGTTGGCAGCACATAATTATTTCAATAAGTGTCTGGCCATAATGCGTGTGAATTGAAAGAAAACATTGATTTAACAAGTTTTTGTGTTTATTTTATAAATTTAAAATATTGTTTTTTATTTTATTGCTTTGTTTTCGAATATCAATAGAAATTTTATAGAATTATATTTAATATTTTTTATTCCGCTAAGTTTGAAGCACTTTGGCAGAGGGTATCTTCCAGCCCAACTCTGCCGAGAGTTTCTTGTTTGATAGAAATTCTGATGTGGCATTCATTTCACCATTTAGCACTGGCACTGGCACTGGCATTGATGTGCTTAAACTTTCAGTTGCGTTTCACTTATTTATGCGACACATTTCAGACATAATTTCAGCGGCTGCATAAATGATGATGCAGCAGCGATTGGCTGAATGTGAACGTCTATTTTAGCCCAGTGGGTGTTGGCTTTATGGCCGCAATTTCACTCGGTAATCGATGGCGATGCGCCAGCCAAGTAAATGCCAAACAATTTGTCAACAATATGTATTATCAGATTTTTGATTGAAATTGTTTATTCTTGTGTTTTTTTTTTGAGAGAGAGTTTCTGTTTTATTTTGGTTTCTGTTGTCTTATTCTTGTACAACTTGAAGTTGTGCGTTGAGTGAAGATTGATTTGCTGAAAGCGCAACAACCACACAAAAAGCAAAGAATGTTGAGCACAGTGTGCAGTTGAAGACGAAAATGATTGATTTGCCATAATGCCACCGGCAAGGAAGGGCAGTGAGTGCGGGGTTGGCGCAACATTCACTCAAAGTTTCTATTTGAGTTGTGCCAGTTCTTGTTATACCCCGCATCTATTGGGTATGCAAAAAAGATGGGTATATTGCAGATGTGCCGATTTATGTAACAAACAGAAGAAGGCAGCGCGAGCATCTATTCATGAGTATCTCCTTATTCTGTATTCTATATTGAGATTATTTCTATATCTAGATTATTATTATATATATTTGTAGGGTATCTTCTAATCATACCATCGCAGTCTAACTCATTTTAAAGTGGATCGTTTGTTTTTGCTAGCCGGGCTACTCATCAATCAATCATATGCCCTGCAATTGCTCTGCCATGCATAAAACAAAAGGCAAACGCTTAAAGTTTGCGCCCAGCAAAGTATGCAATGCTTTTTGTTTGAGCTGAAAAGTATGCTACACTTTGGCTTTCTGACTGCGTGAGTGTGTGTGTGTGTGTGCGTGTGTGTCTCTGTGTGTGTGTTTGTGTTTGTGCCTGTTTGCCTTACAACTTAACGGCTCAGACTCAGCCGCAGTCGGAGTCGTTGTCTTTATCTCCGCTTGCGAATTTAATTTTAGCTGTCAATCAGCATTCATTACGAGCCAGTTGTTGGCTTTAAAACCGCATTTGAAGCGTTGGAAAATTGCGCATACGCAGCGTAAAACGTAAGCAGGTGAGCACAAGGCCAGTTACACACACACACACACACACACACACATAGACACACACTTAAAAGCTACCGCCAAATTGATTGTAATTGACACTTATTGGACAGCAGACGCTGACAGAGTTTCGCAGTACGAATTGCGGACCTTTTGTCCTTTTTCGTTTCGCAATACTCGGGAGGCGGTGCACAGAAATATGTCGGTGCAAATAAATCAATAAGCGCCAGGCAACTATGTATGTACCTTGCCCTCAGCATGATTGTGTGGAGGCCAAGCTCACTTTTTGTGGACAGCAAATAAATACCGTTACAGATATATGCATGTATTATGGGCAAATACATTGCCTTAACTTATTTACCTTCACTTTTGGACATTGGAAAAATTGAGTATTTTATTTAATAAGTTAAAAATTTCCATACAGAAATCTACTTTTAAATCCATTAAATATGGTAAAACAAAGTGGCAAAATAAACCAATATTTATGATTCTTCTGCGAATTATTTGCTCTTTTTGTTGATGCTAAAAGTTTTAGATAATTTTCAATGTTTTAAAAGAGTTTTCATATATTATAAAAAAGAAATGTTAAAATGTCATTTTCTTTTTTGTGTCCTATTTTAGTCTTTGTTTATTATACTCTCAACAAAAAAAGGCTTGAGACAAAAGTGAACCCAAGACAAATCCATTGGCAAAGCGTAGTTGAAATAATACTCTGTGAATATAAAATGAAATATTTTTAATTTAAAGTTATCTACGTTATAAACCTGTGCAGAGCTTTGACATTTTTAATTTAACATTTTGTTTTCAACGAGAAAAAAAACAGAGACAATATTCAACTGAAAAGGATATTCTATACACAGAAATAAATACACGTATAATGGGGCTTAAAAAAGAACAAAAATAGACGAACCGATTTAACAATTTGGATTTCTGTTTGTGGGCAAAAACGTGTCTGGCATTTTGTTTCTTTTTATTTGGTTTTTTTTTTGTTGAGTTTGTTTGGCTTTTGTTAATGAAACCTGAAACCAAAGTGAGAGAGTCTTAAAACTGGCTGGCAGTTGAATTGATTTCTCTGCTGCTTAGTTTTGTGGTCAGCAAATTGTTTTAAATTTCTAACAACAAGTTTAACAGCGTAATGTGCACCACTCACAACACCAACACCACCAGCACCACCCACATATGGGCTACATACAGGAAAAAGTTTTGTTGAATTAAGGGCCGACTTACTGCTGGAATCCATACTACTTACTTACGCCATCTTCGTTGGCCAACGAAGCGTTGGATTTTAGCTGAGCTCTGAAGCGGTGCTAAGTGCAGTTTTTTAAGCCCCCCTCCTCCCTCGCTCCCCCGCCTTCGAGTTCAGCCAAAGCCGTAAGCTGTATTTAAAGTTCCGGTAAAGTTTTTAATTTAAATTGAGAAGTGAGTGCGAACGAGGAAATGCTGCAACTGAAGCTGCAGCTGAACTCAAGCTAAACCGAACTCGCTTCCAGTTTGATTGACGCATTGAATGATTGCCAACGGATTTCTTCTCGGTCCCGGTTGCACTTGCCACAGTTCCGTAACTGTGTACTTGGCATTAAAACTTTAGCGCGGCCGTAAATTTATACGCCTGCCATTCCGTTTGTCACCTGAGCCAATAAATCCCATTTTTTGTTTTCGCTGCTGAACCGATGACGTCATCGAATTCACTTTAAGCCAGTGTTGAGTAACAGCAATTGAATTAATTTTTTAAAAATTACCTGTGATTAACTTTTGGCAGGCTTTTAAAAAAAATGTATATCAATAAAATTAATAAGTAAAAGTGATTAACTACTTTTTAAAAATTCTATAAAATTATAATTAAATTTAAAATTACTTATTTATATATAAATACTATTTATTATTACTATTTAAGCAAGGTTCAGTTCAACTTGCACAGATTCAACATTAAATTGTGGTATTTGCTGTGCTGCTTTTATTTTTTGGCCCCAATAAAATCAACAATCAACAGGAAAAAGAAGCCACAAAAAAATTATAGAAATATTATATATATATATATATAGTATATATGAAATGCTCATCATATTTTTATAGCCACGTAGACATAAAGATTCGTATCGCTACACTTCTAAAGGGCAACCTGAACTGGGTAATCGGGTAATGGGGGTGAGGGGAGTGGGAGGTTAACGGGATCCAGGAACTGGCCGGCAACTGGCAAACGAATTTGTTGCTGTAATCTTTTGTTATGTGACCAATAAAGTAGGCGGCAGTTGGCCCGCAGGCCAAAGCAAAAAAAAATAAAAATGTTGCACTCCCTCGTTCTTCGCCACGCATCTCCACATCGTTCTGTCCGAAGGGGCGTGACGCGTTCCGGGGGGGCGTGGTGGCGTGCAAAATTGGTACGTAAACCCGACATAAGCCAAATGTGCAATAAAAGGATTTGTGTGAGAAATTGCATGAGCACGCATTTTAAATCCACATTCAGTATGTATGGAGCCAAAGTGGGAGTTGGGCGGTGGGCGGTGGGCGTGGGGTGATGGCTGATGGGAATTAGAGTTTAGGGCAAGACTAGGGCGCATTCTTTTTTTCGGCCAGCTCGGTGGTTGTGTATAAACGCGTATAAATAAACATGATATAAATGTAACGTAATGAAAACCCCCCCAAAAAAAGCTAGCCGAAAGGCAGCCAGGGAGGAGGGGGCGTTACAAATTGTTGAGCTGTTGCGGCGCCGTGATTGAGAAATGATTTGTGTCGAGGGCATACTCAGGAAAACACATAATATACAATAGCATAGAGAGTGGTTTCTTAGCAGGGGAAAGTGTTAAAAGTGATCAAAGCTATTTGAAAGAAATATTAATAAAATTTGACATAAATATCAATGGTATTATAATATTTATATTTAATTACATTTATTTGGATTAATGTTTTTCATTAAATGTTTGATTTAAATATTATAAAAATGCTATAAATTAATTAAAAAAAATAAATTTGATGTAAATTCAATTAATCGATACAACCTAGCTGAACAGCACTTTTATTGAGTATTGAGTATTTTTTTGTTAGGGTATTTAAGCTTCGTTGGCCCACAGCTAACATTTATCTCATGTTTATTCATAAATTATGTATTGTTAAGCCCTATTATTAAAGGTAATTTCTATAATCTCCTAAAATATACAATGTTACAAGCTACGCAACAGAGATCTCAATATCAGAAAAGAAACAGAAAACAGAAAAAAAAGTTCAACTGCAATTATCATCATTTGGCCAGCGGCTAAAATTTTACAACTCCCGCAACTTGGCTGTGCCGCATGGCGTTGTTGTGTCTTCGTGTGGGGCAGGCCGGCAGATAAATCAAGTTTGTGGCACAGCTCGTTGCGACGCCTTTGGCTCTGCCTTCAAGTCGAACAGTTGAGGCGATCAGTCGAATTGCAGTCTTGTCTTCACATTTGAAAACTGGGCGTGTTTTTTTTTGTTTTTGTGGCTTTGTGTTATGTATATAAATTGATTAGGGATCAATGGGTTAAGCTGATTTATCAAGCGTATCTGCGCGAGTGGGCGCAAGTTTTGAGTAAGAAAAATGATTCAAGCCATATATATATATATGCATACAACAGCATTCAGCTGATGCTTCAAACTAAATCAGATTTAAAATACAAAACAATTAAACGACTGACAGAACGAAATGCAAGAATTTCGCAACGCATCTCTCCCAACGCGTACAATAAAAAACAAACAAATACTATGAAAACTTGTTAAACAACTAGAAAACTTTTTGTAAACTGCGCTAAAAGATCAAAACCAACACTCGCACACACACACATACGCACACATATGTGGGATACTTTGTCTCTCGTGAAACAAGGCAGCAAAAGCCTGCAAAGCGGTGGCTCATGTTTGTTTACTTTTTACTTACACAACTACAATAACAGAATTAACAACGGCAACAACAGCAATAACAATAAGAACGGCAACAACAACAACAACATTTAAGTTGTTAAACATAAAGTTTCAAGTGAGCGTTTGGCATTTCACCTAATTCCATTTTTGCTACAAAAAATAAAATAAAATCTATGATAAAAAAAATGATCTCAGGTTGATAATGATAATGATAATAATAATGATAATGATAATGATAATGATAATGATAATGATAATGATAATGATTATAATAATGATAATGATAATGATAATGATAATGATAATGATAATGATAATGATAATGATAATAATAATGATAATGATAATGATAATGATAATGATAATGATAATGATAATAATAATGATAATGATAATGATAAAGATAATGATAATGATAATGATTATGATTATGATAATGATAATGATAATGATAATGATAATAATAATAATAATAATAATAATAATAATAATAACAATAACAATAACAATAACAATAACAATAATAATAAAATAAAATAATATAATATTACTTCTGTATTAATATTTATTTCAAATATTCGTTCATTAATAATAATAATAATTACTAAATAATATAAAATATTATTTAAAAACATTTTATTATTTATGAACGAACATTTCAAATAAATATTAATTCGGAAGTACTCGTAATCACATCCATATGCATGGCAATTGGCTGCCGCAAAATCAATGGCCACAAACCTCAGCGCCGCTCAACTCATTTCCTAATCAATTAAATATTCCGATTTCGTGGGACGGCCAAAAACAGACCGGGCCCAAGTCCAATGAATGCCTTTTGGACATGGCTAACAAAGGAGTGAACGATGCGATGCGATGCGATGCTTACTTAAGATTCATTCGGCTATGGTCTGCGCGTTTTGGGGTCCTTTTGTGATTGCGTAATTGCGTCTAATGAATTCAGCGAAACGAAATTGAAAGAGCTAGCTGCCAGTCCTGCCCAGGGAATATCTTTTGCCTAACCTTTTTTTCCACATAATTTTTTGGTTTTCTTTATAATCTTCTTTTCTGTGCGCTGCAACTGAGGATTTGTTCATGTCGCTTTTAATTTTGAAGACATGATGGAATAATAAAATGTAGGGCTGCAAAATGCTGCAACATTTTTCTTTTTTTGGTTGTTTTTTGTGTGCCGCTTACAAAGCCAATTAAACAATTTGGGCAATCGATTTTGCGCAAGGTTCCCCCTGAAAATCCTGTATTGAAATCTGTCGGAAGCTGCCTGTGGCTCAACCCCTTCAGCGTCAAAGCGACACACGCACACACACATACACACACTCTCACTCTCACAGTTTTTACTCCAGCAGCTGTTACAAGTGTTTTAAGGACATTTTGGGTAATTGACATTTTGACATCAATTACCGCAGGGCGTAAAACTTGTGCTTACCCCCTGGCGTTCTTCTTCTTCTATTTGCTGTTGTTTTTGCTGCTGTTGTTGTTGTTGTTACTAAACTAAAGTGCCCGGTACACGAGTCACCTGAGAGCCAGATGCTAATTATTCAAGTGCTTTTCCAATACGAAAGAAAACCAAACGGCACAATTTAATTAGGCGAGAGACTTAAAATGTTGAAAAGAGCTTAAAAAAGTTACAAATACCATAATTCAATTTATTTTTAGTCAGCAATTGTTAAGATATTTAAGTATATGTTTGATTTTCTTTGGAATTTTTATTAATCTTTTTTACAAACAACTTTGGTTGAAGTAATTTAATTAAAAAATGATTTCACAAATTAATTCAAATATATTTGAATAATTTGTAAATTTCTATTTAAAATGAAAATTTTAAAGAAATTTTTAAAATTCAATTTTCTCTAATGAGAGTGCTCAGCCAACTATTCAAACGATTATCGATACATGTCGAATTTCATATCATTTCCGAAACTAAAACGTGCAACTCGCTTGGCCCGCATTTTGAGGCAGCATCAGCGGCGTCCGAGTGGCGCCAGCTTTTTGGGGCAGCTACAGAAACAATCCGAACTGTCAGTGGGAACTCAATGCGCCAGGGGCAGAGACTGTCAGGCTGCCAAAAGCGGGTCAAGCGACCAAAAAGCACATACATATTGAAATCGTAATAGTGGCAGGATACAAAAGAAAACAGCAGCAAGGCTAAGGACTGCAGCCAAAGAGAGTTCGACTACCGAATGCCCTGTAAAAAATAAACAGAAATATATTTCAGATAATGCAATTCACTTTGTATTGATTGAGAATCTATTTTATGCAATTAAAATTATTGTTAGGGTATACAAATATATATATTTTTTTTTCTATACCCCATGCCACTTTTGAAGTGTACAGGGTATATTTGCTTTAAGCAGCAACAACTGAAAGCAACAAAGGGAAATGTCATTGAATTTGTACACCCTTGGCAGCCAAAGGAGGAGAACTTAACGCTTTTTCCATCTCTCGTTCTCCAACAGTTCTCCACTTTTTTTCTCTTCTGGCTGCTAACGTTTTCAAGTCATTTTCGTAATGGAATGACTTTTGAATATTTGAAGAGCTGTTGCAGAACATGAAAACTTGACTCGATACACATGCTGCTGCTGCTGCTGCTGCTGCTGCTGTTGCTGTTGCTGCATTTGTAAAATCTCGAAAATCGCCAGGGGAACGGAACTGGGTGCCAGCTTTGGCAACGGCCGATTCTCTATTCCCATCTATCGTCGCTTTGAAATTTTCATGAACTTCGCTGCTGTTGCTGGCATCGCAAGTTTCTTTTTAATTTTTAAAGCTCGCCCCGCACCGTTTTCAATTTGCTTGGCATGCAGCTATTCGTCTGTCTGTCTGTCTGTCTGTCTGTCCGTCTGCCTAGCTGCTGCATCAATTGCTCAAGTCAAGTGCCAAAGTTTGCGATTGCAACATAATCGATGATTGGCAACTTGCTCCGTGGGGCAATCAAATGTACGAGCAGGGATTAGTTTTTCTTGTGAGCCAATGTTAAATGTTCAGCGAATTCGGCTCAAAGTTGGAATGCGCAAATCTTTGCATATTTCAAACAGATTGGTGAATAAAAAAAACAATTACATTTGCATTTGATCAAGATTCAATATGTTAAAGATATTTCAAAGATACATTTAAGTACATAATTATTTAATGTCTAATTACAGCATAATGCAACATGTCATAGAACAAGGACGTATTTTAGAGAGAATTGTCAAAGAGACAATACAAAATAAAAACTATAAAGCCAGAGTAAATCATCAGTTTATAAATAAAAGCGGTGAGTCACATTTTACTTTTATTTTACAATCTAAACTATGAATCGCAAATGTTGGGAAAGTGACAAGTTTCGTACGTTCCACATCATTAAATATTCCAGATCGGTCTTGGGAGACCATTCTTCTTCTACAATTTAGAGCCAAATTTGAGTACCCTCCTCCATAAATCATATTCAGAAATGAAATTGATAGGTATCAACGATAACTTTAAAGGTGTCAAATGTTACTTAACCAAATCATATTACGCATCATTTAAACCTTCCAAAGAAGACAAAAAAGAACCAGTTCGGCAATACACAAATAAGAAAAGGAAGTTCAAGATCTCCTAAAGTTCGCTGTCGGAAGAGCTCAAATGAACGGAACCAGTTAGGCATATATTTAAGGAATTTTGTACCTTCTGATATTGCAAACTTATTTTTAACATATTTATCCTCATTTTTTTTTTGTATTTTATTAATATAACTAACTAACTAAAACTAAACCTAACTATAACTATTTTAGCCATAAAAAATTCTTTCCTACACTATTCTGTTATTATTATTGGTTATAATCAGCACGTGTTGACTTTATCTCTCTGCAAATTTTCCACATATCGTGAAAAGCTGCAAATCATAAACAATTTGATATGGAAAAGCGAGTTGAATTGGGCTAGAACTCTCTCAGAGAGGAAAGAGCTAATCTGTGTGCGCACTCAAAGGTTTTGTTTTTGTTTTTGGCGAGGCTATGTTCACATATTTATGATCACTCAATTATGTTGGTGGAACGGGCGGCGCGCGGCCAGCAAATCGAAATCTATGTTTGTGCATTTCCATTAGCATTCCATTTTCATTTTCATTTTCATTTATGTGGTCGTATTATTTATGCGTGTTGTTGCCGTTGTTTGCCCAAATTGGCATCAATATGCCCCACACATGCACGCACTCGTGCAAAATCGAACCTGCCACGCCCCAACCACACACATACACACTTACACAAAGACTGACCGCCCATTGTTGTTGACTGTTTGCGTCGCTCGTGTGAGGCATTAATGTTAATAATGCACGACTATATGGGCCAAATGTCGGCCAATGTACTCGTAAATAGTTAAAAATTATATTTGATTACAGCGGCCAATGGCCCAAAATGATGCTCCAAAAACTCGAATCTCTTCTCTCGCTCTTTGTTTGTGTGTGTGTCCGTTTTTCCGGGGACAATTTCGAATTGATTTTACCCCCGCCCCAATGTTGGCGCAAATGTTGTTTCAGAAAAATTGAGATGAATTGTTTAGTAGGCAATTTGTTTAAGTGTTGAGGCTTGTGCCACAGTCGGGTCATCGGGGATGGCCTTGCACTCGAACGGAACTTAAAAGTGTTTCTTATGCCCTCGGTCATAAATGTGCGTAAACAAATCTTTGCTAACCCCAACTTGTTGTTTCTCTTGTTGTTCTTGTTATTCTGTTTGTGCCCCATGCTTACGAGCATTTTATGAGATTGTAACTAACTGAGTAAAGCACTTAATATTGTGGCCTCGAAATGTGTGTCGATAATGTGAGGGGTGGGGTGGGGTGTGAAGCAGGGGTTACTCTTAAGTATCTACTAAAAGTTTATAGAGTAACAAAGGATATAGTATAAACATGATAGAGAACAAGTTTTGTTTTGCAAGTATTCAATCTTTTAAACAGATTAAGATATAAATACAGATAACGAAAAATATACAGATACAGATACGAATACAGATATAGAAATTGATATAAATAAAGATAAATGTATCTGTCAATTTGTCTAAAAAAATATATGTAAATAATTACAGATGATGTTTCCAAGTATGTATTTGACGT
Source organism: Drosophila paramelanica (assembly GCA_035043915.1). NCBI lineage: Eukaryota > Metazoa > Arthropoda > Insecta > Diptera > Drosophilidae > Drosophila > Drosophila paramelanica. Next base: position 1,565,545 of record JAWNMO010000077.1, on the reverse strand, counting down.
TTGACCAGTTTAAGATATAGATACAGATAAAGATACAGATACGAATACAGATATTGATATAAATACATATATAGATACAGATAAATGTATCTATCAATCTTTATAAAAACAATATGAATAAAAAATAATAATAACAGAATTAATAATAGAATAATATAAATTTATATAAAGATACAAATACAGATAAATTTATATATAAATCTTTCTGAAAAAAAAAATATAAAAATAATTTAATAAAATAATGCTAGGTAAATAAAATCAAACTTAATAAAGACACATTTACAAAGACAGATATTAATAAAAATTTATATACAGATACAGATAAATTTGTGTATCAATCTTTAAAAAAAATCTGAATCATTTTATTAAATCATTTTAAAACAAGTGAGATTGCTCTAGTCGGGACCGCCCGACTAGTAGATACCCTGAACCCAGAAATGAACACATACACACACGCTCTCGGCAGTTGATGAGTATGGATCCTATTAAAAATAATAATAAAACAAAAAAACAATTACCAACGGAAAAAGAAATGTTCCGCAGCCGGGGCTTGAACTCGGTCTCCCCGTCTTAAGATGCACGACTCTTACCAACTGCACCACACACACATTTTTCGCGGATGATATAACATTACTTAACCATGCAAAAAGTCGAGAAAAAATTTGCATTGTCTTAAAACGATACAAATTAAAAATAATAATTATAAAAAATAAATAAAGATTCGAACGATTGACCGATTCAGTGCATTCGAACCCGACCTTCGCGTTCGCGGACAACCTTACCCACTGGAACGCTCTTACTTCACTTCGTTGTGTAAAATTCAATTTAACCGTTGCCTAAAAAATTCCTAGGAAAACGCAAGACTTTCTGGACGTGCACATGTATGCGTGCACAGTACAGAAATTGCCAAGCAGCTGCGCTTTGCCCCCACTACTGAAAATAGATTCTTGATTTGCTCGTAAACTAAATGTACGATCGTTATGAAATTTTCAGGACTTATTCAATCATCGATATGTATGTACAAACCAATTTGCACGTGTGTAGTATTTGATTTGTGTTTTTTGGTTTTATCGATATTGGGGGCGATTGGGGGGAGGTATCCAAAACCTGAAGGGCTTTAATTCTTCGTATGTTTTACGCGAACTAAAAAATTAGGCTCTAGCTTATAGTTTGGGAGTTATGCTAAAAAACCGATCAAAAAAGGATAATTATCGATAATAAGAAAACGGAAGAGTTATCGATGTTTTGAGATGCTTGCTCTGCTATGAATATACAACGTGGCAAGAACTTTATAGTTTGGTAGTCATCTTAAAAGACCGGTCATAAGCGATAAATCGATACATAAGAAAACGAGTATCATGTTGAAATAGAACTTGATATGCTATAGAATATAGATACTTTATGAGTCGAAGATCAGCTTCCTTGCTTTTGTTAATACATTTGACACGAAACCATTATACATTTGTACCGATTGACAATGGGTACAGGTATAACAGCATATATTGACAGATCATACACATGGATAAGATAGCATCTTCTATTTATGCTGTATCAAAATTCTTTACTTAAGGGTGTACTGAGTATTCAACCAGTTCGTAACTGTTACATACATTTGCCGACAAAATCCATTATGTCCTTTTGAACAGCAATGGATTCAGATTATAAAAAAGATACGAAAGTCTTTCTATAGTCTGAACATTGATAATGTGTATAAAAGTTCTATTTCAAATGTATTATACAAGCAGAAGGTAGATCTGATTAATAATGTTCATAATCATACGTCATATGTCCAGATCATTGCACGTTTGCCGCGCCTTTTTATGAACCCATTGCAGGTAAAAAGTATAAAGTGATCTTGTCTCATTCAGCATATATCATCGCAGATCAGTTATTTCCTCGATACTCCTTCCGTGTCTATTATCGATATTTATCGCTTTTTGACTCGGTTTGTTAAGCATACTCCCAAACTATAAAAGCTAGAGCCACCAAATTTTTTTTTATGTTTGCGTAAAACATACGAAGAATTAAAGCCCTTCAGGTTTTGGATACCTCCCCCAATCGCCCCCAATATTGAAAAAACCATAAAAACAAAGCAAATCAAATACTACACGTGCAAATTGGTTTGTACATACATTTCGATGATCTGAATAAGTCCTGAAAATTTCATAACGATCGTACATTTAGTTTACGAGCAAATCAAGAATCATTTTCAGTAGTGGGGCAAAGCGCAGCTGCTTGGCAATTTCTGTGTACATGCATAGCATACATTGCATTGCAACAATTGTCATGCGTTCTTTCGATGGTTGGTTAGAATTTTTTTCACGTTATTGATTTTCACAACGAGAAATAGAGTGGTCCAGTTGGTAAGAGTTAGGCCGCGTAACGTGGAGGCCCGGTTCGAATTCAGCGTTGGTATGGTAGTAAATGTTGAATTGTTTTATTTTTTTATATTTATTTATAATTATTATTTTTATAAATTTGTATCGTTTTATTGACAACTGCAAAATTTTCGTTTTCCTCGACTTTTTGCGATGGTTAAGTAATGTTATATCATCCGCGAAAAATGTGGTAGTGTGGTGCAGTTGGTAAGAGTCGTGCATCTTAAGACGGGGAGACCGAGTTCAAGCCCCGGCTGCGGAACATTTCTTTTTCCGTTGTAATTGTTTTTTTTTTATTATTATTTTTAATAGGATCCATACTCATCAACTGCCGAGAGTGTGTGTGTATGTGTTCATTTCTGGGTTCGGGGTATCTACTAGTCGGGCGGTCCCGACTAGAGCAATCTCACTTGTTAAAATTTCTTTTTTAGCCCTGCATGCATTTTCAGATTGACTAACATGAATAAATTAATAACACGAATAAACTAGCCATTGGCATTTTATTTATTTATTTATCTATTTTGATTTTTATTTTTGTTCGCACGGAAGGCGACTTCAAATTTGTTTAACTAGCCGCAAATGGTTGCCGCTTTTTGTTGCTGCTACAAATTTGATTGGCCTGCACAGATTTTTCAAGCTGCTATATATATTTATGTATTTGTTGTTTTTGTTGTAGCTAAAAGGGCCAAGCATCTCCGGGCCATTGGCTGTCGGGCTAATGCAGTTTTCTTGTTAGCCGCTTGCATTTAAATGCTGGTCGGAAGTTTTTGACCGAAAAATGACATGAAAATTTTTAGCAGCAAGCCAAGTTCGGCATTTCAAGCCAATTAGTCAAATTTGTGTGCCCTAAAATATGCACAAATTCGAGCAGAGCATATTCCTTTCTTTATTTATTTCCATTTCATTTGTATGCCACAACGAACCGAAGCGAACCGGTTCTGACCGCCGGACTGACCCTTGGGCTGTGTTGCCCAGTTTGACCTTTCACCATTCCATTCGTGCGTGCGTATCGAAATCTTAATTGCTCGGCCTCGCCAGACAACAGACAAACCCGACAAATCCAAAAAAAAGAAGGATAATTTCTTACAAATTCGTTGAACGCATCCATTTAAAGAGGACGCCAAGTGTGTCTGCAGGTGATAAAAGCAATATGTTTTCATCTATCAAGGGTTATTTTCATTTTCTTTTTCGCCTAATTGAAAGGCCAGACTGCTGACGAAATCGCTGTGCGGTCCAGTCAGCCCCCACCCCTTCCCCCTCTCTAACCAATCCTTGAACTGTTGGGCTCAAGTGTTTGGGGCATATCTGCATGCACTGCGGTCAGGTAGAAAATTTTAATTGGTCATGCTCAGATTTCAGTTTCAATAAGGCAACTCGCGTGCGTGCGGTGCGTTTCCCACACACGAGCATAATCAAGTGCGGCCCATAACGAAAAGTTATGTGATAATTTCTGGCTACTCATCTTCATATTTGTATACGCTGTAAATCGAGGTAAAGGGTATATAATTTATTGAGTATGCAGAAATAATTTCATTGATTATATTTATAGACATAAATTTATGTATTGTATTTTATTATATATTTTCCTATATATATAAAATATAAAATACCTGTGGCCAGGGTATTTTTGAGTTGTTTCCTTTATATTTTTGTTACTACTTTTCCGATTGGGGGTGTAGCGCATTTTGATTACTTTGCTGGCATTTTGTTTACCTTTGTTGCCTAAATTTTAAAAGGGTTTTTTTCGGTTATTATTTTAATGCGTGTGGCTGACTCGAGAATATTTATGTGACTATCCTATAAAAAGATTACTCAATTTGGGACTTCAATATGAAGCTTAAATATTAATAATAAACAACTTGATTTTATGCATTTTCCTAAAAGATTTACAAATTTAATAATTGATTTTGACTGAATTGAATTTCGAGTTATTATTACTGAAAGTTCTTTTATTTCTATATACTATAATATAAGGGAAATTTGTTAGGATTAGTAAATTGTAAAACATATTCTAAACAAGATTTTTCCACTTGTACACAATACAAATATTGTTATTTATTTGATAACTATATTTTATTAAATTTTTATTAACAGCTTCGTCTGTTAGATATCCTTCTTATTCCACATATATATATTAGCAAGCAGTTAAAATCTGGTCTTACTTCTCTATCTCCACACACATAAATACAATCTTCAGTTGAGTTCCCCTGGAATCAAATTACATAATCATGTTGGTCAGTCAACCGAATGCTGCGTTCGATATGCACACAGAACTGAATACACACAGCTTTATAGAGTATGCCAAATGTTAATGGCAATAAAAATCCCAGATAGCGAAAGAGAGGGGCAGTCAGAGAGAGAGAGAAAGCGAGAGCTGGCATAATATTTTCCAGGCCGGATCTATCTCGCTCGGACGCAGTCGACATATCGATGTGGCATCAACTTTAAAATGCAATTGCCACACATTTGTAAAATGCCTCGCTGTGAATTGCAGTTGCTGTTGTTGTTGTTGTTGTTGTTGTTGCATCTCCATATCCTGGCCCATATGAACAATTATGTGTTTGCACAGCAGCAACAGCAGCAGCAGCAGCAGCAGCAACAACAGTCGTCGATTTCGATGGCCAGTAAAAGTGCATTCGATCGAAAAGTTTTCATTATGTTCGGACGCCGGATTCGGACTTCGGTGCAGGCAGCTGTTTGGGGGCAGGAGGCGGGTGGCAGGTGGCAGGAACTATCTACGCTTCAGTTCATTTATTTGCAGTGTACATGTGTGTGTGTGTCTGTGTGTGCCTGTGTGTGTGTGTGTGTGTGTGTGTGTATAATTCAGTCAACTATTTAGCACTTGCACAGCGCACGGAATGGCCTACGCAAAGAGCCATGAAATTGAATCGCAACTGTGAAAAGAAGGGCATTAAAAAAATGGAAAAGAAACAACTCAATTTTATAGAATGAAACTTTTAATACACTGCAAACGCTAAATTTATACACAAATTAAACGATTTCAATTGAAGATTCAAAATAATTCAAAATAAAAAAAAAATCATGTTAAAAGTTGGAAAAAATATTACATAATATAAAAAAATGTACAAAAAATTGTTTTTGTAAACACAAGAAAATTTTTTAATGTAAACCTCAATTTAAAAAAAAATGTAAATCAGTATTTATCATATACATATGCATATATACATATATGTTGACAACTGTTAGCTAAATCATATTCAGTAAATGTCAATTTCAGAAATTTTTCAGTATTTTTATCTACGTATTTTTCAACATTCACTTTTACACAGATAACTCAAACTAAACTTAAATGGGAATTAAATTATATTGATAAATCATTGTTTTTTAAAATAATGCAAATTTTATGTTTAACAAACATACTAATTTAATTTTCTCTATATAATTTTAACAAAACTTTAATCATTTATTATTAAAAGTATTTTTTTTCAATTTAAATTATGTTAAGTTATTTTTCCCAAAAGTACTGCAAATTTTATGCTTAACAAATCAATTTAAAATTTTCTCTCTATTTCCAACTGAACTTAACGCATTAATTATATTTTTTCAATTAAATTATGGTTTAACAAACAAAACAATTAAATTTTTAAAACCGTCACAAGCTGCTTGACCAAGTTGATTGACCCCTTTGGTCAGCGAGCGAGCGGAAAGTTTAAACTGTTATCGCTTGCTGCTATTAGGCGCGTCATTTGTAAGCCGCTTAAACAACAGCAGCAACAGCAACAACAGCAACAACAACAACAACAATAAAGAAGTCACGCAATGAACAACTATTTAACAGCGGCAACTGCCGGAAGTTTTGGCCAACACATTTAAATGATAATTATGCATTATAATTATTTGCGGAGCGTTTGTCGCGTGGCATATGCGCTAAATTTTGGCTCTGTTCGAAATCAGCACGCTGCCACGCCTCATTTAATTTATGCCGCCCACATTTGGTCATGTGTGCAATTGTTTGTGAAGGGGGGGTGTGTGCATGTGTGTGGGTGTTTCACATATATATGTGTGTGTGTGTGTGTGTGTGTGTGTGTGTGTAGACAACAATGACGTTTTAATTATGAACAGAGAATTCTGCTTTCAATTGCATTGGGGCAACATTTTATCTAAATTTGTTTGCATTATTATCTGAATTGAATTTAATTGAGACTCAATTTCTGATATATCCACTAGCCAGGTGGGCCTTATACGATGCGATTAGAATAGAATGGATATATATATGGAATAGCGTGTTTAGCATTAAAAGCTTGGCAAATGTTGTTTCTATTTTTGAAATTCGCAAAAAATTGGTTTTCTATATTTCTCGTTATATTTTTGTATTTTTTTTACATATTTTTATTTAAAATAATATTGATAACATTTTATTCATTTAATTCTAATAACTGGATACAGGTCAAAAAGTAGCTAGAAATATTGTGGCAGTTTCCCATGATAAATGTACTTAATATTGGGAGGGGGGTGGCTTAGACCATTTACGATTCCCTTTCGACGCCGTGTTGGCGTCTTAATAGGATTAACCAAAGAAATATCTCAAATGGCTGCCAAAAATATGTTAAGATATTGATTTTAATGTGCCACCGAAAAGAAAGCGTTGACAAAATATGTTTGCTCAGCCATAGACGTAGACCCCCAATGTTGTACGAGATACTTTTTTTTTCTTCAGCTTCTGTTTTATGGCATCAGACTCCCAAAAAAAATGTTAAGATTTTAAGCGCATTAGAAAACGAGAAAAAACGTTTGCTGGGGTCTTAAGAAAGCGCATTTGTCAGTTTGTTGCGTTCGAGATGGCATCGAACTCACTCAAACCGTTTGCAACAATGTTGCTGGCAACATATATGAAGTGTTTGTAACTCACCACGCAGTGGCGCCCCAACTGTGTTGCATCAACCGTTCGCATGTGCCTCAAACTGTTGAGCTACAACGTGTTGTGAGTAATGCACTCAAACCTGGCTTGGTGCGTGTTGCTGCAACACGCAAGCAATCAAACAATGTTGCCGACTCAATCGGACAACTTCGTGTGCGCTGCGCATAGAAAAAACGAAGCCAAAGCCGAAGCTGGCGACGAAGTTGACTCGAGTTCTATTTACAAAATGAAGAACCAAATAGTAGAACATATTGTGTCTGGAAACGAGATGCGAACCCTTGAGTGCAAAATTATATTTAAAATTACATTACTCTACTTAACTTATTTTCAAATGCAGAATCAGTTTAGAGAACAAATCATGATCAAAATGCCATCAAACATGAAAATCGGTTCATATTTGGCAAAATTATGGAAGTTTGAAGTATAGGATTTTGGGATCCGAGAGCTTTACATGTCAAAATTTTTCTCAATTTTGGCATGATTTTTGACCAAAAATTTGACCCCCCCGAAATCGGGTTTAATGTTGTTTTTTACACATATTTTGATGATTAAAATCGATTAAAAACATAAATTCGCAATTTTAAATTTTGAAAAAAATTTTTTTTCCAAAATTCACAAGGGGGAGTACATGCTTTTTTGACCAAAAAATTCAAAAAAATTTTTATTTTCGAAAATGAATATATTTTGAATGTAGAATCAATCTAGAGGTTAAATTATGATCAAAATGCCATCAAACATGAAAATCGGTTCATTTTTGCCAAAGTTATGGGGGTCTGATATATGGGAGCTATGGAATCTGACAACTTTACATGTCAAAATTTTTGTCGATTTTTGGATGATTTTTGACCAAAAATTTGACCCCCCGAAATCGGGTTTAATGTTGTTTTTAACACTTATTTTGATGATTAAAATCGATTAAAAACATAAATTCGCAATTTTAAATTTTGAAAAAAATTTTTTTTCGAAAATTCACAAGGGGGGAGTACATGGTTTTTTGACCAAAAATTTCAAAAAAAATTTATTTTTCATAATGGATAGAATTTGAATGCAGAATAAATCTAGAGGGAAAATAATGATCAAAATGCCATCAAACATGAAAATCGGTTCAGATTTGGGAAAATTATGGAATATTTTGAAATATTTTTGTCAAATTTCTTTTAGAAATTTTAACATTAGAATTCATTGTGTCTCTTTGGTCAGTGTGACCATGAATTGGTAGATGTTTTATGAGCTGACGCCACTTGGCTGACTATCGTATAACTCACAGATTCTTCGGAAAGGTGTTTGGCTCAAACTTTACCAACTTTGACTTCTGACCCGACGCTGACTGATGCGTGGCGAGGGTGGGCGCAACGTCTGTCGCGGGGTGGCAGGTGGAAAAGCTGTTAATTAGCCGCATTTGTTTTGGGCACGCGTCGACGCGTTCATCTTTAATTAGTTATTCATACGGAATTCGAGTCGACAGGCGAGCGAAACCAGCCAATTTTTCACCAATGCCTTATTCTATTTTATTCGGTTCTGTTTTGTATATTTTATGGCACGTTTATCTCTGAAAACATCTTCATCTTCATCTACATTTTCATCTGCCGTTCACTTACTTCAAAATTATAATTTTTGTTTTTGTTTTTGTGTTTGGTTGTTGTTGTTGTCCCGGCGCCATTTATTTGCCTGCGAGTAAAAAATCAAGTAAGAACGTTGCAGTCGGGCGTTACCGACTGCGTTATACCGTTCACGTTCGTAAATATTGCTATTTTAAAATTTCCGTATTTTGCAATTTGTCTGTTGCTGGGGGTGGGGGAGAGTGGGGATTGCGGGTGGGGGTGGTCGTCGGCAACATTTTGTTCCTCTCTTTAAAGGAGGTGACCAGCTATCTACCCACCAAATGTGGTAACTCTAGCTTAAAAACTGTGGGAGATATAGGCATTTCCGGCGGAGCGGGGGCGTTTGGGGCGTTATAGTGGGCGTGGCCGGGATGTCAAGTGTGCAATCTTTTGGGGAGGTCAGCAGCTATCTACATATTAAATTTGGTGCCTCTGGCTTTAAAACTGTACGAGATATAGATTTTCGCGGGTTGGGGGCGGAAGGGGGAGGGGGGGCTGCCCGCAAATATTTTTCTGTAACTTCTGGGGAGCTTCCACTAATATATATCCCGAATTAAGTGACTGTAGTTTAAAAACTCTGAGCGATAAGGCATTTTCGATTTTTTAGGGAGGGGGCGTTGGGCGTTCTAGTGGGCGTGGGCGGGATATCAAGGGCGCAATTTGTGGGCAGGACACCAGCTATCTACATACCAAATTTGGTGGCTCTATCGCTTAAATTGTGGGATATATACACGTGTTATCGATTGGAACTGTCATATATAACGTGTTTTGCGATTACGGGGCGGGAGGGGGCGTGGCCAAAAATTTTTTCCTGTGATGTATGGAGAGCATTCTGGTAATATATCTGCCAAATTTGGTGACTCTAGCTTTAAAATTGTTGGGGATATTGCCATTTCCGATTTTGCAGGGCGGGGGCGCTGGTGGGCGTTCTAGTGGGCGTGGCCGGGATATCAAAGGGTCAATCTGTGGGGAGGTCACCAGCTATATCATACCAAGTTTGGTGACTCTAGCTTTAAAATTGTGCAAATATGCAACACTTATCGATTTGACCTTTCAGGTTTATCGGTTTCGCGATTATGGGGGCGGAGAGGGTGTGGCCAAAAAACTTTTTTTTAATATTTGGGGGAGCATTCCTGCAATGTATATGCAAAATTTGGTGACTCTAGCTCAAAGATTGAATATATGCATATCCGATTTTTGAGAGCGGGGGCGCTGGGGGCGTTATAGTGGGCGTAGCCGGGATATCAAGGTCGCAATCTTTTTGGGAGGTCACTAGCTATATACATACCAAGTTTGGTGACTCTAGCTTTAAAATTGTGGACTTTAGCAATATGCGATTTTAGGTGTTATCGGTTTGCCACGCCCCCAGTGGGCGGAGCTCAAAATCCTTAACACTTTATCTGACGCGGGTACACACGAGTATATATCCAAATTTCAAGTCTCTAGCTCAATAGTGGCGAAAATAATTGCGTTCATACGGACAGACGGACAGACGGACAGACGGACAGACGGACAGACGGACAGACGGACGGACGGACGGACGGACAGCAAGACGGACATTGCACAAAACCAATATACTCTTTTCACTTCGTGAACGAGTATAAAAAAGAAACGAAGGAAAATATAAATATAAATTTTTGGGTTATGCGTGGTTCGAGAAAAGTGAAATTAGCATAAAGTTTTCACTTTGCACGCTTTCGCTTTTGCTTTCGTTACGTATTTTTCACTTGCAACTTTTTGTTGTCCTTTTGGGTTTGCTTATTTTTATTTTTTGTGTTTTCTTGGGTGTTGTATTCCAGTTGTATCTTGTTGTGCCATAAAGTTGTTGGCAAAAAACTGTTTAAGGCATTAGTCACTTTTTTATTTGTTAATGCGAGATTGTCAAATTTTTATTTGTTTTAAATTTGTGCAAACTTAGTTTTATAAATCACAAATAAAACTATAAATTATATATTAAAATAGTGAACTTTTTTCTAGAATAGAATTTTGAACCATTTTAGGTTGAAATTTTAAACATTTTACTGCAAAAAATCAAATAGGAAGTTATTTTAACATCAATTCAACTGCTTAACTGTGATTGGCTCTGCTGCATATTAATTGCATTATTGCTAATTAGCTTTAATTTATTTAGTAATTATAATTTAATTTCTGCAATATGGCAATCTCATTTTTAATACACATTTATCTATATATTGGGAAAAAAATATATTTATATAGATAAAATATATATATGAATATGTACAATCGGAATTGTTAATGACAGACGCCGAGTTTTATGGTCCACTATAATGTAGATAATTTATTAATGCAGTGTGCAACACACACACACACGCACACACAATTTGTTGCATGGGGCATGTAAAGTGGATATAAATCCGGGTACAAATCGACATTAACATGCTCGGATAAAGCAGGATAAATCAATTGGCTGGAGTTGAACAAGAGCGTTAACATGTGTTCATGTTGGACACACACACACCTCTATATGTGTGTGTGTGTGTGTGGCACAATCTGGCGTCTAATTAAAAGTGCCAACAGTAAGAAGAGGCCCCAAAACAAACAACGTGGCAAACAGATAAACATGCAAACAACTGTGACGACAACAAGTCCATTTCTGAATGTAAAATGAGCCAAGCCTGAAACGGAGCCAAAATAACAACCAAAATAACAGTGAAAACACCAAAGCCACACATTGTTTGCACGAGATGCAACTCGATTAAATCTAACACGACACGAACACGAACACGAACACGTACACGAGCCACAATCAGAAAACAGGCACGAAAATAACATAAATTTTAATTAAGATTGATTGTATTCAAAAAAATATTTTTATTGGAGTTAACTAAAGAATTTATTTACCAATTTACTTTTCATTATAAATATATTAAAATACAATTGTTTAACTGCTTTAATATTTTGGAAACTTCTTTTAAACTTTCTTTCTTTATCTATATTTTTATATTTTTTATCAATTGTGTTAATGTAAGTCGTGCGTGTTTACGATAGACACGATAAACAGGACACGCGCCCAACTCTGATTGTGTAAAATGCTGTCAAAGTTATCTCAGAATCAAACAGAATACGCTATGTAGGGCAGACAGAAATCATGATATATATATATATATTATATATCTATCTATGTATACCTATATATAATATATCTTTGCATTTCCATTTGCATTCTGATTCCTGCTCACGTAGTGCAACATAATTCCTGCAATTTTAATTGCACTTCTGACAACAGGTTGAACAAGCATTAATTACAACTGTATTTTATAAGTGCAAACAAGAAGAAGAATTGCCTTAAAAATATGCACTGCATATTAATTGATCGAGAGGAAAACGTCAACTGAATGTTTCTTTGTTGTTTATCAGAATTATTATTTTATATATGGTATATATTTTATAGGGTATATGTGAAGATAAGCTCAACCAAATGCATTTATTAATCATACAAGTATTAAAATTTAATGATACACCCTGTTTAAAACATTTTGATGGGGTATAATGGGTTTTTTGCAGTTAAAAGGTATATTAACTGAAAGAACACTTCTTATTACAGGGTATAAGGTTCTCGTTTCATCATTTTATAGGGTATATTGAGTTGTTTCATTATATATATTAGATAAAATGGCCATTTGTTATTAGAGGGAATATAAATTGTTAGAATACCCTCTGTTTGCATCCATTATTTCTAGGGTATAATGAGCTTGTTTGTAACTAGAGGGAATGCCAATTGCCAATGCACAAAACTCTGCCACTGCATTTACAGTTAACTGAACTTTGGCTTCCCTTTTTCGGTGCCCACTTGTCGAGGGGGTGGAGGGTAGGGTGGTGCAATTGGCGAACGGCAAGTTTAATTCTAAACAAATTTAATTGAAAAACTTTTCGAACGGTCCGCTGATGGCAATGGTCAGATTTGGGCAACTGGAGCCGGAGGAGCTTGGCACTTGGCAATTGCTCGAGCCACAAAAGGATGCGAATGCATATGAAATTGTTGCAAAGTTGCAGTTGCCCGCTGCAATTCCAGTTGCCAGTTGCCAGTTGCCCGCTGCTTGTTTGTCGCGATACACTTGAGGCCCGTTTGGCATTTAGTTTTTCGTTCTCTCTCTCGCAGTTTTCTTGGCCTGCATTTGCTGCATTTCGCTGCAGCATCAATTGGCCAAGGGAGCTGGCCAAATTTTTATTGTTGCTTTACTTTTTTTTGTAGTTGTTGTTTAATTATTTGCTGTAGCCGAAGGAATCAGAAGAGAGAACTTTGCAGTTTTTTTCTTGATGAATTTTAAATTATAACTTTTTGACTGCTTTTTTTGACTGTGAAAGATTTATATTTAATTTATGAATTTTATTTGCTTGGATTGTTATTGGGGATATTTGAGGGGTTTTCACAGATTTAAATATATTTAAAAAAAGTTATTTAATAAATTTTATTTAATTGGTAATTGTTAAGTATTATGAAATTCCATTTTTACAAAAATAAATTTTGGAAATATAAAGTAAATTTGATTTACAAAATATTATTTAAAATAAAAATACCCAAGGGAAAATATTCTTCCAATAAAGTTTCACAATAAACTTTTTTCTTTTTGGCAAATTCAAAGTTAAAATTAAATTAAATTTAGTTTGACCAGCTTTAATAAAGCAAATTGGCTTTTACTTTATCGAATGTAAGTTTTGCGTCTAAATAAATATTTTTTCTTTCATCTTTGCGAACTGCGTATTTAGATAAGCTCTTTGCAGTTACTTAGCAGCACTATTTTTTTGTTCGCCTTGCATTGCATTTAATAGTGAAGAATTATTTTCAATCAGCTAGGCGCACACACTGCCACACACACACACACACACGCACACACACTCAATCGATAGCCAACCAGATCGTTGCGATATGGAAAATGGAGATGAATCGCAGCTATTCAGCTATAAAATGCCGTTAAGATATCCCAGCTTCAACTATGTCGAGATATGCATGTGTGTGTGCAGACAAAAGCAGCTGTCTGCTCTGTGTATGTGTATGTGTGTGTGTGTGTCGCATGACTTTAGATATTTTATTGGTTTCAAGCGGCTGCAGCAGCGCGCTCTATTCAAAGATTTATATGAAAACTCAAGGATCAAGCTGCAAGTGCTGCTGCTTATAAGTAGTAGTAGTGTGTGTGTGTGTGTGTGTGTGTGTGCGTGTGTGTGTGCGTATCTGTAAGCATGACATTTGTCAACTGCAAGTGGCTGCCAAGGAGCAAATGTGTGCATACAACTGCGTATGTTGACGACCAAGTTATGTCCTTGCCACAAATTCATATACTTACTTACACACGCACGCATATACCACAGTGAAGCATGCCCATGGGTGAATCTAAAAGAAGACCAAAAAAGTAGAAGAATAAAACTTATAAAAAAAGCAGCTGCTTGCCTTAAAGGACATAGAGGAATGCAGGCAGCCAGCAAAGTGCAAGCAAATATTCAATTTCTTTCAAAGTTAGTTTTATTAAATGGCTACTCGGAAAACTATTCGATATTAGAATCCTTGTTACTAATACTAACCAAAATTGGGTTTATTTTTCATAGATGTTATTTAAGCATTCAGTAATATATGTTTTTATTTTTATTATATTACATATTTTAATTGCTGTTTTTATTAATATAAAAAAAGTAATTAAAATTTTGATTGAATTTTTAATATTGAGAAATTGTTGTATTAACTTTTAATGCTAGGCATAATTTATTTATAATTTATATTAACTTTCAAAAACTGTTTCAAAAACAAATTTGAGTTCCTTTTAGCATTGTTGAACTGTCTCTATCTTTGATATGTATCGTGATATGCGGCATATCGTGGCATTATAAGAATTTTTATTTTAATTTTGCCTTTTGTATGCTCACTTCAAGTCTCCTGTTTATGCACACACACACACACACACACACACACACAACCTATTGAAGGCAGCGCTGAGTTTCAGGCCAAGAGCCCAAAGAAGAAATGTTGGCAGAGTGAACTGTTTTTTTCACCCTTTAGCCGCTGTAAAAGAGTACAAATACAGAGTATGTTGCTGCTGTGCAGGTTTTTGTAACCCGTTAAACTTTAGCTTATCTTTACTTGATGAGGAATCTTATACATTATTTCTAATTAAAATACCAAAATTAGATTTATATTAGCAGCAAAGACAGTAAAGACACCTGAATGGAAATTATATAAACAAAAGTTTTTCTGGATTAAAAAATTATGGGATATGCCTAGTCTAAGGCTCGTTTGCTTATGTTTATATTTATGTATGTATATATATATTATTACAGGGTATCCCCATGTCGAAAACTTGCGATTTACTCTTGCTTTTACATAGTGATTTTTTTGCTTCTTCTTTTTATTGGGTGCTTCTGTGGCCCACTTTGTTGGTGACTTGCAACTTTTTGTTTTTTTTTTGTTGCCTGCAGATTGTCGTCGTTGTTTGTTTGTTGTTGTTGTTGTTATTGTTGCTGCTGCTGTTGTCTTTTTACACTTTGTCGCATTGCAAGGAAGTGTGGAGCACTTGAGAACTACTTTTACTTTTGTATACGCAACACTGTACATACGGACAGACTACATCGAACAAACCCACCCCCCGCTTCTTCTTCTTTGCTGTTGATAAAAAAACTTTTGGATTTGGCTCACACACACACACACCCACACACATACATATCGCATATCGGCGCTTGTTCAAGCACCTGGCAGACAAGTTAAGTTCTCTCTTCTGCAGCGTCTTTTAAAGCTCTTCATTTCGGTTCGCTCACATGTCCTTGGCACTATCCTGTGTGTGTGTGCGTGTGTGCAGGAAACGCAATTAATGCGACCTCATATGTGTGAAGTGGCAAATAAAAAGTAAAAGCCAGCTGAGATAAAGTTAACAAGAGACACGCGATGAATGTGAGCAAAAATAAGAATAAAAAAAAAAAACTAAATGTTTGATTTCAGTGTCAAAAGGGAAAGTTCATTCGGGAACTTTCCCCACGTTGCTAAAATATGGAATTAAATGTTGAAAATTTCTGTGATTTATTGTTTCTGTTGAGAAGACAAAAATTTTGCTGGTTTCTACTAAAAAAGTTAAGAAAGTACTTGTAAAACAGAACAAATATTTGCAAGAAAAATTATTTTTCATCTTTTAAATTATTTTTTTTAAATTTAATTATTTGTTTTTTATATATTTTCTTTATTTAAACACTTTTATAGTTTTAATATAACAAAATTTTATTTATTATTATTAAATGAAAGTAGAATATATTTCATGTTTCCTTTCAAATCGTAAATCAAATTACTAATTGCTCTGCTTAGTTCGAAAGCAAATGATATGGCATAGAAAAACTTGAACAGTGACAGGTGAATAATTAATGTTTAAATATCAAAGTGGCGCACCTTTAAAAGCAAATACAAACAGTTCGATACACGCCCAAAGCAATCATCATCATCAACTCTAATTAGCCAGTCATAAGAAATTGCGAACAATAAGAGGCGAGGTAAAAGGAAGGCTTACAATGCGACAGGAGCAAAGATAATGGCTGCCAATAGTGTAAGTAAAAAAGAGTTGTACAAGACAGAAGAGAGAGAGAGAGAGAGAGAGAGGGGCTGATAAAAGTGCTGGAACAATTAAATTGTCAGGGGAGTGGGCCAAACTTTTGCACGGGCTTGTCAGGTCGCGACATTATTAACACGTGACTGCAAATTTTTAATTGCCTATTTTAATTGGGGGATGGGTTGGGGGTGACTGGAGGTGTTGTTGTTGGCTGTGTTGCCGGGAAGACATTAAAATAAGAATGATAATGGCAATAACAATAAAACTGTCCCAGACGGAAATAAGCTCGTAAAGCTCAAAACAAGCGCAGTGAAAGTAGTGTAACAAAGAAATCACAAAAAAAAAAAAGGCAACAACAACAACAACAACAAAACCCGGCAACAATAACAAGAAACGCCAGCCAGCAGCCAGCAAGCTGCAGCTAAGGTAAAGCCATAAAATGTTAAACATTGCGCATACGCCACATTGACCGCCTTTTTCGGCGTATTTTTATTATATTTTATTTTATATATATTTTGCCTTTTTTTTGATTATTATTATTATTCTTGTTTGTTTGTTGTTTTCCCCGCTGTTGTTCGTGTAAAGTTGTAAAACTGAAACTATGTATTTATTGCCTGTAAATATTTTTGTCTCATTTTGTTTTAACGTTTTTTTTTTTAAATATTTGCTTCATGAAATGAGCTATAAAGTTAAATATTTTATTTAATCAGTGTTGAAAAGCATAGAAATTTTCAAAATTATATTAACAAATGTTTTTGGGCTGCATTTCAATATTTATTATAAATTTGTAGCTTGGAGAAAATGTGGTAATGGAAATGAGAGCTAAAAATAATCTTGTAGAACTTTTTAATGAGTAAAAATAATTTATTCTGTAGGAATAGTAAAATAGTTCAAAATAATAAAAATAACAGAAATCAGGCAATATATATTTTAAAATTAGATTGTCTTAGAACAAAAATAGTTTGTCTAATCATAAATTGAATAAATAAATTATAAGTTAAATAATTAAGTTAAAGCTGAGCATCAAATTTGATGCTTTCTGTTCGAATTTTGGCAGACAGAATAGAAAATAAGTAATAAACTTTATAGAGTCAAATATGTCTCCCATTTGTGTTACAAATTTATTATACCACATTAGCACATTTTTTATGTGTGTAGGGTATATAAATTCCAGCTTAGATACAACAAATTTTCCAACAAGTATTTCTCCAGGTCATAAAAATAACACTCGGTCAGACTGGAAGACAAACAGTTTGCTGCAACACTCGAGTGTTGTTGGCCGGGCCATAAAAGTCGGTGATAACGTGCATTGATTATGCGGCGCCTGCTCGACCCGTGATCAAATGCTCATTATAAACCACTAAAAATACAACAACAAAAAAATGCTTAATTACATAACAAGTCGGGCAGTGAACGACGCACAAAACGCGTGTGGAACTTGTCAACGTTTTCAGAACGTTTTCTTCCACTTTTTCAGTTTTTCTTTTTATTTTCATGGAACACTTAAAAACTTGATGACGCTTCGTTGGTGGAGTGGAAATGGATAAACGTGTGCTGGTCGCCCAAAGTGTTTTGCCGGTCGCATCGCATGTTGTTTGGGACAACGTCTGGGTCATTTGGCTAGTACTCAAAGTGCCATAAAATCCATGCGGCAGGGGGGGAAACCCCCCATTGCCGGACAGAAACGTCACGCGATTTGCCAACGGCCTTCGCATGCCCGCCGCGCATTTCTGACACGCCGTTTCGTTCTGTTATCCAATTAGGGGAAACGAAGTTTCGCTCTCACTTTTCAATGGGGGGTAACCCCCCGGCCAGCGCACATTGCGGTATCTCGGCAATTAGCTAACAAATCGGACATGATTTCGGGTTTATATAAATATATTTAGATAAGATTTTAATGTATTTGTATTTTGTTGTAAGTGAAGAGCAATTTTTAAAATAAGAAGAGAAGAGGAGGAGTTTAGTTTGATTGCCGAAAAGTATCTTGAATCTCAAAGAGTTCAAAAGATGCAAATGACAGCTGGCAATTGGTTTATTTCGAACAGTTAACAATGCGCCAGTTTCTAGCAATATATATATTATATATATTTCTATATATATGTATATTTACAGTCAATGCCTCGGCGTGTCATATTCAAAAGTATGCAAGTCAGGCATCGAGTCAATAGTTGATGGGGAAAAAGTATTGGGGAAAATGGGGAGACCGACAGGCGAGCAACTTAAAGACAAAAGCATTTGCCACACAATGTCCTTTGGCAATCCACAAGTTATGTCAATAGCCCGGAGATGAAACTGGCACAGTTCTCTGCCCCATTCCGTTATGGATGTGTTCGTGTCAGCACAGCATTAACAGCAACAATAACAAATATGTCGTCCCATCGAAATTGAAGTGATGAAGTGTGTGGTGCACGGCAGACCTCCCTTCCCCTCACCACATTCACGCTTTAGCCAAACAGCAGAAAGCGGCAACATTTTGACGAGCATTGTTAACAGGCGGCGAATATTGTGCATGACAGGCTCTGCCGCAAAAAGGGCCGAATTGATGCGACCCGTGATCGGGCTCTGCGCTATTTGTATTCGCCAGGCGAAACAATAAATCCACTTGAGGCAGCCCCCAAAGAAGGACAAAAAGCCAGCCAGCCACAACCGGCCCCGAATCAAAGCAGCAGCACTTGACGAGCCAAAAAGCGAACGCTAAACAAAAAGAGTTTTGACGCCAGCCAAGTCGATGCTTGCCAACACAATTTGTAGAGCAGGGGTCAGTGCAGTCGGTGAGTTATGGACAGAGAATCAAGGTAACGCTTTGGGTTTCAAATCTGGAACAACTGTTCCATTAAAGAACAGCGGCCGATTGATTGAGCTGTCTTTTTTTGAACTGAACTGTTTTTGGATCTGCTTAAAATTTAGAAATCTTGGTTAGATCAAACTTATCCCAAAATAATTTAAATTGATCGATAAGTATCTACATTAGAATATAATCGATATCAATTTTAATATTTTTTTTAATTATATATTTTGTTGCTAATAATAATAATTTAGTCTGTTTAAAATTTAGAACTCTTGCGTGCCTGTTAGATCAAACTTATCCCAAACTGATTTTAATTGATCGATAAGTATTTTTGATAATGATAGGGTTATTTTCATTTAGTATCTACATTAGAATATGATTGATATAAATTTTAATATATATTTTTTAATTATATATTTTATTGCTAATAATAATAATTTAGTCGTCATGTTTTTAGTTATTACCACTTTAATATTTATAATCGATAACATATATTTAAATATAGATTAATCGATGCAAATTAAAATGTAAGCTTAAACAAATTTCTTAAATATTTAAACAAAAGCTAATTAAGTTTTTAAGAACGATTCGTTCAAGCGGAGCAACTTTACAATTTTATTTCTGTTTGAGCACATCTTTTATTAATCCTTTGACTTTGCTGAGTTTTATTGAATATTCATCTTAGCGCTTGCTTCAAGTTCGCCGCGAGCAGAAAACCCCAAAAAGCATCTCATTATCGTTTCGACTTTTTAGCTGTGCTTAACTTTTCCTAACTAATTTATTAAGCACTAATTGCATTTGGCACTGGACTCAATTAATCAATAGCAGAAAACGAGCATATTTTGCACTTTGATTAATTGGGCCATGGAAATGGTAAATGGCGAAAAGTGCATTCAAAACTGGACAAAGCCGTCCACAACTCGAATCAATCTTCGTTCATTTTACTTTGACTTATCACGTTTCCGTTACACACCCTCCCCATCCCCATCCCCGCCGCTCACTGCCCAGTTCGATGGGACTTCAATTGACCATATTTATGTGCCCGGTTTTTGGCCAATGCCAATGAAATATCCAGCCAATAGCTGTCGCCTGCAGCTCTCAGCCTTGTCACTATACTCTGTTTTTCTTGGTATAATTAGAAATGCGGTATATTGAGTTTGTGTATACACAAAACACGAAATAATGATAATATATACAAATTGTCTAAAATAACTTTAAAATAACATTTTTAACAATTTTTGTAGCTGTTTTTAAAGCCATTTAAAAGCCAAATATAAATATATGAGAATTAGATAAGAGATTTTTTTTGGCAAACTGGAGGCGTGGCAATTCGCTAACATTTATTTATACCCTTCAGTTTTAAAGCTGCATAAATTATTTTTTTTCTGTCAGATTACTAATGATCTCTTCTAAGAGTGTACAAAGTTTTTATTAGCTAAGCCCGCTGGGAGCGTGGCAAATTGATCAAATCTGTATTTCTTGGGATGAGTCGCTGAAATTCATATTTTCCACAATTTTACAGCTAGTCTTCAAATTTGACTAAAATAATATTTATTATTTATTATAATTACAAAAATTAATATTTTTCTTAAACAATAATAATTAAGATTGTTTTGTGAGTATTGTGCAGTCGGTTATAGCCGATTGAAACATTCTTACTTGTATTATTTTTTTGCATTTTGAAGCCATGTTGGCATTTCTGGCAGTGTCGTCTTTAAGCCCGCAAACAGCAACAACAACAACAACAACACCAACAAACAGACATAAAGGTGAAATAACTCGAGTGGGGATGCGGCGTCGCATGTTGTTCGTCTGGCTGCGGCACTTGAGACTGGCATATAGAGAACTTGTCTAGCTGCAAGTGCGTTCCCAGCAGCTTGTTAGCCAGGCGCGCTGTCTGCTCGACCCCGGGAGTTGGGGTGCGACTGGCAGGAATCGCGAACGGGCCGTGCTCATTGTCACAGCCAATTTGGCGACTGATATTTGCCATTTAGTTCAATCAATTTGCCACAATTTCCGCCCAGCTAGCTACCTATTGAAACCTAATGGCACAGCTCAATAGCCCAACCGCTGCCAGCGGCACGTAGGTCATTGATCAGATCTACGCGACAAACATAACAATGAGATGGGGTTTGCACTCTCCGCTGCCCGCTGTCCTCAGTCCGGAGTTGGGGGACTTTTGGGCACGTAGTCGTGAGATTTGTAACTTGTTGAAAACATTTTTTTGGCGCATGCCAGATTTTATAACTTTATATACACACACACACATATATATATATATATATATATAGGTTTATATAGGTATTTTTGCGCCCTTTGGTTGATTATTTTGCAACTGCAAGCTGCAGCATTCGTGAGTTATGACTTAATGAGCCCCACTTTTTTGGCCACCGCATCTTCTATTAAAATTCAAGTGTGTGTTGCCCTGCGCAAATAAGTCGCCATCGCCGTCGCCGTAGTCGTTGCTGGCTCCCCTGCAGTCTCCTGGCGGGGTTCTTCCGCTGCTGCCATCGTCGGAAATTACATAGTAAATTTACCACAAAGTCCATGAACATGAAACATTTTCGTGTGTCTAGCCCCAGCCTGGCGAGGCAATTTAATTACAAAAAAGGCAAACGTGGCGACTGCAGTGAGAAACAGGAATGCGGCGCTAATGGGTGGGCAAGAGGGAGAGCTGCTTCTATTTCCACAAATACAATTTGCTGCATTTAGCTTAAAGTCCAATTCATAAAGAGCCAAAGATATGTTATCAGCTTTGCATCGACTGCTAAAGAAAGTTCAATTAAAAAGATATTCTTTAAAAACTTTTGAAAATTCAAAAAAATTTTGAAAATAATCATAGAATTTTTCATAGTAGTTTTCCTCTAAATAAGTTAACTAAAAACTAACTAATTAAAGAAAATATTAAAAAAAAAATATATATTTTTTCATATCTTTGCCAAATGTATATATATTTGAAACTTTTGCAATTCTCTCAACGCAAAGATTGTGTTATGCAAATTCTGAAATTCATAAAATATTATTTACACCCTATGTGATTGTTGTTGTTGTTGTGCGTGTGTCTCTGTGTGTGTAGTTCTTGTTTGAAAATTATTCATAAAGTGTTCATGCCATAAACAAATCTCGATTGTGGCAACAAGGAATTGCAGGTTGCAAGTGCAACTTAAGCGTAAGCAACAACAAGCGGTGCACTATATCAAAAGCACAAATGTAGTTGTATCTGTATCTGTAGCTGCAGTTGTAACTGTAACTGTAACTGTATCTGTATTTGTATCTGTGCCTGTGTACGTCTGGGTAACCACAAATAAGCCCAAGACCCATCCAAATCAGCTGCATGCATTTTATGAAAACACAAAAACCGACTTGGACTATCTGATGCTACCACCCTCTCCCCTCTTCCCCCTCTCCCCTTGCCAAAGTACCTCACCTGCTCGCACTTGTCAGAGCCCCAAAAAGACAGTGGCAAATGGTCAGGCAAAAATATGAAAATCCAGAATGCGGGCTCATGTGGGCGGCCTTGCGAGTGGGTAAGTGGGTGGGTGGGTGGTTGGTCGGTTGGGGTGGTGGTTACCCATTTGGCACCTGGGGAAATCAAGCAGCTCTCATGCAGGCCTCGTTCTGCTCGGTTTTTGGTGTCGGTGCTGGTCCGCCTGTCCGTCTGTTCGGTCGGTCTCTGTTGTTGCCACTTCAACTGTAACTGTAAATGAAATGAAAACGACCACAGACAAATAACAAAACATGACAACAAGTTCTGCCTGTTGGCCTGTTGTTTTGGGCACGGCGTGTGGGAGGAAGAAAGGAGGCACTCAGCACCCGGCGGAGAAAGCGAAAACAACTGAAGCCCCCAAAGTTGGCCATTTCATTATCAAAAAACATGTGTGAAAATAAAAACTTTTAGCAAAGCATTTAAATCCTTGACTGTAAATTAATGCCTTAGCGGAGTTGTTGTTTTTGTTCGCAAATTAAGAAAAAAACTTGAATCCTGGAATCGGGATAGATTTCTATTGACAAATTAAGATTTACAAGAATTTTAAAAATCTCTTTCTAAAACTGATTTGGTTTTCAATTTTGATATTAAATTTTGGTCATGATTTCTTCCCTAAATTATATAATTATATAAAATTTTCTTAAATTTATCAAAATTGACAATAATGTTGATAATGATTTAAGTTCAATATACATTTTAGATTGGGCATTCTGCTAAATTTGTTTGTTAGCAGCAATTTATGCTTGTGTCCTTTCATTGACGGCATCCTGGCCACAACTGCCAAATCCTAACTCAAAGATCGCCTGCAGCGCTTTCATCTGGGCATCGATTCCTGTGCATTTGACTTTGGTGGTTTTGTTTGTTGTGGGAGCTGATTAAACGTAGGTGTGTGTGTGTGTGAATGTGTGTGTGTGTGTGTGTGTGTGGGAGTGCTAGTCAGTGTACAAGCATTTTGCTAGCTAAATGGGTCAATGCAGACAGTGAAAACTATAAGTATGTGCACGAAGATAAAAGCATTAAGGGATTTCAATTGGCGCCCAATTTTAAAGTACTAAAAATAATTGAGATTAAATTCGGGTATGGTTCGATAATATGTATATATATATACACATATTTAAAAGCTTTCTTAAACTAATCAATTTTAATTAGTGCTCATTATCATTCACTATACAGTGGTTCGATTTACGGTTCAAATCTATGCCTAGTTATAACTACTAAGTTAAGCTCAGATTTTAATTGAAATATAAGCTTGTCGCATTGTTTCCATAAAAAATTAAGTGAAAACATTTTTAATTGAGAATTAAACATATTTTTTTAGGGCAATTTTTCTGGTCTTTTTTTTATAATATTTATTTATCTTTTGATTAAGCCAATGAATATTTATAAACATTAATTACTTGTATAATATTAATAACAACAAAAATAATGTTTAGTAAAATATAAGCCATAAATTTCATGGTTTTCCCCTGTTGCCACGCTACGCTCGTACGCATACACTTGGCACACACTGTTTCTTGTTCCTTGTAAGTAAATGCGTTAATCTATTGAGGCCATAACGACATCGTTCGCTACCCCCTCCCCTCACCCGCCCCGCCCCGCTTCGAATGCGCATTGACGCATAGTTGGAAAAAACAAACACGAGCCTGAGTTGTCGACAGCAAACAATCTGAATTTTGTGCAGGAAAATGCAGAGGAGGTTTTCCATCCAGCTGAAAGCCATCAGGCCGAGGTTCCGCCTTCGAGTTGCCTGCTGCTTGCTTGTATTAAATAAACCAGGGTTCAGCTGCCAAAGCAGCTGAGCTGCTCCCAGGGGCGAGGTTAGTGGAGGCAGTGGGGGTGTGGCGAGGTGGCAGGCATCAGTTCTAGCCGCAATTTATGTCGACTTCACTTCCGGTCTGCAGGAAATAACTCTTGTTGGCCAGAAGCCGGCCTGAGCCGGTCTGAGCTGGGGACGGGGCCACAGAGTTTGCCGGACTGTGTGCGGGAATTTCTTGTCATCATTTTCCAGCCGGCTGCAAATTAACTTGCATAATTTAAGCGCCAGTCGGAAAATGTTGAGCCCAGCTCATCGGGCGCATTTAAAACATGATGAAAGCACTCATTTCGCCCTGCGGCCTTAGCTACTAAATTATTTGAAAACATAGCGCATAAATCAACAAAACGCTCCACTGCTCTTCAGTAGGGGTACCCCTCTCCCCACCCTCTTTTTTCCTCCCGTTAGGGTTAATCAATAGACACTGGCCTCGAGGCGTTTTTGGTGTTTTTATTAATCAATCTGATATTCAAGTTAAATTTCGTTTATTAACTTTGTTTAACTAGCTGCAAATAATAATTAGATTAGTCTAATATTTCAAATATAAACATAAACTTTGAAGTGTGTGGAATGTAAAATATCTTTTATTTGATCTTAGTTTTATCCATTTCCTAGATGACTAGATCACTTGTCAGATAATTTAAAGTTTTCATGTATCCCATTTCTATATTCAATTCCTAAAAAAATATCTAAAATATTATCACATATTGTTGAACATCTTCTGATCAGAAATATCTTTGATGTCATCGCCAGCCAAAGTTTGAACTCTCAACCCATTTCCATTTTAATTTGTCCTGTCGATTGCAGCTTCCGCAAATTGCGTCATTCTCTGTCATTTGCTGGCGCCAATGCGACTGGGCACAGAAAACAGAAAACTACAACAAAAAAAAAGAAAAACGGAACAAATAAAGTTCAAATCTGCGACATGCATAAATTGTGTGACGCGGTTTGCAGTGTTCGGTTATTCGCAGTAAATCTGCAAATTGTTAAGCCAAATCCAACAGCCAACTCTGCGAAGCCAATGACTGCCACTTGGCAACATATCAAGGAGCATGGAACAAGGATGCGACGGCGGCTCGTTGCCGCCATGCGAAATTTACGAGTGACAGAAATTGTCTCTGTGCCGCCATGCGGCATGCAACAAAACGGCAGTTGCCTCATACTTGCAGTGCTGCCACAAATTTGGGGCTGCCAACTCGGCCCCAGTTGAGCTTAATGACAAGACAAATTATGAAATTTTTAAGATGCTTAATTTTTTGTTGGGATTTTCTTGCCGCATCTTTGGCAGACATTCAACTATTTCAGAGAGGGGGAGCGGAGTGGAGTGGAAGCTGTGGGCTGTCGGCTTGGTTGGGTTTGCTTTGCGCATTAAGTATTTATGTTTGTGCCAATTTGGATTCACTTCTCCGTTGCAATTAGACTGCGAGACTGCATAATGAAATGCATTGGCACAAAGGAACTGAGCTCATCGATGCTTTTGGCATATTGAAATTGGGGCACATTTCAAATTGGCAACTGCATACGAAATGGCATTTAAGAAATGTGTATCCGTTTATTTTAAAGCTGGCATATACCATTGAGTATTTCAATTCATTTATTTATGCTGCGGAAGCAGTGATTATTTTTAAATCAAAGTTCAACAACTAAAATTGCATTTCCTTATTAAGCAACTTACTTGATTTGAAGCGCAGTTTTAATTGATCAAGATTTTAACTCTGGACGCTCGCTTAAAGAGTCTTCATTCATTTTCATCAAATCAACCGGACTTCAACGAATTTGCATAATTTATTGAGTAAATCAGACATACAACATGAAAAACCCAAAAGAACGGGAAGTAATTTAACAACAAACGGACGCAACTTCTTTAAAAGTCTGCCTGACCATTTCACCTCCACTCTCTGCCTGTGTCTGTCTGTCTGGCTGTCCATTTCTGCTCTTAATAAAGAGAATTAGCAAGTGGAAATATTGCAGAGCAATGAAATCAACAAATAAGTTGAAATGGGTATAAAGTTAATCTTTCTCAATCAAATTGAAAGTGTGTCAAATCGAAAATGTTATTGAAAAAAAAATTTATAAAAATGATAGATTTTTGTGAAAATATTAATTCGATCTCTTCTTTTAAAACTACGTTAGATATAGCTTTACCTGATGTAGTTGCTCCTACCTATTCATAGCGGATATTTATAAAAATATATTTACATATTTAAATCAGAGTATAGATAAATTTTTTTAGTTTATATCGAAAACATTCACCGAATTCAATTAAATTTGAAAAGTTTTTAATACAATTAAGTAGTGTAAATAGAAGATATAATTTTATATATATATCGAATATTAACATATTTATATATAAACATGGAATATATAATTCTTTTTATATTTATAGTATATATTATATATATTTATTTATTCAATTGAAATTTTCTGGATTTAATAGGCTACAATTTTGTTCTTCATACAGAAAGACAATCAGACAGACATTGACAGAACTACACTACACGACACACTCTTAGAAAACTTAGTAAACAAAGTATACAAACTATTGTTAAAGTCTGCTTTATACACAAACTCTGCAACTTTTTGTCTGTTTGTTTTTGTTATTGTCTTCTTTATTTTTTTTTTTTTGTGTGAATGGCGGCTGTTTTGCTTTCGACTTTGGCCGCTAAGTTGGCGTGAAACAATAAATCCAATAAAACACACATTAGCCGCGACACATTTGACGCTTAACGGGGCTTAACAAGTGCGAATACGAATACACTCTCCCCCTCCTTCTCCGTTACCTCCCTCCCTCCGTAACTGGCTTCGCTCTGGACAACTGTTGTTAGCTGCCGCTTAATGCGTGTCGTTGCCGTTGGCTTTGGCTTATTTTACCGCATGCGGTGTGTTGAATGTTCCAACCCGCTCTTCGCTCTTCACTCTCTCTCCCTCTCTCACACTCAACTCGTCCATAAGCCATTCAACTTAAGAGCTAATCCACTTATTGGTGCTTGGGTGCTGACAGTGGCTCAATGTAGTGCCAAAAGTGAGTAGCTAAATCAACTGAAGTGCTGCAAAATGCTGTCAGCAGCATCTTAAAATTCACCCAAAAACGAGCAAGAAAACACGAATCCGAACACACGGAGCGTATGCGCAATGTGCGAATTAAATTGCCAGCTTCAACTTTTGTGGCACATTTGATTGAAATCACAGGCCGAAATAAAAAATGAATTTCACACAAAAAAAAAAAAAATACTAGAGCACTCTGCAATCAGTGGAGGAGTGCCAACATTTTTGTGGCTTTTGAAGCTCGTTCCACAAACAAAAAAAAGAAGAAAATCCAGTTAAAAAAAAACAGTGTATAAAGGATTGCATACTTTTTTTTTTTTGCTGGAGGTGCCCGCTTTTACATTTGCTAATAAATGGGCGCTGTGTCCAAGGGTCGCGTGAAGTCAAATTAATTACACTAATTGACTTTGAAGCCAACAAAAAAAAAAAATAGGAAAACCAAAAACGCGACACATAAAAAAGAGGCAAAAAGTAAGCAAAATTACTTTTTGCCAGAGATTTATCAGATATGCTTTAGTTTCATATACGCGCCAAAAATAGTTTGAATCTTTTTTGGTAAACCATTTTTATGCGAGACTCTGTATAATAAATAAATGGAACAAACAATTAGTTTGGGGAATGTCGAAGATTAAATACTCTAGCAGAAATATGGAAAAAATAAAATTACAAAAAAATATGAATATATATATATATGTAAATGTTCAGGAGAGATAAAGTTTGCATTGAAAAATATAGAAAGACATATGGATACTGGACAAGAATATATATACTTATTAGAATGTATATATTAGCCTGATTTGAAATAATATTGCTACACCAAATCGAAGTAAATGTTTTTTTTTATATTTGTTATATTACATTGAAGAACAGATCAAGATATATGTATCTGTTTATATATCAACCTTCTGCTATTCAATTTCTGTGCACATTCCCTGCCAAATTTGGCTCCGCTGATTTTCAATTAGTTGCTGGATTGTCATATGTCTATATTCCAATTCGAATGGCGAATTGCGGCGCTCTCGATGCGACACTCCTCGTTTTCAGTGCCATTTATGTGGCATAATCATATTCATATGTGTGACAGCCGCATTAATTACACGCCGAAGCTCTGTGGGGAAATCAGCAGCGATATTTTGCACATGGCTGGATAATCAAAAACAAAAAAAACCCAAAAAAAAAAGAAAAATTTTCGGCCAGAAATGATTTTTAATATACTTTACTTTACGTTCGCCAAATAAAGTATACGCCATGTGGCCATATTGTCAAAGTAGTAACAGAAGAAGAAGCAGAAGAAGCAGCCGCTGAACGGCCAGAAAATTGACGTCAATGTTAATTGCATGATTGAATCGTCGTCCTGAAAGGTTGCTTTCACTTCAGCGCCAGCCGCTGTGGCATTAAGTCGCCATCGAACAGCCGTTGTCTGTTTTTCCACAGCTCATCGATGAGCCGTGCATCCGACAACTGGCAAACCATTCATTCGAGAGCTCACACACACACACACACACACACACACACACATACACGCTCTGTTGTGCATTCACATTCCTTCAGCTGGTCCTTGTCTGACTCATTCTGGACCGCATTTCGGCGATGATTTCGATTATATCACGTTGCGATGCGGCTCAGTTGAAAAATTGTCGCTTATTAAAACTGAGCGATCCAATAAAGCAGCTTTATTTAAAATACAGCTGAGCTGCTTCAAAAGAAACTCAGTGGCAAAAGGAAAATCAAAAGAAATAATATATAATATAATTTATTAAATATTATTGAGCATCATGTTGAATTTCCTATTTATATATAGTTTACTTAAAATATTTATAAATTCGAATTTTTTGTGTTCGGCCTGATCAACTACTCGACAAAAACTGACTGCACGTAAATGCCGCAAAACTTGAGCCTGATTGACCGAGGGCCGCCAGCGTAAAAGGGGTCACATTACACGGTCAATTGGGAACTGATTGAGTTCGTCCTTTGGCCGGGGAGTGCACGACGGTAGATCGATGGCCGTCAGTGAACTGCAGGTAAAAATTCAATTTAGTTTAAAATGCCATGTAAAAACTCGAAAAAAGCGACAAACGAGAGCTTTTCATATACTTGAGATATTTTGCCGTAAAGTATGCAATGCATTTTGTAGCTGGCTGTGTGTGTATGTGTGTGTGCATTAGGGTATTTCGAGCAATATAAATAAATAATTAGCACATAGTGCAGGCGACATTACACATACGACGCGTATGCTTCATATTTAATGGCTGCTTAAAGTGCAATTTAGTTTCGAGTCCTTTGTTCAGACATAATGATGAGAGCGCAGCGCGTCCTTAGAAAACCGTTCGGTTCATTCTACTGCCGTAGCCCCAGCTCATTCACACAAAACACACTTGTTTACACTGCATCACATAAAATAAAATGACAGGAGCAGCGACCTTCGCACGCCAAAAAGAAGAAGATGGAGATACGGAAAAAAAGAAAAACAAGAAAACGAAAAGCGAAAAGAAAAACTGAATCAAGCAGTCGATTATTTTTGCTTGGTTTTTTTGTTTCTTTTTTGCGTTTCGCTTGCTTGGCTGCCGCGTACGTGTTCCGATTGCCAAATACTCCGTTTTGCCGTCAGTCTTTTAGGCGTGAAATAAGCTACTTAGTTGCGGCCAAAAAGGACCGCACGCATGCCGCCAGCAATATGTTAATAACAAAAGAAATTATCAATTACCTGGCAGCGACAGCCGAAACGTTTCCGCCTAGTTAAACACAAAGAGACACATTGAGCATTTATGCCTGACTGCCCTGAAATTAGTTGAACACATCCGGTGAGTGGATATCTATATAAATATATAGATATCCAAATTGAAATATCTAGTCAAGAAAGTTGACACAAATACCTTTAAGCCAACATGCATACATGAATGTGTATCCAGTTTATATATATAATGGCTAAGCATTGCCAGTAAGATAAAATTTTTGGTACGCGTTTTAAATATGCGAGTGGCAAATTTTCTCAATTGATAAGCCAAGTTTTAAGCAATTCAGTTTAGTTTTTACTCTAACTTATGGTTATAATTCATAAGTATAATTCAGAAGCTGAATGAGTGTTTAATGTGTTTAATGCTACCTTCAAGGACAGACAATAAAAAATATAATATTAAAATTGTGCATTCTGCTGATAATGTGAGTAATATTTAATATATATTTAAGGGTGGCCCTTTTATTATATATATAAATATTTAATGACTCGATTTGGACTTAAATACCAATATTTTTGTATGAGTTTATTCACTTAACTGCAGCCTTAAAATATATTTGCAGGGCATATTTAAAAAAATCACTACCCTGTAAATTTGTTATCCATTATCACTATATTTCATAACAAAAACTTTACTTTCTAATAAAAATGCAGTTGATTTGTGTCTCTACAATAATTGGCAATTGGCCAATTTGAAATCATGTTCATATCCATTTGGCCAGCCGCCAAAAGCAAAACAACTTGCACAATTCCATAAGAGACATATCGCTAATTGCCTCTTAGGCTCTGATAGTAAAACAATTACAGATTAAACAAGAGAGCTTATGTTTCCACTCCCCATTTTCCCCCTTTGTGCCTGTCACCTGCCTTTATTGTCTGCGACTTGTTATTTAATGCCATGAATTTATAATGCAATTTTGAGGCATCGTTTTTTTTCTCGCTTTGTCTGCGCACGTTGACAGCATAAATTATTAAATGCCTAAAAGCCAACTAGTCTATGCGAGAAATCAAATCAAGTTATTTGACTTAAGCAAATGTGCAAACAGAGCGCGCATAAATATTTCCTGAAAGCATTTGAAGCGAAATGCTGGCAAATAAGTTGATGGCTTTAAAATATGGTCGAAAATGGCAGCAGCTGTTCGAAATGCAAGCTACAATTTAACTTGAAGTTAATAAATGCGAAAACTAGCTTTTTGGTAAAAATAATTGTTATTAATGTGGCACTTAAAAAGTTTTTGATCCATTAAAAAAAAAGAGCCAAACCAACGTCGAACAAATGCAGGATAAAGCTTGATGCACTCTAAGAAATGGTGGCTTAAATTTGAATTTAAATTTATTAACATTTATTAAAGTTACATTTTAAAATTTAAATTTCAAAATTTTATTAAAAAAGGTTTTTTTTTGATTATATTGGTTATTTAAAACTAAGCTGGGGTTTGTCAGTTAACTGATGAATCAACTGTCCAATCTGGTGCACAACTGACACACACACACACTTGCAAAAGGTGTGAAAATACAAACATGTGCATGTGTGCCTCTCTGATTTTCCACTTCTTTTCCTCTCCTACTTCTCTGTCTGTCTGTCTGTCCATCTGCATATCAGACAACGCCGCAGGCAAACATTTTTGCATTTCAGTAAAAGTGTCAACGGAATTTTAAAAGAAAATTTTCATAATTTTTGTAAATGCAACTGACAAGCGTTCATAATGAAGTTCTTGTTGTGGATGGCGATGATGATGTTGATGATGTTGATGTTGATGTAGAGCGTTATTTGATGTCTGCTGCTCATTTCAATTAAAGTGTTTTTTTTTTGCTTTTTCCACACAAATTAGTTTGATCATTTCGGCTGAAGTGTGTACAACAAACACGTTTAATCAAAGGAATTTTATATCCAAACTTTACCACTAAATGACACAAAATTCGAACTTCACTTGTTAGGCTTTCGGGTGAATTCCCGTCAAGTTGACACAGTTACAACAGAGGGGAAATTTTTTTATGCTTGAATATGGGCTATAATAATTTTGATATTAAATATGTCATAAATATAAAAATATATTTTATTTAATCTAAATATATTTACTTATTTAAACTATTTTTATTTATTTTTTATTTATATAATTATTTATTATTCCTTTAAAATTATTACTCTACATTTTATAAATCTCTATCTTAGCTTTAATAAATTTAAACTCAATCTGTAAGCGTATTAAAGCTTCGACTTTTTGTCAGTAACTGTGATTTCTCGCTCTATTCGTGCAATCAACTTTAATGACTCGCATGCGGCGACGACAACGCAGCCGTTGATGGCCTTCAATAAAGCTTATAAATCAAAGCTTCCCTCATCTCCCCGCCTCCCATTACCCCTCCTGTCCGCTTCGTTCGCCACAGTCATATTGATTGCTTCCTTTAGACACATGTAAAAAGTTGTCGGGATAATTTTGGCAGATTTGTTTCGGGGCGTCGTCTGTCCCCACGTCCTTTGGCATCCTCATGTTGCCCGTGAGCTGATGTACCTTAAATATTTTTCACTTATGGCGTGAAATTTACGTGTTCGTTTTTACTTTGTTGGCACTTTTTTTTTTATGTGTGTGTGGGTGAAATTTTGATACTTCTTTGAGGTATTCATATCAGCTTTGTGCAGATTCAGTGTGAGTGTTTTGAATATTTCATGTTCAGCAAAATTGGGAAATTTCAATACTTAAAGTTCTACTTAAACATTTTAAGTAAATATAATGCGAAAACAAAAGGAATATTTTTTCTATTCAAATTTGAGTTAAATAAAATTTAAATGAGAATTTAACATGCTTTGCTTAAAATTTTTTGAAGCCTCCCTCCGAAAGTTTGCATTCATTTCAAATTCAAAAAGCGAATCGTTTGCGCAAAAATGACAACAATAATTCAAGTGACTTCCGTGCAAATCAGACGCACGACAATCGTCAGTAGCTGTCAGTTCGTCAGTCCGTCAGTCCCACGACTGCGTCCGTATTCGCCCATATGAAATATTTGCCCGGGTGTTTGCCGGGCGCGTGTGCTCCTGTGCCCCAGGAATTTCACTTTCCCCCGAGACGACTTCGGTTCAGCTGGCGAGCCATAACACCAGGGCGCTGCTCCTCCAGCTGCATTGCATTCCGGGCATTCGCATTACTCCTGGGCAGACAAGGCCACACAAAAAACGACAGAGCGAGAGAGAGAGAGAGGGAGAGAGAAAAAAATAGTGAAAACTGCGTTCAGTTGCACTGCACAGCGGGCGGCGGGAACAAAGTGAATTTATTGCTTTTGCCGCTAAAGTGAAACACAAAACGACTTCATTAAGCTATGTCGACTCTGCGGTCTATGTATGACTGGAATTTAGGCGGGCGGGCGCTGGCAGTGCCGTGGGCGTGGCCTAACCAAAACAAGGTTAGGTTTTTTTCGCGCACACACGAGATTGGCATGTGGATTTTTAGGATAAACGAAGTGAGCTACCGCGGAAGGTACTCGTAAAACATGGAAAGTAAATGGTGAGGAGCTTAAACTGTTTATTAAATTTGGGTTGCTAGCTGAAGTCTTATTGACTGAGAAGCTTTATCAAATATATATAGAATTT
Source organism: Drosophila paramelanica (assembly GCA_035043915.1). Taxonomy (NCBI): domain Eukaryota; kingdom Metazoa; phylum Arthropoda; class Insecta; order Diptera; family Drosophilidae; genus Drosophila; species Drosophila paramelanica. The sequence goes on along the minus strand of JAWNMO010000077.1, from coordinate 1,531,696 downwards.
TAAAAGAAGAGAAATATAGAGAATACATTTAGTTTATATTTAATTCAAACTGAGCTGATTTCTACATTTCGCCTCTCTATGTGATTCTCATAATTGCTACTAAGGTAGGGCTTGAGTTAATTTTATGTAGAGGAAAGTCAAACAAATATATTATGTATGCTTTGAACTGATTTCTACAATTCGCCTTTCTATGTGATTCTCATAATTGCAACTAAGGTACAGCTTGAGTTAATTTTATATAGAGGAAAGTCAAACAAGGACACAGAAGTTAAAAACACAATAGAAATCCACCTCCTTTATGCAAAAAAAAGAAGCCTAGTCTATATTTGCAACTAATAAATCAAAATAAATATTAGCACACATGCACAAAGGTGTATTTTACAGCAAAAATTCACATATTTAAAATTTAACATGAATTTTCGTATTTAATACTGCATTTTATTTTATATTCATTTTATAACCCGAAAAATGACTATGTATATGGACATTTGTTCGCATATTTTATCAGGAGACAGCTCTATTTGCAAAGCAAATAAAAATTCTACAGAAATCAATGCGGAAAAGGCCGCAAAACCGAAAAGACATTCGATATGCCGTAGCCCGTTGCGGTAGGAAGGTGGGGGAAGGGGGGGCACACAGGTATACATTGCATTTTGTGCAACTATTAAAAATTCAATTGTTAAAAACCCGCTGGCAACAGCGAATCTCTAGCAACTCCATTTAACCCGATGCTGCTGCAGCTCTTTTGCAGCTGGCCTCATTGTGTCAAAGTGGTAAATTTGATGGGGTTAACTGCAGCTGGGGTTGCGATTGGGTGGCTCGCTTAGGGGTTGCCTGCCGCCCACAAAGTTTGAACGCCGTTAGGCTGCCAGCCTGCCCGGCTCTCTGTCTGTCTGTCCGTCTGTCTGCCGTTTGAAAAGTCAAACGTCGAGTGCAGTTTCGCTTCCACTGGGTAAAGTTTTATGCCTGCGAAAACAATAAAAACAAAAAAATGCATAAAACCAAATTGTTTGGTCGCAGGTTTGCCACGGCTACGATCCGTGGCCGCTCGGCCCGACGGCGGCAAATAATAATGAATGGCCCGAGTGGTTGCTGTTGTTGTTGTTGTTGCCCCCCTCAATCGACCAAAATCTGTAACACGACAATTTTCACAGACAACTTGCTGTGTCTGTCACATTGTTGCAATGAGATTATGCCGATCCCCCCTCCCCCTTTCGCTGCTGCCAGTGGCCAGTTGCCGTGCAGATAACAAATAACCCGGAAAATTCAAATTCGCAACTCGTTATCTCTTGTCACATTATTCCGAGCTGACCATTACAGAAAGATTTGTTCAACTAAAAATAAAGCCAAATATATATTTTTTATTAAAATTGGCGTCTACCTTTTTTATACCATAATATAAAAAAATGTGAACTTTAAAGATTTTACACAAAATAATTCAGTTTTTTAAATGCAGAATCATGTTTCGCATTAAATTTGGTTAATTATAGACAAAGCTGTGAAACTTGCAGTTCTTAAAGCTAACTAATTCAAAAGTTAACAATTTCTTATATATATATATTTAATACTTAGCATTTAATGTTGATGTATGTTCATTTTTATTCATATTTTTCAATCAATACCAACTCGTTAAAAATCATCAAAATATGTTCGCGAAACAAATATTAAATTATCAAATTGCAGTTATTTCTTTTATTTGCATAATTTTCCAAACACAAAATACGAAAAGCTTTAAAGTTCACTGCAAATGGAATGCACATTACAACAAAAAACAAGTGAGATTGCTCTAGTCGGGACCGCCCGACTAGTAGATACCCTGAACCCAGAAATGAACACATACACACACACTCTCGGCAGTTGATGAGTATGGATCCTATTAAAAATAATAATAAAAAAAAAAACAATTACCAACGGAAAAAGAAATGTTCCGCAGCCGGGGCTTGAACTCGGTCTCCCCGTCTTCAGATGCACGACTCTTACCAACTGCACCACACTACCACATTTTTCGCGAATGATATAACATTACTTAACCATCGCAAAAAGTCGAGGAAAACGAAAATTTTGCGGTTGTTATTAAAACGACACAAATTAATAAAAATAATAATTATAAATAAATAAAAAAATAAAACAATTCAACATTGCTCTACCATACCATCGCTGTATTCGAACCCGGACCTCCGCGTTACGCGGCACAACTCTTACCCACTGGACCACGCTCTTACTTCACTTCGTTGTGTTAAAATTCAATTTAACCGTTGCCTAAAAAATTCCTAGGAAAACGCAAGACTTTCTGGACGTGCATATGTATGCGTGCACATGTCCACAGAAATTGCCAAGCAGCTGCGCTTTGCCCCCACTACTGAAAATAGATTCTTGATTTGCTCGTAAACTAAATGTACGATCGTTATGAAATTTTCAGGACTTATTCAAATCATCGAAACCAATTTGCACGTGTGTAGTATTTGATTTGCTTTGTTTGTATGGTTTTTTCAATATTGGGGGCGATTGGGGGGAGGTATCCAAAATCTGAAACATTTAAATTCTTCGTATGTTTTACGCGAACATAAAAAATTAAATTTGGTGGCTCTAGCTTTTATAGTTTGGAAGTTATGCTTAAAAAACCGAGTCAAAAAAGCGATAAATATCGATTATAAGAAAACGGAAGGAGTTATCGATGTTTTGAAATAAACTTGTTCTGCGTATGGTATATACGAACCAAATGAGACCAAGATCAGCTTTCTAGCTTTTGTAGTCTCTGAAATCGACGCGTTCATACAGACAGACGGACAGACAGACGGACAGACAGACGGACAGACAGACGGACAAGGCTAAATCGACTCGGCTAGTGATGCTGATCAAGAATATATATACTTTATGGGGTCGGAGATGCTTCCTTCTGCCTGTTACATACATTTGCACAAAACCATTATACCCTTTTTTACCCATTTTCAATGGGTTCAGGGTATAAAAAATTGCAGATATTTTCAGTGTTTCATATCAATATGAAATGTTGAGAGAATTTGGAAGATTCAGCTGAAATTCAATGCTGTCACTTGACTCGTCTCAATTGCCTTTCAATCATCGTCGACTGAGAGAAGGATAGCCAGCAGCTCGACAGCCGGGGCTGAGGACTCTGATGCCATTCGGCAAAAGAAGCTCATTATGATGCTGATTATGCGCTTATATACGGGCAATGGCCAAGATGTGGGTGGTTGGGAAACTGTGGTGCCTTTATGTCCACATTATTAACCCGAAATGTATGCATTAGGTTTTTGTATAGGTGTAGGTGTGTGTGTGTGTGTGTTTGTGTGTGAATTTTCATTACCACCACGCGTGCAATTATTAATATTTTATGCACTCTTCCCAGTTGCCACTGAGACAGCCTCAACACTGACTCGAACTCGGTGCACAATGGCGCTGGCAGCAGGCGGACGGACAGACGTAAGCGAATGAGCGACACTGGCGACTGCCAGTCTGCCTGTCAACCGGTTTCGGTTCCAGTTCCCGTTGCCGACTCGGCTTTGCCAAAGATGGCCGCCCCACCTTTAGGCAAACAGACGTTAAACACGCAAAATAAAACAAAAAGCCGGCGTGGAAATTGCAGGAGACGTGCAAGAAATTATTACAAGTAACATTTATTTTTATTAAAGCCCATGCAGGACGCCTTCAGCAGGACACACAGGCACGCTGAGCCCAGGCCCGAACCAGAACCAGAATAAGACCCAGGGCCAGACACAGAGCAGGCGGCACAGCTTGTCTCCTGTTCAGTGTTGCCACCTAATCTGGCGTTTTTTTTAAAGACGAGACGATACGAGAGAAAATTAAAGAACAAAAGGATATGCAAACTCTGTCAAAAATATATATTTTTTTCTTTATTATTTAAAGAGTAAATTACACGAATTCTCAATTTTTTGTAGGATTTTCTGATTAGGCTATGCTAGCATTAATTTTTTAAATACTTTTCCAGTTTCAAATGAACTTTATATAAAATATAATATTTAATTCATCAAAATTTAAGCTTATTTCCAGTTTTTCATAGTTTTAAAACAAGGCAAATCATCCTTTTAAGTTTAGCATTTTTCCCTCTATACAACTAACCTTTTTCTGGCTACTCAAAAGTGGGCAGCACTGGTGCTGCCAACCAGTCAGCACGTCACACAAAGTGATCTCATAATCATCTTCTGTGCGTTTGGCTTGGCAGCCTCACCAAAGCGCCAAACGTGTAGCATAATTTTTACAAAAGGTTTCACCTCCCTACCACACCCTCTCCACCCTGCACCTTGTGCCGTGCTTGGGGTGCAAGTTTCAGTGTTGGAAAAATTGTTGCTGTTAAGTTTAAGCGCGTGTCTGTGTGTGCAGATTAAATGTTTGTCGTATCCTTCGGATAGCAGAGAGATGACGCGCTGCTTGAGGTGAGCGGAAGGAGGAGAAGAGGGCGCTACATGAAAACAAAACGCCCAAAACGTAGCAGACAGCCAGAGGATGGCAGTTTATTACGGTTTATTAGCGAGTGTAGCGGCATTTCTTTTCATGTACTGCCTTGGCCTTGCCAGCCTGTCTCGCTGTCTCGCTCACACTCTCTCAACTCATTGGATAAGCCTGGCAGCATGCCAATACATATATATATATGAATATATTTACATGTATATATATGTATATATAGCTATAGATATGTATGTTCTATATTCCACATTTAGACCTAGGCCTCTGAGATGTTCGTTGGATAGGTTTGCTCCCTGTCTGTGTGGGTGTGCGTGTGTGTGTGTGTGTGATATAATGATTTCATTACTACGAGTATTATATTCCATTTTAAGGCATCAAAGGTTAGAAAGACAATTATATATTTAAACAAAACAGTTCTGTTATTTAAGTATCGAAAATTAAATTACGATTTTCAAATTTAAATAAAATATTTGGCTAAAATTATTTATCAAATTAAAAAATTTTTTTTGTTTTTAATAATTTGCTAACTTATGCAAGAATTTCTATTCTGTTACCTTTTATTGTAATTAAAAATATAATCTCTAATTATTCATATTTAAGCTTCTGCCGAAATCAATTAAAATGTTTAAACATTTTAATTTTAATTTAATTTTAGTTGCATTCCTTGAAACGTATTAAGCGAAAATTTCGCATCAAATTTACATTGTGAGCCGTTCTACGGCATTCGGTTTTAATAATTGCATCAGCATCAAGAGCCACGTTGTGGCTATTATGTTGCCTGGTAAAAGCTTAAGTAATTAGAAGTCGATTAAAGGCCAAGACGACGAACAGTCAGCGGCAAAGGGGAGGGGTAGGAGAGGGGGAGGGTGTGGGGCACATTTGCAAACTTGCCAACAAGTCGAGAAGCATTTCATGCGCATTCAAATGCAAAGGACCAAAACTAATGCCAGAGCAGCTACAACTGCCAGCTCAGAAGGGGTAGCATGTGGAAAGAGTGGAGAGGGAAAGGTGGAGGAGGAGAGGCAGAAGTAGTAGTAGTTGTAGAGAGTGCGCCGAGTCTCTAGTGCAGTTGGCCGTCTGCTGTCCCAAGTTAAGTTCATGCAAAATGCAAAATGCGAAAATCCTGGCAATTAAAAAAAACCCAGCTGCAAAAAATAGATGTGGGTAGGGGCGGTGCGGCGGTGCAGCGAGGGGCGTTGCGGCATCAAGTACAAATGGGCAAAACCCGTTGACAGCTGGCAGCAGGTTGGTGCACACACAATGACCGCAAAGCTGCCGCGGGCGTTGCAACAATTAGCCCAGCCCCGCAGTCCGCCAACGCTGTTTGCACACACACATGTGTGTGTGTGTGTGTGCGTGTGTGTGTTAGTTTAGGCCACGACAAATTGCGCACAATTCGTGCCTAATTTTTAGCCAACATTTGTGTCGCTCTTTTCACCACCTTCGTTGTGCAACTTGGCTTTAACATTGCTTTAAAATTGCCAACATTTTTGACCTGGCCCAAAGATTACGAGTTCACTTTGCTTAATTGAACGTGTGACTCGGCCATCAAATGTCTGTCTTCTATTTGCATTTTTTTTTGGTTGTTGTTGTTTTTGTTGTTGCTTTTTCAAGCTAACATTTCTGTGTCAACGTCCGTTTTGCTTTCATCAGTCAAATTTGTTTGGCAAGACAGCTGCGAATTTGAAAAGGTAAAAAAAAAACGAGGAGTGAACAGTTCTTCTGTGGGTGCCGAACTTGAAATACCCTGGGAAACATCGTATATGCCTTATATTATATACAATTAACAGTATTTTTGTATTTATTAATTTGCGTATTTTTTATATATAAAAATATCTATAAATTTAATTATTATTATTTTACTAAATGCATATACCCGATTTTATAATTTACAGAGTATTTATATAAAAAGCTAAAAAGAAAATCTGGTTTTTGTGAAAAAATGCAGACATAATGGAATAAATCTGAGCATGCAGAAAATAATTTCTAAGAAATTTGTGCGACAATAAATCAAATAAATAGAAATAATTTGCTTATTTTAATATTGTGAGAATGTGATTATTTTTCTAACTGATTGCCTGAATCACGGCTTAAACAAATGAAATATGCCTAAAATAGAAACATTGTTTTTTTCGAATAGTGTAGCAAGAATACAAATTTAAGCAAAACATTAAAAAAAAAGCGTAGGAAAATGCCTGAAGGTAAATTTTCACAAAAATGGCTCCATACAAAAGCTTTTATCGAAAACGCAAGCCAATCAAATAAATAGACAAACAAAGCTGAACACTAAATAAATTTAACTTTTTGTTGGCAATAAAAACAAGAACAACACAAATGGAATATCAAAGAAACTAAATCTGGAAATAGAGCCAAAATACCCAAGGGCATTTGCCAATAGAGAAAAGGTCGAATCCGAAGCGTCCACCAAAATGTTGTTGATTCAAGGCAAATAGCACAAAGAATGGAAAGGGGCAGGCGTGATTGACCTTTAAGCAAGTTTTTCAATTAAATTTATGAAAAAATAAACCAGAATCAAAACGTATCATTATTGATGGGTATCAGTGATGCAAATGCAGTGGCAACTTCATTACCGCAAACATAAAACTGTCAACTAGCTGTGACGCTTGTCACGAGCTTACCTGACAGACACTTGCATTCAATTGACAAACGTCATTCATTCCGTTCACCTGAGAACAGCAACTTCCTGTGCAACGGCAACGTCTGTGCCCCCGTCTGTGGCAGGTTGTGTCTGCAACACACACGCGACATGACAGAAAAAATGATATGCAAATTGCAAATATTTTTGGCAAGTTTGAATATTTATTTAAATGCATGATTATGTATAGGAAATATATATGCACACATTACCCGGCATTGCCCGGCCCATAAAATATCTAAAACTAAACTAAATTTATTTTTGTAAAAACAGAAGTTTTTCTGTAAATTTACTTTATCAACTTTAATTTTTCTGTTTAAAATTCTCTTTTTTTAAATTTATAACTTTATAAAAACCAAACTGTAAAACTTATAATTTGGCCAGCTTAAATGTTCAGTGATATATGTTTTCCAAAAGATTCTTTTCTTTGTTCGATTTAAGCCCGCACACGAAACTGTTGGCTACAAATTGTCTTTTTGGCTGAGATTACTTATGGAATTTATGATTAAACAAGTTGTCGCTATTACGGAGATAGCCATGGCGATACCAATATCAATACCCAGTTGTTGTCAGCTGAGGATAAACTGTTAAATGGTTTTCGCGTACCGTTTGGCTTCAGAACCCAAAATCGATTTTGGACTCAAGGGGGGAGGCCAATTTTTGTCTGTGTGTTTGTGTGTTTGTGTGTTTGTGTGTTTGTGCTACAACTTTCTAAGCCGAAAATTATGTGCAGTAAGCAACGAAAGAAACTTGGCGACTGCCAGCTTCAGTTTCAGTTTCAGCTCCAACTCCATCTTCAGTTTTAGTTGCCCGCTAAGAGCGGGAGAAAGGGAGAGGGAGACTGGGGAGGGGGAGGACCCACTCGTGAGTTGGCCGAAAATTGCATTTCTATGCAAATGCCAAGCGAGCCGCAAACAGTCGATGACTTTGTCACGACTTTATAAGTAGTTGGCTACAAAGTAGCCAAAAAAGATGTCCCCCCAACAAACAGGGGGCGGGGCCGCAATTTGGTGACAAACGGACAGGCGGACGCACGGACAGAGCAGAGACGAAACTTGGCTGATGATCAACAGTTAGGCAAAGTTGCCACCGTTAAGTGCCAAGCAGGTTCCACTCGTAAAGCAGCAAAGCCAATCACCATTAGTGTAATCGCCTTTGGTATTATATATTATCGAGTCGCTGTCGCCGTCGCCGTTGCCGTCGCTGTCGCTTCTAAGCCAACTCATCTCTGGCTAAAGCGCATAAATTAAACGGGTCAAAGAGCGTTCGCCGTGGTATGTTAACCCACTCCACCTTGGTTCCGTGCTGTAGGGCGTCAACTTCTGGTTCTGTCCACAAATTGTCAGTGGTTTATTGACCACGTTAATAATACGTCCATAGAGATAGGCGCGTTTGTTGAGGTAGCGCTAAGTTCTGAATGCATTTTCGAATTTATTCTAAAAGTTGTTCTATTTTAGATTAGTCTTTTTTTTTTGAAAATTTTAGGTAGACAGAACATAAACTTAAAGATAATTTTTTCATTTTAAATAAATTCCAAATGTGTTGAACCTTTTTCTGAGATCAATTTACAATTGCCTTTATAGGAAAGTCTATTTGCACTATTTTTTATTTCAATTATTTATGAGAACAAATTAAATATGCTTTTTAAAGTTAAATATTTGTTTGCTTTTAAAATACTTTCGATTATATTTTATTTATTTATTCTGTTCAATTTATATTGCAGTTACCTTTAATAGATATTTGCGTTTAAAGTAATTCAATATTTTTTTATTGGTTTTGAATTGCGTCGACATTTACAAAAAGAATTATATGTATATTTATATACGCTACCCCCCAACTGCCCTCCCTCCCCCTTTTCGCCGATTGCAGTAAAAACCAAAAGTTTTAAGTGTTTCCGAAATGGCGCGCAAATTTTTGCCAACTGCAGTTTTGTCATTGAAATTTTTATGCTGAAAGTTTTTATTTTGGTCGTTACGCTTGTTTTGTGCGGCTCCCAATGGTTGTTGCTATACTTATTTTGCCCACTAATATTTCATATTTTTTTTACTATATTTATTGTTGTTTTTTATACCCTGAACCCATTGAAAATGGGTAAAAAAGGGTATAATGGTTTTGTGCAAATGTATGTAACAGGCGGAAGGAAGCATCTCCGACCCCATAAAGTATATATATTCTTGATCAGCATCACTAGCCGAGTCGATTTAGCCATGTCCGTCTGTCTGTCCGTCTGTCTGTCTGTCTGTCTGTCCGTCCGTCTGTATGAACGCGTCGATTTCAGAGACTACAAAAGCTAGAAAGCTGATCTTGGTCTCATTCGGTTCGTATATACCATACGCAGATTAAGTTTTATTCAAAACATCGATAACTCTTTCCGTTTTCTTATTATCGATATTTATCGCTTTTTTGACTCGGTTTTTTAAGCATAACTTCCAAACTATAAAAGCTAGAGCCACCAAATTTATTTTTTTATGTTCGCGTAAAATATACGAAGAATTTAAGCCCTTCAGGTTTTGGATACCTCCCCCAATCGCCCCCAATATCGATAAAACCAAAAAAACACAAATCAAATACTACACACGTGCAAATTGGTTTGTACATACATATTGATGATCTGAATAAGTCCTGAAAATTTCATAACGATCGTACATTTAGTTTACGAGCAAATCAAGAATCTATTTTCAGTAGTGGGGGCAAAGCGCAGCTGCTTGGCAATTTCTGTGGACATGTGCACGCATACATATGCACGTCCAGAAAGTCTTGCGTTTTCCTAGGAATTTTTTTAGGCAACGGTTAAATTGAATTTTAACACAACGAAGTGCAGTCAGAGCGTGGTCCAGTGGGTAAGAGTTGTGGCGCACAATGTGGAAGACTCGGGTTCGAATCCAGCGATGGTTGAGCAACGAAGAATTTATTTTTCCGTTTTCTTAATTATAATTATTAATTAATTGTACCGTTTTAATGACAAGTGCAAAATATTCGTTTTTCTTGATTTTTTTGCGATGGTTAAGTAATGTTATATCATATGTCAATAAAATGGTAGTGTGGTGCAGTTGATAAGAGTTGTGCAGATTAAGAAGGGTCAGTCTGAATAAGTCCTGAAAATTTCATAACGATCGTACATTTAGTTGACGAGCAAATCAAGAATCTATTTTCAGTAGTGGGGACAAAGCGCAGCTGCTTGGCAATTTCTGTGTACATGTGCACGCATACATATGCACGTCCAGAAAGTCTTGCGTTTTCCTAGGAATTTTTTAGGCAACGGTTAAATTGAATTTTAACACAACGAAGTGCAGTCAGAGCGTGGTCCAGTGGGTAAGAGTTGTGGCGCACAATGTGGAAGACTCGGGTTCGAATCCAGCGATGGTTGAGCAACGAAGAATTTATTTTTCCGTTTTCTTAATTATAATTATTAATTAATTGTACCGTTTTAATGACAAGTGCAAAATATTCGTTTTTCTTGATTTTTTTGCGATGGTTAAGTAATGTTATATCATATGTCAATAAAATGGTAGTGTGGTGCAGTTGATAAGAGTTGTGCAGATTAAGAAGGGTCAGTCTGAATAAGTCCTGAAAATTTCATAACGATCGTACATTTAGTTTACGAGCAAATCAAGAATCTATTTTCAGTAGTGGGGGCAAAGCGCAGCTGCTTGGCAATTTCTGTGTACATGTGCACGCATACATATGCATATGCAAAATTTGTCTTGCGTTCTTCCAGGAATTTTGTTTGCAACGGTTAAATTGAATTTTAACACAACGAAAAGAAGTAAGAGCGTGGTCCAGTTGGTAAGAGTTAGGCCGCGTAACGTGGAGGCCCGGGTTCGAATTCAGCGTTGGTATGGTAGTAAATGTTGAATTGTTTTATTTATTTATAATTATTATTTTTATTAATTTGTATCGTTTTAATGACAAGTGCAAAATTTTCGTTTTCCTCGACTTTTTGCGATGGCTAAGTAATATTATATCATTCGCGAAAAATTTGGTAGTGTGGTGCAGTTGGTAAGAGTCGTGCATTTAAGACGGAGAGAGCGAGTTCGAGCCCCGGTTTTGAAACATTTGTTTTTCCGTTGGTAATTGTTTTTTTTTAATTTTTAAAAGCCTCAATACTTAATACAATCAACTGCCGAGAGTTTGTGTGTTAATTTCTGGGTTCAGGGTATCTACTAGTCGGGCGGTCCCGACTAGACCAATCTCACTTGTTTATCATTTGAAATGGTTAGCATACGCTAAGAAAGCTGAATTAACTTAAGCTATTTTTTGTAAAAAAGAGTTTTTTTTTTAATAATGTCTTCTGTAGAAGTGAAAAGTATACGAAAACAAATTTAAAATAATATTTTTTGAATTTGCCTTAAAATCAGTTAAGGGATGTACACATATTAAGTAAATAAAAATATTTATTAAAACTAAAAAATTGAGGAAACTTATATTAGATTTTCAAAATTTATCCCGAAAAATACTGAAAATACATTTAATGAATAATACTTTTTAGTTTATGTAACTGACAAAGATAGGTTCTAGAGTAATAAATCCTCGTAATTGACAAAGATAGAAAAATAACAAACTTATATTTCTATATCTTTTCTTTCTTTGACAATTGTACGAGGAATTATTACTCTAAAACCCACAACGTTAAAATTTTTTAAAAGAATCCAAATGCTGACCAATATATTTTGTTAGTTACATAATTTTACTCAAGAATAGCTTTTTTTATAAATATATATTGCGCTGCAGTTTTGCCTATTTAAGAAGTAACTAATACATAAAATACATACTAATTAGTTAGACTCAAAAGGCAGCCCAACCGACAGACATTGTAAACGAGTTTAGTTTAGTTTATTGCCGAAGATTGTACAGCTAAAGGGGTCTTTGTGGTTAGTGCAGAGCCTTTGGCCCTGGCGACAACACCTGTCGGCTTTAATTAGGAACAAGAATTGTAAAGAAAATATATAAATATAGATATATACAAATAGGAGAGCGGGTGTGACGTCAATTGCGAGCCATGCCGCAAAATGTGGCTGCTCTGGGAGCAGCTGTTAATCCCGTGAATCTTTTGCTGCGGAAACTGACGCTTATTGGATGGTTGCTAATCACATTTATAACCCGTCCTCGAACGTTATCTATTCTTTTGCGGGGCGGGGTCATCAACCTGCTTAACCCCTTTTTGGTGTGCTCTCCTTTTCGCCTGAGCCTGGCCTAATTAGGGACGACCCAACCCAAAAAAAAACCGCAAATTGAAACTGACGCTGGGAGATGACCTTGAACTGTCTGTCGCCATTCCGTCGCGTTTAACTGTAAACAGCAGCAGCAACGCCAACAATAACAACAGCAGTTTCATAAAAGTTTTCAGCTTTTGTCAGTTTCACTTTTTGTTTGTGGTTGGGGTTTTTATAAGATTTTCCTCTGACTCTGCTTTCACTTTAAATTCAACTTCAATTGCAGTGGCAATTTTCTGCATTTCACTCGATCGTTGTTGTCTCTCTTTTTGTTAAACTTTTTGGCTTTATTGAGAGAGAGAGAGAGAGAGAAGAGAGAGAGAAAGAAAAAGGGATAGACAAAGCAAAATAAAGAAAGAAGATTCGAAAGATTTGTAATAACCATTGCTATTATAGTTTTAATATTCATTTTTTACTATACTTTTTATATTACTTTTTTGTATGACTTCTATTAGTAGAACAGGATTACCGAGAGTCCTTTTTATGATTTTTACCTTTAGGGAGCATTCTCCTCCTCAAACAGTATCAGAAAGTTTCGTTTTAGCTGACTTCTTTATTTCTTCCAATATCTTTAATTATTAATACATATTATTATCTTAAAAATACATTTGTATTAATTTAGTCATTTCAAACAGCTGATAGTTTTCAAAGTTTCGCAGGGAGTAGTTGAATATTTTTACGTGTGCTCAAACATCCCCAAACAGCTGACAGAGCTTTTTCAAATTGGTAACTGTTTCAGCTTTGACATAGCTTTTTAGAGATACGGTGAAAAGTTGTGCTAAAGTCAAGATTATCAGAAAAGCTGTTGGCTATGGTTGAAATTTATTCAATAAAAGTTTAAGGTCAAAAGCATTCCAACTTAAGCTTTTAAGGGATGTTTTTGACTTAAAAGCCTTATGGGTTGTTGCAGCTGCTGTAGTGTTAGATTTTAAAAGTATATTTATAAAACGTGGCAACTCTTAATGACATTTTATTTAAACTTGTGTTTATTAATCAAACAAGTTTTAATATATAATTTTAGTTAGGTTATTAAATGTTGCTTTTGAATACATTTCTAATAGACACTTTTTGAGCTGTATATTAATCATTTTTAGGCAAATTTAAAATATTCAATTCAATATTGCTCGCAGTTTTGCAGAAAGAGAGCGTCCTTCAGCTGCACAGCTGAGCAATTTCGTGATTAAATATTTCGCTAACATGCCAAGCAATTAATCCTTTAAGAGTGCATGTTGATGCAATGTTTATGTAATGTGTGCGTGTGTGTGTGTGTGTGTGGTGTGTGTGTGTGTGAGGTATGTGCACATTTACACGATTTGTGTATTCCAGCAGAAATATTTAATTAATACATGAACAATATTTTTATAATAACTAATGTGCATATTTTTTGAAAGAATGCTCAACTTGAAAATACCCTGCATAGAAATCTTTATGAAAGCAATAAGCTTACATTACTCAAGAAATATTTATTGTAAATTTTATAAAAAATATATATTCCAAAGAATATAGAACCTGATGATATATGCCCAACATTGCGATATCCTTTTGGTAAAAAGTTAAACATATTTGAAGGATATATAATAACTGTGATATGATCAGGTAATTTCTGGCTGCAAGTTAACGCTGCAAATTAAAGCAATAAAAAAAATTATTTAAAAAAAGTTACTGCAAAATCAGAAATTATTATAGGTGCAAAAGCTGTTGTTGTTTTCAGTTAAGTGGAAAATAAAATCGCAGCACATCAATCGGCGGGGCTCGAGAACGGGAACGTTTATGGAGGCGAGCACGCGGGGTGTTCGGTGGGGGGCAGCACACGATTAACCTCGATTTTAGCACGCACACTTTAACTTTAACACGTTTGGCTGGGGCCAGCGAATAAAAGTGTATTTAGTTGCTTTAAAATAAAATAAAAGGGCGAAACTGAAAACACAAACAAGCGCCTCCTCCTGACAGTTAAATAGGCAGGAAGAGCAACGGATATGGCAGCGGAAGTGAAAGCAGGGCACGTCGCCGGCTGCTGGCTGACAAGAACATTCAGCACTCGCACACTCGCACACCCGCACACACCCATATGCTATGCTGTTGCATCGACTGCCGCCGGCTGTTGAGTTAATCTGCTTCAATTAAGTCCATTTATTTGAATTTAATTGCTTTCCGTGCGCCCCCAATCCCGGCCAGAGATCCGCTCGTAACTTTGTCATCGGGTGATACCCGGTCCCCCATCCGTGCTCCCCACCCTGTTTGGCCTACTAATATTATTATTTCTGTTCTATATGGAAGGGCGCAAAATATAAAAAGTGATAGTTAAACGTTTAAAGTCAAAGATATCTGTTTAGGTACTTTTGAGCTGAAATAAAAATCAACTCGATATTTATAAAATTTTCAATGGCTATATCTCGGCTATATAACGTCCGATATCAGAAAGATGTACCTGGTTGAATTAGCAGCAGCCAAAAGAATCGTTTTCTATTTAAAAAAGTTTGATTTCAGAATTTTTGCGTTTTTCTCTTTTTTGATAAATTTCTATAATTTAAGCTTGCACATTTTCGATCAACTTTATCGATCAGCATTTAAAAATGATAGGGTTATCTAAAAATTTCAGTTTTATGGAACGCAAGTGAAATGGTCAAAAACACAAAATTCTTAAAAACTGACAGAAAGATGCAGATGTACTTTGGCCAGTTAATAGTCTGGGTTAAGAACTTGCCAGGATCTGCTATGATGCTGTAAGTTGATAGAGAGTTTAGTTAAAATTGATCAAGTTTTTTATTAGTGGAAAATTATGTGTTTTTTTTTTTTGTTTTTTTATGTTAAAAGCGAATGCTGTTATGTTAGTTTATTGAATTTACTTTACTGATTTCATTTTAGTTCGTTAAGCCTATTTTTTTTTATACAGCATGTATAATTTCAAACTTAGTTGCCCCACTGTGCAGCAACATTTCGCCATCTGCAATCTCGGCTTGTGTTAGTTTTGTCTAACGCACATGTGTGTGTGTGTGTGCGCGTGTGTTTGCCTCAAAAGTAAGTAATTCGCGCTTGTGTGAGTTCCGTGCTTATTTGTTGCTGCCCGTGTGAGTTGCTTTCTCGCAAAAGAACAAAACAGAAGTTTCACTATCATTTGCATGCAAACCAGGTGCCGGGGACGCAACAAAGTGTTTATAGTGTAGGTGTGCCTCTGTGTGTGTGTGGGTGTGTGTGTGGGTGGTTGTTCATTAGGTTCAATGGAGCCAACTACAATGTCGGCCCTTGCCGCACTCCATGCAAATGAATGTGGTGCACATTAGCCGGGCCAGCCAGTAGGTAGTTGGGGATAGTTGTTAGCCAGTTTTTTGATACTTTTTTGCTTCCTGTTTTCCGGTTTCATTGTAGTTTTGTTGGCAGTTGTCAGCGCCAGAAAAGTACCTAATCAGAGTGGGTTTCAAAATGCTCCTTTGAAATGGGTCATCGCAGGCTGAACTCCACGTTCATCATAGTCAGCGGACACTGTAGCACTCACATGTTTGCATTGTATTACAAAGTGTTTCACTCGACTTCCGGTTGTCGCCGGAACGCCTTGGGGCATTAACTTTAATGGGCTTTTGAATCGTTTGTGGTTTTAAGCAGAGCCCGCTTGCAGCTATATAAACAATTAGGCCTAATTGGGCCCACTTTTGTGATGGGCCCCCATTCGCCATTCGAAGCAACAATTGAATTAGCGCAAACTAATTTTAGGCCCAATTGTGTTGAGTGGGTTGTGTGGCTTATTTTAGGAATAAAGCTATTTCTATCTATTGCGTAAAAATAAGTAAAACATTTAATTTATAAAATTAAGTTAACATTTTTTTAATATAATTTCTGGCATTAAAATTATTTTCAATTGATTTATTATATTAATTTTAATTTTTCTTTTTATTTATATTTTTCTCTATCTATTTTTGCAATATGAATTAATATGAATGCTTACAGTGCAACTAATTGTTTCTGCACTACTCTCTGATCTCCTATATTTATATTTTTATTTACAATTATCTTTTGACAAGTCTCTTTGTAATTCGCTCAGCTACCAAAGGAGCAGCTCGTATCCTTGCGAGCATTTTGTAGAGGTGCCGTCAAAGCACCTGAATTAAGTCATAATTTCAGATGCTCAAAAAGCATTTTAAGCTGGGGCGGGGCTTTATACAAAATGCACGAGGACAGCTGCAGATACATTCACAGTTGCAGATAGTATCTGTGAGATACTTGCAACAGGGATGTCAAATGCAGTTGCGTGCAGCGCTTATTTTTCGGCATTCGGCGCTCATTTAATTTGTTGCACAAAGTTACTCAAAGCGCTGCAGAAGGAGCCCCTTCTGCCCGTCTTGCCCCACAATGCAATGCCTTTGTCATTGACTTGCTTTTTGCGATCCTTGAAAATGTTCGCATAGGCACAACATAGCACACTTTTAAGCGCTGTGTATGTGTGTGTGTGTGTGTGTGTGCCAACATTACACGCAAGTCAAATAAGATTTTGCGCTACAGTCACATTTATATACACACACACACACACACACACACTTTCGTTGGCACTCACTCACAAAATGGCGGCACATAAAAAGCGTCTTTAAAATGCGCTCAGGAAATTGTTGCATGTGACATTTTAGAAGCAATAGTGGCAGGGTATCACAGCTAGGCAATGCAGTTGGTAATATAAGAGTAAATCTATAAATATGAATACATAATTCTGAGCCAAAAGTTAAAAAATTGATTCAAATATATGAAATAAAAGTTGAGATTAGGCATTTTTTCAAAATTATTAGCTTAGATTTATAATAATTAATAATATAAATATTAAAATATTTTATAATATAATTTCTATATATTTATAAAATAAATTTGCAGCGTATTTAAACTGTAATATTTCGAAATTTACTTTTAAATTTCTTTTTACACGCTGCTGTTGTGCAAGCTTTGGCATGTGCCTCAGTGATTCAATGTGTGTGTGTGTGTATGTGCGTGTGTGTACGTGCGGTTTTTGTAGTTGACACACTAACACACACACGCACACACATACATGCACACACACACACAAACATCTGCAGCTGGTGCGGCACGCAAACACATTTCATTTACGTTGAATTTTGTGCAGATTTGCCTGCCCACCGCGCCGGAACCAGTACCCAACCTCCCCCAAAACTGCCAGTAAACTGTTGAGGTTCTCGAATACCTTGCCTCAATGTTATCCAAAACACATATTTTCATTCTCGTTGGCCCCTCGCCACCCGCCATCCCCTCTCTTCCTCATCGTGTGCGGCCTGTTTGCTCAAGCGTAAAATTTCGTTTAGTTTTTCGACACATAAAAAACAGCTGCAAATGCAGCAGAAAATGTTCTAACAAAAATTTATTGACCATAGGCATAAACGCACATATTTATAGTATCGATTGGAAAATATACATTTAATTAAATAAGAAAACTGCATTTCTGAATACCCTATCTACAAATTTTAAAATGGGGATTATAATTTCGAATAGCTCTCAATTTACTCTATAAATAAATCCTTTGCCTTGTGAATATAAACCCAAAACGATTGCCGCAAATACCCAAATATCATTTTGTAAGCTTTTAAAGTAAAAGCTGCATTTTTTTGCTCGCAATCTTTTTTTAGTTATCTGTTTCCTGTTTATTAACAATATACTCCACATTCCCAGTTGGAATATTTTTTTCGTATCTTTTTGCCAAATTTCGTGTGTTTGTTTTTTGAAACCATTTTTTGTCCATGTGCATATATATATACTGTATATATGTGTATTTTATGTTTGTTGTATGTTGGCATTTTTATAGAGAAAGTTTCGTTTGTTTTTTGTTTTATTTACGCTTTTTTTTAGCGTGTTTCTGTTGTTGTTGTGGGTGCTGCTTCCGAGGCTTATTTGTCTGTGCCCAATTGATTGAGGTTTATTTGTGCCTTTGTTTATTTGTTTTGTGTGTGTGTGTGTGTGTGTGCCAGTTTTTAAATTAAATTTGAGCGGATTTTAAAAGTCATCTTTTTTTGTTTTTGCTGCGTTGTTTCGCTTTTTATGCCAATATCCTTTTTTTAAATATTTTTATTTCTTGTTTTTGTTCGTTTTTTAGTTGGCCATTTATCAAGCACTGATTTAATTTCATGAACCGGAGCTCAGAGCCATGGGATATCGTAAAACCATTTGGCATTTTATCAGCCGGTGAGTAGTAAACTCTATCAATTTTCTGATTTATTCACGAACAATTTAACTGGCCCCTTTATTTATTTATACATATTTTGCAATTATAAAAATTTTTAGCTGAGCCGTGACTAATTGTTGTTGAACAAGTTAATAGCGTTTATTAAATGCCCTCATTTATAGTTTCAAATAGTTTTGTTTTTTTAATATCTGCACAAATTTAAACAATATTTTTACGCTAAAACCTATTTCTTGCTTCAAAGTATTTTAATGTTTATAACTAACTTGGTCTGTATTAGCTTGGAGCATTATTAAGATATTTAAGTGGTATAATTGTTTCACCTTTTTGAATCCATATTCTAAGAAATAGCTAACAAAATTAGCAGACTTTTTTGAATTTATAGCATAAAGCTGTTTTAAATAACATAGAATTCGAGTATAAGTAAATAGTCAAAGCTTTTTGCATAGTTTGTAGACTTTGACATCTCCTTAAAAGCTTCCTTTATGCCTTTTTGTTAACTTGTCTAAAAAGTTTTTATAACAGTCAACAAATTAAATAAGTTGCTTTATATAGTTATACACAATATAACTGTATAACAGAGCTCTTATACAAGCTGTGCTAGGTATTATATAACAATTGCACTGTTATACAAAACTTATACGTATAACACAGTGTATAACTAATATTATCTAATGAAATTGTATGACAGACATCTTATATTTTACTGTTATACATCACTTATACAAATTATATTTATCAACTGTTTAACGGTTATATTTGGTAGCACAGTTTTAGTTAGACACTTTCTGTCTGCTATAAACAACCCTTGTGAACAACCCCTTGACCAGCTTAGTTTACAACCATGAGTTGTTATAAAAATATAAATTTCTCCAAAGCTTCCCCTGAAAATATTATGGGTTGTTTAAGTGGGAAATTGTCTTGAGTGAAACCAAATAAAAATTTAAATTTTAAATAGAAACTTTACAATGAAGTTAATTGTATATAGGTTTATAGTTACACAAAAGAAAAAAAATAATTGGTCAAAAATAGAGTTGCCTATTTTGGCTATTTTTTTTACGATATTTCGAGAGTCGATGAACTTTTATAAACAAATCGGTCTTTATTCTTTTATTTAAACCAAAAAGAAGCATCGATAATTACCAAGAGGATTTTCAAATCCGATTTAAACTTTATTTCAATCTGTGCATCAATAAATTTAATTCGTATTAAAATTAGTAAAAAAGAAACAAAATATATATATTTAATTCGTTCATATAAGTAAGATGAGAATAATAGAGATGCAAAAGCATTATGCATTTACTTTTTTTCTTTTTCAATAACTCTTTTTAACTTCATCATGTTGCAAGCTAACGTTTGTTGGCAATGTTTTTGCGGCGTTGTCGATTTGACCGCAACTGAAATGTAATCAAATTGTCAACTGCTGATTGGAAAAACTTAACACACAAATTAACGTGTAAGCGCGGAAAAAAAAGCTCCAAACAGACAGATTTGGTTAGTGAAGCGGCAAATGAATGTAATTAAACTGAATCTGAAAATTTCATAATAATGCGAAATTTTTCCAATATGGCATAAATAGCACGTGCTCCATGGCTAAAAAACTTGGCCATAATCATAAAACTGCCCGTCGCACACTTCACACTTTACATTTTGCACTTGCGGCTGCGTTTGGGTTTTTGGGTTGTGCTTAACAAAATTTCCTCTTTTTTCTTTTTTTTTGTTGTGTGGTGTAGTTGTTGTTGTAGCCACCTAACCGAAGCCAACTTTATTAAAAATCACTTAAAAATAACCAAAATAGCTGCCAGGGCGACCACGTTGATGATGATGATGATGATGTGGGTATGATGATGATTATGTTACCGGCTCTCGATGGTGGCTGCGGCGTAAATTTTAGCATAATTCAGCCAACAGCTGTTGCCACAAACGATAAAGACCATGAATGGAATACAGCAGCAGCAGCAGCAGCAGCAACAGCAACAAAAGTAATAGCAACAACAGTTATTGGGGAGGGGAGTGCAAAACTAGGAGATACCCTGTAGTCAACTCTCAGCATCCTAAGGTTCGATATATTTCATTATAATTAATTATAACAATTATGCAAAGGAAATAATTTTTTGATTTGGAATTGATTAAAAACCAGGACCAATCTGATTCAAAATATACTTAAATCACTTCTATTATAAGCGTTTGGTTACAGGGTATTACAACAACATAGCCACTCTCAGTGTATATGTGTCTGTCTATAAAGCCATTGGAATCTTTATAAACAAACAAAAATTTTTAGTATGACTTCATTTTTCAAATTCCTACGAGCGCCAACCCACAGACAGTTAACTTCTGTGTGTGTGTGTGTGTGTGCCATTCCTTTTTTATTTTTTTGTAACTTTTGGCTAAAAGGTGGCAAAGCACGAGTTAAAAAGCGTTGGCAAAGTCAGAGCCAAGTCGTCGCTGGCAGGTGTTGCATTGAATTAATGGTGCAAATGGCATTTCTATTGCCTGCGAAATTGAGTTGCAATAAATATTTATGCACTAAAGTGAAAAATTGGCACGGCAAAAGACAGCGTTGGCGACAACGAGAAAAAGGGCACAAAATGAATCAACTGAGACTGGGTGTGTGACTCTGTTCTTTGGTGTGAAATCAGAGTTTGCAAAATGAAAAATAAATATTGTCATTACTCTGCTTCAGTCCAACAACACATTGGAGACAGAGTCCGAGACGATGCTAAAAAACAAACGGTTGCCAGAGCAAACCCAAAGGAAACCCAAGACCTGAGGCTGGATGTGTCTATTAATATTCATATATCGAGGCAACTCAGTGCCAACAAATCAAATGCAGACGCCGTCTGGCAACACAAACAATGACGGGTTGTAAAAGCAAAAACAAAACTGGCTATAGACGCACCCGAAATGCGCTTTTGGCCAGGTCAACTGCTTGTTAAGCAAACATTGCAATTATTTTTATTTCATTAAAGCTTACGCAAACTTTGTTAACAAAGGATAATGGATATAGATTTCTTTGCTTTCGTGTGAAATCAATTGAAAAAGGAAATTTCAAATAAGTTGAAAATATAAAAAGCTATTCAAATCTGTTTCCATTGTGGGATTCATGGCTAAAATAGTTTAAACTTTCCATTAAAATAGCAAACTTCAGGCCTTAGTCGAACTACCCTTTTGTAGTGTATTCAATCAAATGCCCGTTCATTGTTTACGCTCGGCTAAAGTTTGTGCCGTTGTTTTTTGCCACGGACGGATCGTTGGAACCGGGTTGAGTCCCCGCCCAGCTAACGGTGTTTGGGTTGATCGAGTCGTTGCCATTTTGTCTGCCATTACGCCGGAGAAATCTGTCAATTACAACTAAGAAAGGCACAAAAGCATGTCCATCACACAGTCCCAGACACCGGCCAAGCAATCCGAGCCAGCAAACAATCGATTGGGCCCACTGCAAAGGTCCTTAAAAAAGGGGGAAAGAACAGTTGGAACGGGATTCAAGCCAAACGTGGCCGGGCTTTTGAGGTTGCTATGCCATTTTCTAGCACTGAGAAATTAATTCGTCGGAAATTGCAATCTGTTTGCTGTGGAAAATTTAAGCCGCTGTAAATGGGGGAAAAATGTGCAATTGAGAAAAGCTTTTCTCTATAATATGATAATGCATATTATTTTTATCCTTGAAAGTCATTGCAACTTTTCATTTTTATCATGAATATTCACATATCCTATCAATCAGCATTTGTTACGAATTCACTTCAACTGCCAATCAGGATATATGCTGGCCTCAAGGACTTTCTTCAGCAGAAGCTGTAAAAAGGCAAAATCCGTAAAAGAATTAAAAAAAAGCAGACTAAAGCAAGCATACAAAATGAAAAGCTAAAAGAGACAAATGCACGACAACATTTTTCACGATTTCTTTTATTTTCGTTCTTTGTTATTTGTTGGTCTTTTTTCCTGTTTTGTTTTTTGTGCAAGCATTGTAGGCCAGGACGTGGACAAGAACTTGGCAGGCTCGGTTTGTTTTTCAGCAAAAGCCTGACAAACCTGTCACGTGATTGCTCAACTGAAGCTTGGCCGGCGGGTGGAGGCGGTCCAGCTGTTAGGCCGACGTCAGCTAGTAATAATGACAGAGCCACCACCAGCACCCCCACCACAGCGAGCAGCAGCACCACTCGCCTTCGAATGAGTAGCCAGTTGTGCGCGCTTATTCACTGACTCGTCTGACAGCGTCCTGGCCAGTACCTATGTTATAGCCATGGCCATAGCCATAGCCATGGCGACGATATTTTTCTAGTGGCTGAAGCTTTTTAATTGAATTTTCCGCTATTTACGACGTCGCTGCAGCAGCAGCAGCAGCTATAAAAGGACGAACTATTGCCAGCGAATGGCAGGCGCAACGTGACGCTAGAAAATATGGCAGCGCGCTGGCGAAAAGCAAGAGTTGCCAGATACGCGTAAAAGGGAAATTGTGTAAAATTATTCATAATACATAAGCGCCACGGTCCGCACAGTGCTCCATTGCCACAGGCCCTAAACCTGAGTTTTCTTTTCTTTTTCTGTTTGTCTGTTTTTCTTCTCTTTTAATTTTTTTTTTTTTTTTGCTTAAGCATGTTTTTAGTTTTCTTTTGTGCCATGAAAATGGTGTGAAAAGCTTCAGAAAAAAATCTCAGAGCCACTTGTTTTCTGCGCTTTTCTTTGTCGGCCAAATGACGCCAAATATTTTCCGCATTAATTCGCCACTTGTTGTTGCGTAATTATAATTCCAAAAATTATCCTGACAGGTAAGTGAATTGCCATTGTCCCGAAAACGTCCCCGGCTACTTATATACAACTTTTCAACGCCCGCAGCCACAATGCGTAAGCTCTTGGGCATAGTCCGTGGAGTCCATTGTCTGGCAGTCCATTATTACTGACAGAATATCTAGATTCTTAAATGACTGACTAGAGTTGTACCCTATAATTACTATTAACTGATAATAATAATTAATAAGAAATGCATGAAAATTTCAAAAAAATTGTATTTTTCCTAATGGATATATTTTGAATGCAGAATCAATCTAGAGGGAAAATCATGATCAAAATGCCATCAAACATCAAAATCGGTTCAGATTTGGCAAAATTATGGAAGTTTGAAGTATGCGATTTTGGGATTTGAGAGCTTTACATGTCAAAACTTTTGTCAATTTTAGCATGATTTTTGACCAAAAATTTGACCCCCCCAAAATCGGGCTTAATGTTGTTTTTTACACTTATTTTGATGATTAAAATCGATTAAAAACATAAATTCGCAATTTTAAATTTTGAAAAATTTTTTTTTCGAAAATTCACAAGGGGGAGTACATGGTTTTTTGACCAAAAATTTCAAAAAAAAATGTATTTTCTATAATGGATAGAATTTGAATGCAGAATCAATCTAGAGGGCAAATCATGATCAAAATGCCATCAAACATCAAAATCGGTTCAGATTTGGCAAAATTATGGAAGTTTGAAGTATGCGATTTTGGGATCCGAGAGCTTTACATGTCAAAATTTTTCTCCATTTTGACATGATTTTTGACCAAAAATTTGACCCCCCAAAATCGGGCTTAATGTTGTTTTTTACACCTTTTTTAATGATTACAATCGATTAAAAACATAAATTCGCAATTTTAAATTTTGAAAAAATTTTTTTTTCGAAAATTCACAAGGGGGGGTACATGGTTTTTTGACAAAAAATTTCAAAAAAAAATAAATTTTTCATAATGCATATATTTTGAATGCAGAATCAATCTAGAGGGAAAATCATGATCAAAATGCCATCAAACATCAAAATCGGTTCAGATTTGGCAAAATTATGGAATTTTGAAGTATGGGATTTTGGGATCCGAGAGCTTTACATGTCAAATTTTTTCTCCATTTTGACATGATTTTTGACCAAAAATTTTACCCCCCAAAATCGGGTTTAATGTTGTTTTTCACACTTATTTTGATGATTACAATCGATTAAAAACACTAATTCGCAATTTTAAATTTTGAAAAAATTTTTTTTTGAAAATTCACAAGGGGGAGTACATGGTTTTTTGACCAAAAATTTCAAAAAAATTTTATTTTTCATAATGGATAGAATTTGAATGCAGAATCAACCTAGAGGGAAAATCATGATCAAAATGCCATCAAACATCAAAATCGGTTCATTTTCGGCAAAGTTGTGTTAGTTTGAAATACGGATTTTTTTAATTTTAGCATGATTTTCGATTTAAATGGCACTAAATGTTTATGGACAGGGCATTAACGGGTCGAGCACGCTCAATGTGGCCAAGCTTGCTTGTTGACGTCCTGGTCAATTCGATTGTTTCGCACTTGCAGCTGCATCATCAAAACAAGCCATTAGCAAAGTCAATCGAAGTTGACAATTGCAAATATAATTCGAAGCTCGAGTTGTCCGCAATGTTTTCAAATTGACAAACTCAAAAGACAAATGCCAGTCGAGTAGATTTCTGAGCCGCAAGTCACACAATTTAACCCAAAACAAAACTTAGCTCATCGACCACAACGGACAAGTTTCTCCACTCAATTGCAAATTGTGAACTCTCTCTTTACACTTTCAAGTTGAATGTGCAGAAATAAATGTGAAATAAAACAAAATTATTATGCCAGTATTTTGCATTTAATAGGATCCCCATTTTGCCGAGCTGCACTGAGAGCATTTTACCAAAGTTTATTTGGTTATATTTTTCAATTTAGTAAGTCTTCATTTATAAACCACACACACACAATCCCAATAGTCACTTAATATTTATCAAATGCACTCGATTCGCATATATCTTAATTCTGGCAATCGGCATTCTACACAGAACATAGCACATAATCTATTTTACACATTTTAACTAATCAAAATAGTTTGTTGCAAATAGGAATATGTAAAATGAAATGGGACTAAAATAAGTTGTATTTATTTGGTCTTGAATTAAAAACTTTATGAAAACTTTATTTTTATTTTTAGTAACTAGTTTAAAATGATGAAAAGTATATTTGCTATTCGGCTTTAATTTTGATCCCTTTCTCTTTTATGTGGTTTATTATTATTGTGAAATGTTATTGGAACTGGGAGTTTTCTGCTCAGTTGCCTTCGACGCTGTCGTCGCCTTTGTTGGCACTTTTGTTTCAAGAGTCCTGGGGTGTCCTGGACAACCTGAGCGCCTGAGCTCCTCAGCCGGCCAGCAGCAGAGACTGTGCCTCATAGATACAAAAGTACACGTAATTGGGCTAATGGATATTTCGGTACTAACACAATTTTGCTAATAAAGTTGGCAAACACACTGAGAGGCACGGAGCTGGCAAAGGCACCCAGACGGACACGGCGCTATAGCGCTATTGGGATAGGCCCAGCGACAAGGACTACGGACAAGGACCAACAAAACAGCAGCAGCAGCAGCAGCAGCAGCAGGAGTCGGTTGTCTGCACTTTTTGTTTAGACTTCTGCTGCAGCTTTTGGCAGGCAACAACATTTGCGTATAAGTGCGTCTCTATGTTTTTGTTGACAACTCCTTACTGGTCCGCACACACACACACACACATATATATATACACCTACACTGATATGGTGACACTCTGATTTATATTGCTTTGGTCCACTCTCAGCCAAGGTAAATGCTAGCCAACAGTCTAGTCCAGCAGTTTTCGTACTTCATTTTAACAAAATTCTACTTTATTTGCCAATTTACCAAATATGTAAATACGATTTTGTGCTTTTACATTCCAATTCGAAATGAAGACATAAATCGGGTATAAATGAGAAATAAAAACAAAATAAACAGGGTATCGAAAAATTGTGTGTCAAACATATTCAAATATAAAATGACATTACTTAATGGTTTTAGGCAGTTTAATTATAAACATGTGTTTTTTTAAATTAAATTAAACTACCCAAATGCAACTATTTTATTGTTAAACGCATATTTTGTAATATACTGGAGGCATTTTTCATTTTATTAAAATGATGTCCTTTATTTTTGCAATTTAATTGGTCGTCATTTGCAAGCTTTTGACTAAAAAGTAATGCATTTTATTTCATTTTAATTAACTAACTGAAAATTAAACAAACGAAAGTTAAACGTGAATATTTTTTGTCATGAAACATCGCTTCTCGTTTCTAAAAATGTATTTTTAAGTTAAAGTTCAGATTTTTCTTCTATTTTACATATTTCAAGTTATATACTTCCTTAAATCATACATATATATTTGTATGTATAAATTTATTAATTTTCCCTGCAATCATTTTTTTTTTTTATCAATTTTTGACCTTTATTTAGTATGTTTTTGTTTTTTTCAATCACTAGAGAGTAAAATTGGAACTGTCGAAAACAGAGCTGATGCTTTTCAATCTTGTATCTTGTATCTTGTATCTTGTGTGTGTGTGTGTGTGTGTGTGTGTGGATTTAAACACATCTCTAATTGCAGTTGGTATTTAACTGGCATCTGGCAGGACTTTGCGCTGGCGTTCACTGTTTTATCACGTGACTGTGCTGTCCTGTAGAATCGCCATATGATGGAGAAGATGGTGCGTGAGCACTCCGTCTCCCCAAAAGTTTGTTTAGCAGCTGTCCACACACACACACATGCACTTGTGTGCTGCTGCTGTTCGGTCTATGGAAATTGCCAAAAATTCCAATGCAGCACGCACACACACAAACACACAGAACCAAGAGGCTGTTGGGTGGTTTTGGTCCTGCTCTTGGCCTGGCTTGACTCACCACAAACAAAAACCCAACCAAGCAGCTAAACTCAGTTGGCAACACACCCGCACCGCACCGCACCGCACCCTCCCCTTTTGGAGTCGGTTGCTTTTCGTTTTTGGGCAGTAGTTAAACTCAATTATTATGCAAAGTCAACAATGTCTATTTGTGCCACCAAAAAGGTGCATTCTCTGGCACCAAAAAGGGGTGTGGCTTAAGGGGCTGCTGCTGCTGCTATAAAAAATATGATGCGTTTTGCGTCCAAATGCATTTAAATACATTTTGATTTGCAGTTAAAGCCAAGACTGGAAAACGTGCACAGAAACATCGCTGGAACTAGTACGTGGTGCGGTTATCTGAGCCAGCTCCACCAGCCCCACTCTCCTTCTCCTTCTTCTTCTTACCACACCCAACCAGTTTTGGTTCTGGTAAACATGAAAATTGTGACAAGGGCTTGCGGGGGGGTGGTTCGGCACCACTGCAAATGACAAATAATTTTTGCAGTTTTATTGAAAATGTTTGACTTTTAGTTGCCAAAAACTTGGCGCACTTCGTTTGCCTTCTATATTCGAGAGTCTGTTGTAGTCGCAATTGTTTTTGAATGGGTTAGGGTATTACGATATTCTCGTAGAGTTTGCACAGCCAAGCGGGGAATATGTGCTCGAGGATACACTTTAAGATGAGCTCAAACTTTATGTACATAATTTATATAATATTTTGAAATTTATTTTAATAAGATCTGTTTCAGATTATTGGAAAACTTAAGCATATATGAACATATAACTGGAAAATTTAAATATTATAATATTTCTTAGTCAGATCAAAAGGGAAAATCGATTCCAATCTGACATAATATTTATTTTTTTGTTACAAACAAATATTTCCAAAAAATGACTTCTCATCTTTTAAGATAGAAATTTATCTAATGTAAAACAAATAATAATTGAACACTTCTACTTAAAATTTTCTAAATTTTAAAAGTGTTCTTAATTTTCCCCCTTTTTTTTTAGTTATACTAATTATTACTTTTCATAGAATGCATATCTTTGAATGTTATTGTGGATGCATGCAGCAATAAGATGCAAAAGAGTATTTTTGTGTAAGTTTGTATCTGTGAATTGTATCTGGACTCAAATGTGTCCTTTGTTGCTGCTGTTTTCTAGCTGCTTTCTGTTCGCTGTTTGCCGTTTTCTGTTTTCTGTTTTCTGTTTGCTGCTGGCGCACTTTTGCTAACAATAAGTTTTTAAGTAGTTTGACATTTGAACTTGCATCCACTTTTTGGAGTGCAATAAAAATGCGCAGCTAGCCGGAAATGAGAGACGCAACAAAACAAATAAGCAAGGCCGTCGCCGTCTTCAGCTTCGTGTGGGCGTGGTCGCAAAGGGGGGGGGCAGAAAAACTTTGTCAGCGAAAAATTGCGGCGCAGTTTATTGCAAAAGTTCATTACAGTGCAAATGTTGCTAGCTTGTCGCCTTGCGGGGGGAAATTCGGGTTAGGGGGGCGGGTGGAATAGAGTTGGCTTGCGCCCTCAAGACTGCTTTGTCTTGTGCCCATTTTTGCGCCACTTGCTTAATTATAAAGTGCGAAAAATGTTTGCATACTTTTCGGCTGACACTGATGAAGCGCAGGTGATGCAGCATTCCGTTTACCTCAAGACCCCGCCCAAAAAAGCTGTCCACTCTGTCGCTAACTGCAATAAAGTTTTTCTTATTATATTCTTCTTTTTGTTGTTGTTGTTGTTGTATTTTTATATTTATTTACTCAGCGCGTGGCAGTGGCGCAAAGTTCGCCGTTTGTCTGGCAACTAATTTGCATTTTCTCATCAACGCAGCCGCCTGCATAACTAATATGCCAAAGGGGGTAGCGGGGCAACGGGGGGAGCAGGTGTGTTCAGCATCGGCGGACGAGTTTCGCAGAGTTCTCAAAATATTATAAATAGTTCGCTGTGATTTAGCATAGTTGAGCGCGAGCGCAAACTTTAGGCATTTAGCGCACACGTCAATCATACGACATGTGGTCCAGCCTGGACACAGACCAAAGGCCACGCCCCCCTCCACAGAGCCGAGAGATAATTTATCATTACCAACTGCAGCTTCAAAAGCAACATTTTTGCCTTGATAAATGAATTGTTTTTGATATTTTTTTATGAACCAAATTGGCTTTTTTCTAGTTTTGTTTTATGGTCAAATTATGCAAATGATTTAATTTAGTTTTATTTGTATTTTTTGGTCGAATTGGATTGCCTAAATGGCAAAAAGGTGCACCAAAAGCTCTTGATTAATGATCAAGAAATTGCAATAACAAAAAACTGAAGAAGAAGCTTGAAATGCTTTGCAAATAAATTAATTTTAACTAGCTTAGTTTTTTGTGTTAAATTAATCAAAACAAAAGGAAAATTTAAATTAAAAATTTTAAATTATACAAAAAATAATAAAAAATTTAAAATAATAATAATATATAATTTCTAAACAAAGTGAATGTCAATCATTTACATAATTTTGAAAATATCCTAAATGAACTTTCACTTGGACATTTCAATTAGTTGTTAAAAGAGAAAATTAAACCCATAATAATAATAATGAAAAATAAAAAAAAATAACTGTCAAGTTCTGACATACCTTTCCATTATGCCGCCCCTAATGGATTTCTGTATTTGCCACTTGCCAGAAATTGTTTGCCTCCAATTCAAACAATTCACGTTTATAAAGTCATCATTTTGATGGGCCTATTTGCAATTCGGGTCGAAAGCGAACTTTCTGACTTTGGCAAAAGTCAAATAATGTGACCCGAAAAAGTTTTCTCGATTTATAATAAGCCCGCAGTCTCAGCTGGTCTGAGCTGTTGGCCAAGTATTTTAACGCTAATTAAATTTGGCAAAAGGCTAAATCGCAAAAATCATCGAAAGGCAATAAGTCATGCATACTAATTGAATTATTTGCGGGGTTTGGGAAAATGGAAAATTCGTTGATTTTCGCAGTGTTTTTCTTTAATTTTTGCGCTACTCGCTCGATTGGCTGCCGTTCAAGGCGGGGAGAAGAAGCGAAGAGGGAAGCGCACATTTCAGGTAGCAGGCAGGCAATCAAAAATGCTTGGGCCCACAATCACTTTGGGCCAACTTGGGCTGTGGCAGCCAAGTAACAAGTGTAACAATGAAGTGCGAGCACTTCGGGCCAAAACACTTGAGCGTGAACTAGATCCCAAAAACATCGGCATAAGTAGCGCTGCAGGCGCCTACAAGTGGGTTGAAAATCCACCCCAAATGCTGCTCCTCTTCTTCCTCCTCCTCCCACCACCACCGACAAGCAATGCTGCAGGCTCAAGGATTCACACGCTGTTTATATTTGCATACATTTAACCTGAGGCTAGGCTCACAATTGGTTGTTGCTCTCTTTTTTTTTGCCAGTTGCCAGCTTTGTTTTTACAAGTTGTTTCGCTTATGCACATTGTACATTTCGTTATATATATATATATATACTTTTTTTTCTGTTCTGCTTTATATTCTTCTTGGATATTTGCACATTTTGTGGTTAATTAAAATTGCACAAGTGGATGCCCGCCCAGCTGGAGTTAGAAAGAGAAACCAACAGAGAAAGAGAATGAGAGAGGGAGAGGTAGGTAGAGCAAAATATATATTACCGCAAGACATACCATACCAGATATTTATAACTGAAATGAACAACACTCGGCAACAGGGTTTCGGGCTTAACACACATATTTGCACTGTGTTCAGTGGCATTTTTGGGCTAGCAGTGCGTATACGTAATATTCATTCACAGCGCTTAAATATTTCAAAATTTATAAAATGGAGTTGAGGCAAGGAGCAAGAATTAAGAGAGTTAACTTTGGGTTGTCTTTGTTTAATTTATTAAACGGTTTCTTTAAATTTTTCTAAATAAAAAAACAAAATTAAAATACATTAAATTTGCTTTTAAAAGGAAATGAAAGAATAAGTTTCTTTGTCTGATCAGAAATGATATATGCACATATATAATTGAATTTTCGACAGTTTTTATTTCTTTATACAAATCAAAATCTAAAAATGAAAGTGATTTGAAAAGTCTCCGTTTCTTGTTGCGTTTTCAATTCATGTAAAAACATGTCCTAAAAAACTAAATGGAAAACCAATTTCAAAAGGCTTTGAATGCAAGTCTATATATATATTTTTTAAAATTCCTCGAGTGTGCCACGGCTACAGTTGATTTTAATCTGTTGCATAGTACACACACACATAAATACACACTTGCACACACACGCACGAGAGGACATTTATCAATGTTGCGACAGGATATCAAGAGTTTGAGCGCTCGGCTTTCCCATTTTCATTTTCATTTTCATTGGTTGGTTTGATAACTCGCTTTTGTTGTTCCTTCCTTTATTTTAAAGGAAAATATTTACACAATCAATTGAATTTTATTGTAAATTGTATTTTATGAATTATTAATGGCTGCTCGGCCGCAAAGCCAGCAAATCCATAAACGTATTTATATACATATATAAAAAGATATATATATATACATATTCTGTATCAATTTATGAGTCGAGACCTCTAACCGCATCAAGTTTTTTTTTTGGAATTTGTAGCATTTGACATTTGAACTGAAGAAACGAGTGTGTGGCAAAGAGTAATCGAAAGCATTTTGATTATTCAGATTTTGCGGTCGGTTTCAACTGCTTCGCCTGCTTGTTGCAACTACGTTAATAAATCGTTAACCTGGTCGATAATTTGTTTCGACAAAAAAAAAAAAAAATCAGTCAGCAGCTGCTCGTTAAAATTTATGGGCTTCTCGTGTCGAATGATTGACTGAATTTTGTTTGGGGTATTACAGCAATTTCCCTATAAATACAACTAATCTTATCGCACGTGGCCTCATTTAATATCCGACTTCCCTGTTGGGGGTGTGAAAGACTGTTAAATATATACAAATATATATATATATAAATCTATAATTTAGTTGCGATAATGTTTCTTGACGAGTGCCTAAACTGGTCACAGTGCCTGCCAAAAGCAGCGGCCGCCAATCAGCTAATCGGCGACTGTCTGAGATCTGTGCTCTTCTTCATCTGCGACGATGTTCGACTGATGCACATCCTGTGGAAATGGCTGCTCCACAAATACGAAATCGAGCTCAATGCCAAAGAGGAAGACAGTCTGTTTAAGTCGTTTAAGTTATAAACAATAAAAAACCAGATTTAAACACAGAAACATCTAAAGTATTAAATGAGTAAACTAGATCTAAGTACATTTAATTCAATGGACAATGAACTAATCAAGAGCCGTTTCAGCTATTAGTTTGACCCTCAAGTTATTCACTCGAGCCAGTTGGATATCACTCGCAGTGCACTCTTAGTAGCAAATGCACTGCACTCATTTGTTACAGACCAAATTACACTCAGCTTAAACATGGAACTCACTCAAGAGAAGTCTAGAAACTTAGCTCTTGCTTAAGCCTAAAAGTGCTCACTCAGATTGCAGCAAATATCTCACTCAGCAGCTGTTGTAAATAACTAATTTTAATGAGCTTTCTTAGAGCTAAGTCTAAGCTAGCTGTGTGACGAATAAATGAATAATAAACTGCTATAATTCACATTTAACTCAAGAGTATTTAGGTGCAGCACTCAAAAGCGACTTGAGTTACAGCCCGTGAGTACTATGCTCGTTTTCGCTCAGTCAGCTAAAACTCACGAACTCAAGAGTAGCCCAAGTGAATACATTGTAATAAAACTCACTCGTGTTCTCACAAAATGAGTTGCACTCCAATTTTATATTCACCACTTAAGAGCATTATCCTTGCTCTAGTCTGGCACGCTCTTTGCCCATGCAAAGCTCACTCAAAGAGCAAAAGCTTTACGCGAAACGACTCCGCCCGACAGAACAAAAAAACAACACAACCGAAGTAACGGCACAACAGAGCCGAAGCTGCAGCGCAACAGAGCCGAAGTCGAAACGCAGACAGAAATGCGCTTCGTTTAAATTGCAATTTTTTGGCACATTTAGTACACCGCCAGCACACATGGCAGAGGTGTGTGTACGTGTTGAGTGTGTGTGTGTGTAAATGTGTGTGCGTGGCACGTAAAATTTTATTTATTTATCGAGTGTTTTTGTTTTTTTGGTTTATTGGTTGTTGGTTGTTGTTGCTAGTTGCAAAGCTTGCAGATTCTTTTCGTTACTCTTCTTTTTTTTGGGGGTAAAGTTTTAGTTTACTTTTTGTTTGCTGGGCTCTTACTTTTTATGGTTGCACAGTTGCAATTGCATTTGATAGATTGAATTTTGCAGTTATTGAAAGATAAGGCGGCATTATCTTATGTCTATATCTTTATAACTACACTGGCAAAAATGCTAAGCAGTAAAATTTAGATCGCTTTAACTAGAAATATATAATAAATGGAAATTTAAGTAAAAAAAAGTAAATAATACACAAATTTTATATATGAAATTCTAAACTAATTCAATTTTTTCTCCAACTGTAGTTTGGGGCTTAGAAACGCTGCTGTTCAGACATGTTAATTTCGACTTAATGCTGTTTAAGTAAAACCCCAATATTTGCGCCTAATACGCATACATGTGTAATGAATGTAGGCGCTTAGGCACACACACACACACACGCAGACTGTGAAGCCAACAGACAGAGAGACGGACCTGGCAATATGAGTGACTTACATGTGTAAGTCGGTAACACGACGAAAACAGATGCTATCCTGCATACATTTAGGCGCACAAGCAAGCAGCAGCAGCACTGGGAATGCGAGTAGGAATGGGAATGGGAAAGGGAATGGGAATGGAACTGTAGCTGTGTACTGGGGAATGTGTCAGTCACGTGCAGAGATAGAGAAACATGGGGGAGAGAGAGAGTGAGGGAGAGGTAGCGAGTGCAGCGATAAGCAAACATTGTCCATCAAAAACACACCTACATAACTGCAAACACACATACACACACACACACACGCATTACTTGCATGTATTTGTGCATTCATTGCATTGAGCCTGACATATTTGTCGATTTGCAAATTTATGTCAGCCCCCTCCTCCCTCCCCTCCCCCAACTGCACTCCAATTTTGTTCAGTTGCAGTTGCCAGCTCCCAGGTGGCGGCCATTGGATCCCAACGTGTCAACCAGCTCAAATTGATCTTCGGAATCAAATTAAACACAAATTATAAATTCAAGTCAAGCCCAACGAAAGTGTTCAACTGAATGCGGCTTCGTATTTCAATTTTGGTTAACATTTAGGAAATTTTTTGGGAAAAGCGAATAAACTCTTGAATGACAGCTTTTAATTATAGATGTGAATATATATAATATATAGATTTATATAATAAGAATATTTTCTTAAAAATTTTATAGTCTTTCTCTCATTTAAAATTGAAATTAATATAATAAATTTAAAAGATGTAGCAAGATTATTAATTTAAAATAATAATAAAATTTTTCAATTTATCAAAAATTTATTTCAAGACAATAAATTCACAATATAAACTTTAAATTTCATATTATTTTAATAAATTATTAAAATGTGCGCTCAACTAAATTTCGATTTTATAGATTTTGTGTTACAATTTGGCATTTTGACCTCAAGTCTGTGCATGTGTATGTGTGTGTGTGTGTGTGTGTGTGTATGTGAGCTGTGCTTATGTATTACAACGGCCTTTCGAGTGACTCGAAATACTAAATATTCAATTTCGTTTCAATGTTTTTAGCTTTTTAGGTTGATTTTGCGCAAAAACACACACTAAAGCAACTAAAAGCAACTGTTTATATAGGCTATAGATGCTGTGCGGGGGGAGGGGTAGGGGGGCGTGGCTAGGCAAGCTTCATTAAAAATACTGTCAATACCTATTAAAATCAAAAATCAAATCAATTTTGTGCTATAATTACAAAAATGTCTGCCGCCGGTCGTAAAGTGCTCAACGAAATACACACATGAATATTTACACACACACACACACACTTACATACAGAAAGAGAGAGAGAGAGCGAGTGCAGAACACAAACAAATGTCAATTAAAAAGTAAAAATTGCTGGAAAATGGCGCACGACCTGGCTAAAACAAAAGGCCAGTCAGCCTGGCAGAGCTGACAGGTTCATGGGCTGGGGATGGGGTGGGGTGGGGAGGTGGAAACTGGCAGCAACAGAAACCAGTTCAGTTTAGGCCAGTTTTAGCCAGGCACTTCTGCCATTTGTTCGTCCTACCAAACCCGCCAATTGCAGCGCTTGTTACGAACAACATTTACTTTTTTTTTGCTTTGCCATTAGGTTAGGTTAAGTTTTCAGCGCGCTTTGGCCAACATTTACTGTTGTGGGCCAGATAATGTTGGCCGGTGTTAAAAACTGAGTGGGATTAAGGAATAAGTTAAATGGAAATGCGAGAATTTCGATTGAAATAGATAAAAAGATATAAGATAGAACTAAAAGAAATTACCAAATTTTTAAAAATATTAATTTATAAATTTATAAATAATATGAACTGAGAAAACATAGTATAATTAACAATTAATTGACTGAATTCAAATTAAATAAATTAGTTGAATATAACTCCCTCTCATTCCCATTCCCTCTCTCTCTCTATCTTTGACTAACTTGTTAACAATTTCCATGCTAAATGTTGTCCCCCACTTTGTCCACTTTTACAACTGCACTCAAGACTTCATTTGGCAAGTTTTACTGTACTTGTCACTGTCGCTGACTGCCTATTCTTTTAGTCCTACTTTTTGGGCAGCCATTTGCCTTGGCTTAACGCTGGTCAACTCGCAGGGATGGCCGCGCTCCATTTGGATGCCGACTTGGCCTAGACGGGCGGCTCTCTCAGGCGTCCGCCTGGCTGCACTTTCGGGTGTTGCATAAAAAAGTGGCGCCATAATAAATGTTTGGCAAAAAAAAAATAAAATAAAAATAAAATAAAATAAAATATTAAGGAAAATGCAACAGAATCAGAACAAGAAGCGAGCACAAAACTCGACAACTACTCGGACTTTGTGAGAGCTGCCAACTGGATTCAACAAGCAACAATTACCGAACGACGACGACAACGACAGGAAGGGCGCAAAGAAGAAGCAGAAAATGGGAGCACTGTGATTGAGCTCCGTTACCAACCAGGTCTACAGTTACAATTACTGCAACCACTTTGCCCAAAAAGATGGAAGACGTTGACAATGTCGACGGCGCTGGCGGCAGCGATAAGTGCAATGTGCGATAATCGAAAATGCAGCAATATAAACAAAAGGCGCAAAGAGGAGAGAGGAAGAAGAACAAGACAGAGTAGGAATCAAAGTCGTTAAGGCCAAAAAAACAAGACAGAAGGAGAGAAGAGAGTGTAAAGAAGAAAGAGT
The DNA here is from genome assembly GCA_035043915.1 of Drosophila paramelanica. Taxonomy (NCBI): domain Eukaryota; kingdom Metazoa; phylum Arthropoda; class Insecta; order Diptera; family Drosophilidae; genus Drosophila; species Drosophila paramelanica. The sequence continues at coordinate 1,495,191 of JAWNMO010000077.1, read as the reverse complement.
CGCGGGTTATTTATGTCGGGCAAAAAATAAGGATTTTATGCGTAGCTTAACCTAATGTTAAATTTTACAGCCCATGTTAAACTAGCTAACTTAAAATGTATGTATTTAATGGTGTTGAACGGAGAGACAGTGTAAAATGTATCTGGGTTTGGATTTGGATAATTGGGTGCTCTGTTAGCGGAAGTTTAAGCGGAAGCTGTTCGACTAGCTAAAAAAAACAAAAGTAACTTTTAGAAGAAATCAGCTGACGAGGAAATGCACAGACACTGCGACATACTAAATTTGTTACAGTAATATTTAATAATTTTTAAAGAATTTAATTTAATTTATGCTAAATTTAAATGAAATTAAAGTTAAACTCGCACTATTATGAAATTTAAGCACACATTGGAGGAAGGGCGTAAATTTATGTTTGAATTTAATAGTTGAACTTTGCATTAATCACTTTCACTCTTACTCACACTTTCGTCGGGTAATACGATATATAGAGAACAAACTAAGCATTATAAAAAAAATAATATTTCAACTTTAAAATTAAATCGATTTAAGTCAGTGAAAACAGTTTCAACTTGTAACCGCAAAAGAAATGCAAACACTTGCGACAAGCGAACTGACCTAAGCAACACTTTCAAATCTCCAAAAAAGAATGAGAGAAAGATAGAGGGACATAGACAGAGACAGATAGAGCAAATAATGGTCAGTAAATAACGAATCAAACGAATTTCTGTGAGAGAGCGAGGCGAAAAGTCTGTCAGACTGAAATCAAATGAAACGCATAAGAATCGATTCGATTAGTGAAATGAAATTTACGCCAAAATAAATTTGCTCAACTTACGGACTTGGCGCGCCTAAGTGTATGCCATATATATTAATGCCCTAACATTGGGTAGCACAGTAATCTGTTGAAATTTGTAACAGTCAGATTAGAAAAGTTCTTTGGTTGGGTATTTACAGTATGGAACTAACTATTAGCTATAAAAGTTGATTTTTCTAAATTTTAAGTGTAAGAAATTATAGAAGTTTTTTTTGTTGTCCTACAAAATCAAGTTAAAAGCATTATTTATTTATCTATCAGAAGAAATTCATTACTGTTCTCATTTTTACTTCTACATTTATAATAATAGCAAATTTTAACTTATATTGAATTCACTCTGAGATTTTGATTGATATAGAAACTAATTCGAAAGCAACTAGTTATTCTCTTTTGATAAATCATATAAATAGATAAAATGTGTGAAAGAGTATACAATCTTCAGTGTCGCATAGCTTGTTTTTTTTTTATTTATTTATTCCGTTTTTTTTTTGTGTTCATGCTGTATTTTGCGCCAGTAGCAGCCGCTTGTCATGTTGTTGTCTGCGTTGTCTTCGTTGTCGTCGTTGTCGTCATTGTCTCTAAACTTTTGTACGTTCATTAATCTTGTAGAGCGTCAGGCTTGGTGTCCTTGCATAAACGTTTGTGTGTGTGTATGTGTGAGTGTGTGTCAGTTTGGCTCGTTGTTGCGCCGCTTTCGATGTTGTCTTCCCTGTCGCGGGACACTTGTGCACCAGCTCTTGCATGATAAGGTTTAATCTATTTAATTGTAATTGATATTTTTGCAAGATACGATGGCGCCGCCTTTTTCTACCCATTTATAAACCAAATGAGGCGCCTAACATAACAACAATAACAACAACAACAATAACAGTGGGCCAACAACTTGTTGGCAACACTCCACAACTGACAAATCATAATTTATAAAGTGCTGCGCGACAGAGCCATGAAAAGAGAGAAAAACAGGCAGCCAAAAGCCGCAGTTTAAATGCTCTTTCTCGATGAAGAGAAACTAAAAACTGAATAATACAAAAATATATATATAATACAATACAATACAAATATTAAATTTGTATTTCTTTCTGTGCAGCCTTCAATTTTTTATCGAGTCTGAGTTGAGCTGAGAAATCGAATACAAATTTAAAATTTATTGCCGTAAAAAACGTTTAGTTCATCCGCTTTAAGGAAAAGTCGAAGAAAAGCGTGTGATAATTCAATGTCTGCGGGCCCAGTCAGCATGTGAGGCTCAGTTCAGTGTATACAATCATGACTAACATTCCCACTCCTCGAAATTCCTTCGTCCTCGTTGGGCCTTTGTGTAAGTGGAGATGATGGGGGGGGGGAGCGTCGCTCACATGGGACACATCAAATGCAGTTGAGATAAGAGAGTGCCAAGTTGTTGATGTGTAAACGGTTTCGGATTTAAAATAAGTAGGCGTCAGTGAACAGGACACGCTCCGCGCAGTGGGATGAGCTGACTAGGCGGCATCGTAAAAAAAAAATAAACAGCTAACAGGAAGCCTAAAACAAATTGTAGCGGAAACTCAGCAAACACAATAAATGTTTAATAAGCCAAAACGAGCAGAGAAAAAGCGAAAGCGAAGCTGCCTGCGTCTGGCCTGAAAGTCGGCGACTTCAACCAGAACCAGAACCAGCACCATTTGGGTCTCGGTTGAGGGTCTATGACTGAGTCTGGGACTGCTTTGGCGTCTGGCGAATTGGGCAAGGGGTGCTCCTGCAGCGGATGTTTGGGCGGAAGCAGCTCGACTGGCAAGAACAAAAGCCGGCTTAAAAAGTCGAAAATTTGGGGAAAATGTGACATGTTCAAAATTTAATAAAATACATATTTAGAAAAAACTGGTAAATACACACATTAAATAAAATATTTATTAACATTAATTTTATTAATTTTTATAGCCAGAATCAAAATTCCAACTTTCTTAGACGAAAATCTAATATTAAATATTCAAAGCAATATTTTTTCATCTTTTTTGTAAGCAAGCAAAAAAAACACAATTACCAAAATTTAAAATTCCAGCGAAAACCTTAGATATATATATTTTAAGCATAGACAAGCGAAAAGCAAAATATATGACTGCCTATGCATTTTTAATGAATTAAACCGAAACAGCAAATTGCACAAAAGAAAACACTCAGAGTGCAAAAAAAAAGTGAACACAAAAAACAATTTAGGCATCCTTTGCTCGCCAGGCTAAACGACTTCAATTTAACGCTAGAAAAAAGGTGGCGAAAAACTGTGCACTGGGCTGGTGGAAATTTAGACATAACTGTATTGTGGGATGGGGGCGGGGGCGGGTACGGCTTTTGACCGTGCACTCAAAATGCGGCTCAGGCTGGCTGGCTGGCTGGCGCTCGAAAGTATGCTACACCAAAAATCACTTAAGCGGCGCAAATTTTGAACAATCGCAAAAAGCTGCAAAAGCGCTGCTGATGAGGTGTAAGCAGCACCAGCTACAACAACAACAATAACAACAAATACAACAACAAGAACAGTAAAATGTTGGCAAAAACTTTCAGTTAAGAAAAACATATACACATGTACGAGACTCGTAAAACTTTGCTTATGACAGCCAACCCACAACCTGTCCTTCTGTCCCTGCCCTCCGCCCCCCTCTCATGCGTATGTCATGCATATATCATACTTTGTGCGTGTTTGCAGCTTAGAAAAAACCTTGCATACAATATTTAAACTTGGCCAAAGTTTGCAGCAACTGCAGAACTAAAGTTCGTGCATAATCCCTAATTTAAGAATAATATGTGTAAAACAAGCGATTATTTTTATTGCATTATTTGGTTGTTAATATTAATAATTCAAAGTGATTCAAAATGATAAACAATAAATTCAAATTAAAATTATTATTTTTTAAACTTAAGATAAGTTTCTAAAACCTAAAATTTAAAATTAAGTTTTAACTTCTTTTTATTTCAAATTTAGAAAACAACATTTTTCAATCTTCCAATCTCTAAAAAATTTCTTTTAATTGCGTCGATTAGATATTTGTAGGTTCGAACCTATATCTCGCTTATAATTAATTGGCTAACGGACCTGATCTTTAAGACAAACATTCACCAATATCTTAAATGCTGACCGTTTCCTTTAAATTATATTATTTCAATTTGTTATTTTGTTTTTCGAAGGAACATTCTAGAAAGATAAAGTTTATAAGGAGTTGTCTACCTATTGGTTCTTTGCTTCCCCATTTTTATAAGTAGCTGCAACGCCTGTGCACACAATTATTATGAGGCACGTTGCGTTGCTGCCCTCAACATTATCTAATGCCCAGCACAACAAGTTAATAGTTTTTCACGCAACGTGTTTTTCAGCCAAGAGCAGCTGCTTTGTGTTGAACTTTTGTGGCATGTTGCAAGTCTCCGTGTTGCCGAAGGGAATTATTGTTGTTGCTGTTGCAGTTGCTGACTGAGAGGTTTAAAGTTTGCTTTGCTGAGGGTACTTATGCCTTTAAAATGACAGCAAGGTAGCAACTTTTTATAACTATATTTGTTATTAAAAGTAGCATTAAAATCAGTACGACTTAACGGAATAATATTAAATATGTTGAATGCCAAAAATCCATTCTTTTGTTAATCTGTAAACCCGCAAATCCTGAAAATCAAATCGAAAAAAGATGCCGCGCCCAACAATTTGAACTCTTAACCCCAATCAAGGCTTTGTGCTTTAAATTTTTTCGATTTGGGCCACAAAATGCGGCAAAAGCAATTGAAAAAAAGAGCCCCCGACAGCCACTTGTTGGCAGCCACGCCCACAGCTGACGCCTGCTGTTCGCAAATGTAAGTCAAGCGAAGAAGCGGCAGATAAGCCAAGGCAAACAAATTAAGAAAAAAAACACAAATATTTAAAAATAAAAGAAAGAATAGCCAGGGAGGAGGAATAACGCCCCCAAAAGCCTACCCCAAAAATTATTGTGCAAAAAGTCGACAAACCACAAAATGCTCAAACTGTGCAAACTTTTTAAGTGCAAAATTTATAGCTGGCGATTTGTTGTCTGGCCGGCTTTTCATCTGCCCAACCCCAACCCCAAACCCACCCCCACCCCCACCCCCCGTCATCAGCAACATTTTAGCAGCCCTCAGCTAACCCATTTGGCAGCCCACAATTTGTTCTTAATGGTTTCAGCAAAATCAATACAATGAGAACTTCACTCTGTACATGTAACTTTTGCCTCTCTCTATGTGTGTGTGTGTGTGTGTAATGCATTTTAGAAAATATGAAAAGTCAAGAAAAGTTTATGGTAAATGAGTAATGAGTGGCCTGACTGGCTGACATTACGGCCAACCCCAGCCTCAGTTACAGTTTTGGCAAAGCTTCAAGTTTGACCTATAAAAAATACTGAAACGACAATAAATACCTCAACTCTTTAAGGAATAATCCGTAGATTAATTTAATAAAAAATATAGAAATTTGATGGATAGCATTTCGGCAACACGTTATCGGTTTGCAGAAGATGAAAACATTTTGAAGTTTACATAAAATATTAAATATAATATAATATAAAATCTAAATTAATAAATTTACGCACAAATATTATTCACAACGCAGAAACTTTCTAATTTCAACATTTGCTCAAAATTGAAAAACCAAAAAAAAATAACATTTTTGTTTTTGTTTTTAATTAGTTTTTTGTTGCACTTTAAAAGTTTGACTTGCACTTGAACAACTTTTAAATGTTTACGAATGGCTGCACCTGTGTGTATGTGTGTGGGTGTGTGTGTGTCAGAGTTTGAGTGTGCGTTGAACGTGCCTTTAATGCGCGACAATAATTAATTAAATATGCGTTGAGTCGGTTGATTCTCTCAGCTTAATTTGGCTGCAGCATATTAAAAATAGCTCGACTTAATTGATTTAAATATGATTGATGAACCTCACACAAATGCAAATACAAATAAATGTTTATAGAGAAGAACAATTTTTTAAAGCCTTTTCTTGGCTTTTTATTTATATGCATAAACTTTTGTATTTAAATAAAATGCATTTAATAAATTCTATTGATTTACCATGTAAGTGTTGTTTAACATTGATTTTTCAAAAATACCCATGTTCTCACACACACACACACACACACACACACACACACACACACACCTTCATAAATTTGACACACTTCCCCGCTTGAGTTGCCACTCGGACTCAGACCGAAACATTGCCAACCAGCCAGACGGGTATAAATTATTATTATATTATGCAAAAACAAAAAAAAAAATGGAGAAAGACTGCCATCAAGTGATTTTCATCCTTCCTTCGCCAGTGACTGAGTTTTTTATGCGACTAACCCAAAATCTGACAGTTGATTGCAGCGCCGCCAGAAGATTGAGATAATAAACCTGTTCGGATATGAGGTTCAAGCTGGGGCAAAGCTAAAGCGAGTTAAAAATTGTTGATTACATTTGAATCCCAGTCATAACTGTCAGAAAGTGCCTCAGCTCAGTTCTCTTTCTCTCTTATTCTCGGCATTCCGACATGGCCCATCACCTGCCAATGATGGCAACATGGGGCGTATGTGTAATGTGCTGTGCGGCCTGTGCGGAAAAGTCGGCTGTCATTATGTCATAAACATATATAAGAGAGCAACAGAGAGGTTTATACTTAAAATGCACTCATAATAACGCCGCCTGTCAGTGGTTCACGCCCCGGCTTCCCCAATCCCCCTCCGTCCAGACAGAACAGGCCAGTTCGGGACGGTTCCTTCAACAATCCAACAGCATGTCCCATATCATTATCATCTTCGCCCCTGCTTAAATTTATTGAATACATTGAATACACTTGAATATTTTCCACTTTTCTGAAAGAGTTTGCAATTTACTTAAGGAAATTTATTGAATATTCTATGTGAGTTAGGAACTGTTCTAAGAAGTATGTTTAAAGCATAAAAATTTTAGGCAACAAATTTTATACATTTTTTTAAGCAAATTTATTTGAATTGCACTGTGACTGATATTGTGCTAAATGTTGTAATTAAAATTGTTATCTTCCGAAATGAAAGCCAATTGCCGTAGTGTATAAAATGGGAATGGGTGGGAGGGGGGTTGGGGGAATGTGCAGCTGCAACACACTGTAACGGATATCCATGGATTGCACATCAGCTATTTCTGCTATGCCACGCGTCTGGCATATAATTTTACACCTGCCTGAACGATGCAGCAGCGGAAGCGGGAGAGGGAGCGCGAGAGGGAGACGGAGGCGAAGGTGGAGGCGCTGGGTGAAGCTGCCACCGTTGCTGCCGCTGCTGCTGCCGTATTTCGACCTGTGTGGCAGCTTTTGAGCGTGTTGCTTAAACATTGGAAATCATTTTCGTTGCCATGGGGCCAGCAACAACGTGTTGTTGTTGTTGTTGTAGTTGCTGTTACCGTGTTGCCGGGTCAATTGATGTCCATTTGAGCCGGGCCAAAAATATTCGATATTTTGGTATTATTTTTTTTCTTTGTTCTATTGCTCGTTGTTAGTGCAAATATGATACTAAATCACGCCGATGAAACGGTGGTTGTGCGTGTGCGTGTGTGTGTTGCAAAAAAAAAACATATCAGTTGATTACTGCACAAACTATGCAGCCACAAGCTGAGTCCCCAAAATTTACAGGTTTCAACAAAAAAAACAAAAAAAACTATGCAGACAAAACCAAAGTTCTGGGTTCTATTTTAAATGGAATATTGATAACTGTTTGTAAAATATTGTGCACAATGGCAGTTATTGACTTTTATTTAATATTCATGTCGATGAATCTGGTTTTATATTACAGTAAATTTATTTTTAGGTGAGCAATGTTGAAGGGTTTGGTCAACACTCGAAATACCAATAAATGAATGGCTTTTAAATTCAGTGAATTAATAGAGAAATACTGATAGAAAATTTATACTAATAATGCGATAATTGTTAATGTTAAAAAAGATAATAATACTTCAACTTGAAGTTCTTGAAAGGCAGTTAAAACTCATAATTTTATTATAATTTAATTTTATAATTGTTGCATTCCGCAAAGCCACTAAAGAAACCCAAAATGAAATGAATATTCATTAAATGCTGCTAATTCGGTCTAAAGTTGATTCATATGTAGCCACAATGCGGTTGCTATTGGCTAAGGGGAAATACGAGAAACTAATGGTTTTTAATCCTTTTGGCCTAATGTCAATCTGTGAACATTTGCATGCCATCAGTTAGCCGCATGACAGCACCCAAGGCATGACACAACTTGTCTATAACTTGCTCATTTATTAAGTCCTAATAGACTTGTGTCACGTATGTGTGTGTGTGTGTGTGTGTGTGTCCCACACCCCACAGTTCAGCCGCAAAACAAGCCACTCGAAACCAGCTGAAAATATGCAAAGAATTATTAGAAGTGAACTTTTTGACGAGGATGGGCGACGACGACGACGACAAGTTGACTAACTGCCTGGCTGGGCTTCGGTTTGGGTTTCGGTTTCGGGCCGGGAGAGAGCGAGTGTCTTGTGGCATAAGAAATTTTGTACACTGTACTCTATTCAGGCCGAGATGTGTGAGTATATGTGAAGCTCAGTTCAAGTTTTTCGGTTGGTTTTTTGCCACTCGGCATATGTAAAACTTTTGGCAAACATGACAACAACACACAGCCGAATAATATCGCATGCCATAAATTACACTTAAGTATTTAACAGCTTTTATGGGAAACAACAAACAGCCACGCCCACAAACCGGCGTCTAGCAAGCAATAAACCAGTCGAGGCGGCGACAAAGACTCCAACTTCGACTCCGACTCTGACTCCGGTTGCTAAACGAATCCGTATCCGGCCCGTGCGTGTTTGTCTGGCAAAGTCGAGACCAAATGTTATCTTTTATCTAAAAACATTTTTAATCAAAATTCCGGTTGGGTGTTACCCAGCCAAACTCTGTTCTGTCCTCGCTCAGAGTCTGATTCAATGAAAAAGCTGGAGCATAAATTAAAACCGGTTTGCAGCAAAAACTCCAATTTGAAAGAGCTTGCAAAAAGTATTTCAACTTTGGCGTATTTGTTTAAAAAATAAAAGCATATTTCGATAGTTCTATAACTAACACCTCAAACTTGCAATCTGTTTTACTGATGACAAATTAACATCATAAATTATTATATATAACACAAATCGTTGACAAAAAACTTAAAAAAAATTTTATTTTTCATAATGCATATATTTTGAATGCAGAATCAATCTAGAGGGCAAATCATGATCAAAATGCCATCAAACATGAAAATCGGTTCAGATTTGGCAAAATTATCGAAGTTTGAATTATGGGATTTTGGGATTTGAGAGACTTTACATGTCAAAATTTTTTGTCAATTTTGACATGATTTTTGACCAAAAATTTGACCCCCCCAAAATCGGGTTTACTGTTGTTTTTTACGCCTTTTTTGATGATTACAATCGATTAAAAATATAAATTCGCAATTTTAAATTTTGAAAAAATTTTTTTTTCGAAAATTCACAAGGGGGGAGTACATGGTTTTTTGACAAAAAATTTCAAAAAAAAATGTATTTTCTATAATGGATAGAATTTGAATGTAGAATCAATATAGAGGACAAATCATGATCAAAATGCCATCAAACGTGAAAATCGGTTCAGATTTGGCAAAATTATCGGAGTTTGAAGTATGGGATTTTGGGATTTGAGAGCTTTACATGTCAAAACTTTTCTCAATTTTGGCATGATTTTTGACCAAAAATTTGACCCCCCCAAAATTGGGTTTAATGTTGTTTTTTACACTAATTTCGACGATTAAAATCGATTAAAAACATAAATTCGCAATTTTAGACTAAAAAAAAATTTTTTTTTCGAAAATTCACAAGGGGGGAGTACATGATTTTTTGACCAAAAATTTCAAAAAAATTTTATTTTACATAATGGATAGATTTTGAATGCAGAATCAATCTAGAGGTCAAATCATGATCAAAATGCCATAAAACATGAAAATCGGTTCAGATTTGGCAAAGTTGTGGTAATTTGAAGTTTGTAACCTTGCGATTTGAGAGCTTTGCATGTCAAAATTTTTGTCAATTTTGTTGAGTGAATAAGTGACCAACATTTAAAAAAAACAAGTTTAATATTCGGAATGCAGATATCAGATAACTTTAATAAGATGCTTTACAATGCGCTGGCGGCGTCAAGAATCCAATTCCTGACGGCAGCAACATCGGCATAGACACCAGGATAGTCGGTCTTGGCACAGCCGTTGCCCCAGGACACAATGCCGACCAGCTCACCGTTGGCGACCAGAGGACCGCCGGAGTCGCCCTGGCAGGCGTCCTTCTTATCAGCGTAGCCGCAGACCATGGTCTCCAGAATCTTGTCCTGGCCGTAGGCGTAGGTTTCAGAGCCGCAATCCTTGTAGCTCAGCAGACCGACTTCCACCGCCTGCAGGATATTGGTGGACGAGCACCACATGAAACAGGTGGTGCCCCAGCCGGTGACGACGGCGGGTGTGCCGGAGGCCGGAGTCTCCTTGGCCAACGCGATGGGGCGCAACGAGGCGGTCTGGCGCACCGGGGAGCTTAGCTTGATCACGGCGACATCGTTAATCATGAGCTTGCTGTTGTAGCCCTCGTGGAATTTGAAATCCTTGACGCCGACCAGCTCGCCACCCTGGCTGCGATCGGTGGCGCCCAGGCGCACCTGCATCTCGGCCGCCTTGTAGGACTGCATGCAGTGGGCAGCGGTGACGACGGTGTCCTCATTGATCAAACTACCGCCACAGAAGTGGGAGCCCTTGGTGGTCTGAATGGACACCTGATAGGGATGCGCCTCGATGGTGGTCGCCTCGCCGTTCACAATGCGACCGAACGGGAACTCCGTCTCCGGCAGTCCCTGGCTGGCGGCGATGCAGGCCAGCAGCCCCACGAAACTCACAATCAGACGATTCATATTGTTAGCAATCAATAAACTGATCAGCACTGGACACCAGTTGCTTTTATACCAGCGCTGGTCGGTCTACGGCTTATCAGTTTGACCAGTTTGGCTGTAAATCAAGCGCCATCTATCGGACCTGTGAGAGCCCATAAATTCCGGGAAGTCGTCTGAGGTTCACTGATTAAAGTGCTGGCTGCACGCGCGAAATTGTTGTTTACTCCAATTACAATAAATTACAAATACAGCAGATATCAGAACTATCTCGTCCAACTGTACAATAAATCTATAAATTACGTATTTAACTCTGTATCGTATCGGAACTATCTACAACTAAATGGCAAGGTCAAACACTTTTTATACCTTGAACTCATTCAATTTTATGACCATCAATTTTTTCTCTACGATTTCCAAATTGAGTTTATTAGTTTGTTCATTTCATTAATATCGATAGATATCGATAGACATCGATGTTAATACCTGGTAACCCCAAATATGAAACAAAAGAAGAACGAATCAAACGCTTAGTTTAAAAATTAAACAAGAATTTACTTTCTATAGCGGCCACTATATCTTAGGGTATCTGCAAGTCGGGAATACCCAACTGGGAACCGAAGGCTAATCGAAGTTAATCCAGATTTAGCAAATGATAAGCTTAAATCTTATCCGTTTAACATAAAATTAAAACGATGAAGCTAATCAATAATAAGAATTGTGGCTGTAAAATAAAATGTTAAAAATACACGAACAGTACTGATCAAGAATATATATCAATTTTAGAATGGAAATATCTTTTTCTACGTTTTATTATTTCATTATTTATCAGTTTACAGCCCCGAAATTCCCTGAAATGATGACGAAAGACTTTTAACCTTTTCAAGTTCATAATGGACTGTACTGATTTGGCGTCTGATATATATATAATATATATACTATAATGTCTGTAAAAAGGGAAACGCATTTTGTCATGTTTCGTTATCTGGAAGCGGTGCTGATGAAATCTCTGAGGGACAACGGCAATCAGAACAAAGAGAGAGAGCTTTATCTTATCAAGTGACTAACAAAGCCAGCGAGTAACTTGCCACAAAACATGGAACATGCGATGATTCCCGGGTTGAAACGAAAGGGGAAAGGGTGTGTGGGGATGGGGGAGGAGGCGGACAAGACAAACGGCGACCAGTTGAGCTGACCAAGTAAAGAATTGCGGCAAAAAGTGAACATGACCATGAATTTGAGCTGCCAAAGTTCATTTTTAATTTAGCACAGAAAGAAGCAAAAAGCAAGCAAGAATTATTAAGTTCACTATAACGAATATTAAATACACTAACGATAGTCTTTTTACTATAGTTAAAATAAAATGAAATATTCTTGAAAATAATCCCAAGGAATAAATACAACAAATATTTCAAACAAAAATTTAACCAATCTCTTTTAAGGTGTTTCACATTTCCAAAAATAATTATAATACCCTCTGCAAGAGTATATACAAAAAAAAGAAGAAAAAACAAGAAGCGGAACAACGGAACAATCTATAAGCCCGCAGCACACAAGAGCTCTGTGGACGAGCGACTACTTGTGGCCGTTGGGCAGGGTACAGGGGAGGGGTTGGTCGGGGTGTCTTACTTGTGCGCTCAAAGTTGTTGATATCTATTACTGCAGATTTGAAGTTGTTCGCCAGCGTCTCAACTCACTTAACTCGCAGGACTTCAGATTTGGGGACTGGGGAAGGACTTAAAGACAGTTGCCAGTTGAATGGAACTGACTTCAAGCTGAGCGAGCTTCAACTGACAGGGGGGAGGAGACAGAGGAGGGGCACACACACGCACACACATGACATGACAGTTGCTTGGCTTGTGTGCTGGCAAGGGTTGGTGGCGGGGGGTTAGCATCGTGGCACGTAGCGCATTGCAGTTAAGATTTGGATTTGGTTTTGCCAGTTCGCTGGCTGAGCGTATCAAAGGAAAAACTACAAAACACTTATCTGGGTGACAAATAGAAAAGCGGGCGCAGCACAGCCCAACAAGACGCCAGCATGCCACCAAGAAGAAGAAGAAGAATATCTCCGAGTAGATTACAAAAATAAAAAAACAGTAGTTGAAGCAAGAGAAGAAAAGCTCACAAAAAAAAGAAGAATGAAGCAGACAACAACACAAAGCAAGAAAATGACGCACGCTGTTGTTAGAATAAAAAGAGCCACAACATGTGTGTGTGTGTAGAGGGGGGCGGGGCGGGGCAGGTTGACAGGTGGCCAGGCCAAGGCTAGACACACACATATGTGCACGCTCCAGCTTGTGTATGTGTGTCGGCCAGACAAGCTGCGGGCGCTGCGTCTACGCTTGCCATTTTGTTCTTTGCCATTAACAACTATTTACTATTTACCAAAGGTATAGCAAGTATAGTCGAGACTTTGAAGTCAGGCTCTTAAAATATGATAAATTTGAGTAGAATATTTTTTATTCTATTTAAATGAAATATATTGGGAAATTTTTGTAGTAGCAATAATAAAAATTAAGAAAATTCATCTTAATAAATTTACTATTTACCAAAGCTATAGTAAGTAATCAATACTTTGAGCTCATTCACAGACGATTTTGAATATAATATTTATATACTCTTTCTATGAAATATATTGAACAGTTTTTGTAGATAATACTCAATAGTAATCTTATAAAGCTCAAAATATATATACGAAAATATATATTTGTGATAATTGATATTTAATATCATACAAATATAAATAATAATAATAATAAAATAACATACAACTCACCAGTTAATAGCACAGGGAGTACAACATTCTCAGTGCGCAAATTTCCTACTCCCTGCTAAATCCTTCTTGTTAATATTTGCAACGGCGACTTTATCTTAACAAGATCAAGTCAGAGCCAAAGTCTATTTGAGCTGGTTATTTTTTTGTCCGTTTGACATTTCCCATATCATTTAAAATCAGTTTACATGTTTTGAGCTGTATTTTGCCTTTGGCTTTGCACATATATCCCTTTCAAGGATTTCGTGTATTTGTTTTTATTTTGTGTCCTGTCGCATGTGTGCGGATTCGCTTTCTTATCAGTTTTGTGTGGCGTGCGTGGGGCACGGTTCACTCCGAAGGTTAGACACAAGGAGCGCAATGTCAAGTGGTTAAGCGGCAGAAAGCCAGGACCAAAAGCATTGCCAAAATCTGGGATTAATTTAGCGATAAGTCCATAAGCTGTAAATACATGAGAAAATGTTGGGAATTTTATTGGCTTGTTGAATATATATAACATTTTTTTGATTAAATAATGAATTCATAAGTTGACTTATTTAAAAATATAAAAAATTAAAAATAAGCTGTAATTTATAAATATTTATCACATTAATTCTTATTAAACTCATTAAAAGTATTTTTGGATTTCTTATCAGCAAATCAGGTGTGTGAACTTTTTTTTTTGTTATCAACGATAGACTGATTAATTTTTATGGCAAGCAAATTTGGCTAATAAATTTTATTTATAGAAATTAACGTAAATTGAAAAAATTTTATGCAAGTGTTTTTTTCTAGCTTTTCTTTAGTAATAAATTAAATTTAATTGTTCCTATTGCAGACATCAACTTCATTAAAAACTGAGTCATATTTAAAAACAACAACATGGAGATCATATATAAAAAAAAGAATATATTGAAACGGATTTTTGTTTGTTATGGTTAATCCCCCCTTTTTTTGCCGTTATCATATGAGACATAAAAACATGGCCGTTAAAATAACAACAACAACAGTCGCAACAGCAGATTAATTTGTTATTAAATTACAACATAACAATATCTAATTTCAAAGAGAAACGCCTGGGCGTTATATAACATTTTATAAATCTCATGTGTGTGTGTGTGTGTGTGTGTGTGGATCCAGGAGATCCTTTCCCAGGGGTAAGCCATTGTTGTTGGCCAGGCAGCCGCTGCCTACACAGCCAGTCGGCCTATTAACCACATTTTAAGCATAATTGAATTTTGTGCATAAATTTCGGTTTATGGGACGCCGGGAGACCACGACCCGGGCAGATTATTACATTATTTACTGTTCGGTGCTGGAAGCCGAAAGCTGCCAGCCACCAAAGGTGGCAGCCATGGGGTACACGCCATGTTATGGCCAGGCGATCTGGGACTATAGGCCAGGTTGTTGTTGGTAGACGACAGGGCATCAATTTTATATGATGCTCGCTGGGGTCGATTCGAACAACATTGGCTGAGGGGGGAAGAGGGGGTCTGGCTACCGTTGAAAGCCAACAAAAAAAATTATATATTAAATTTGCTTTTTATGACCTACACAAACAAAGCGCTCTACAAAAGTGTTGGCAATTGTGTGCAGTGAATGTCCTTATTAAACGCTGTCAAGGCTGGTTTAAGAATGGTTGCCAAGAACTGCCAACTGGAAATCAAATATATCATGTGGCAGGGGACATTTGTACAGGGCAGCTCGGAGTTATTATACTTGTTGGAATGATATATATAGTAGATTCTATCTAAGTGAATAATTTGACCCATTTAATAATACTTTTTAATTACGAAATATTATTTGTATCTGTTTTCGTTAAAAAAAGAAGCACAATAATTAATAATTCTATAAATAAATTATAAATTTATAAGCTTACAATAGTGATCAATTTCAAAAGGATAACTTACAAATCCAGTTGGGCATTATCTGATGCTGCTTCTTCTATGACAAATGCGGACCGTAAGCTTTATCCTTTTTTTTTTACATATTTTCATCTCAAAACTCATTTAATATGATTTTAGCATATGCGCCAGTTGAATTTGATTCCGAGACATAGTGCGAATGTTCCTTATCAGTTTTTTTGCGCTAGACGCACACCTGCCTAAGCTCAGGAAGAGTGAGTGAGAGAGAGAGAAAGAGGCAGCACATCAACTTTTTATTAGCTGCAAAATAAACACGGAAAAAACAAGCCAGCCAAAAAAGGAAGAGAAGCGCAAATAGAGAAAGTGAGCAAAACACGAAAATAAACAGGCAACAACAAAAAACGCAAACAAAGGCGGCAAGAGTTAAGTTACAAATATTTACAGCCGCCAGACAGGCATACCCCTTACCTTACCCCTCGGCTGCTAGGCTGCTGTTATTTGCCATTTGGTAAGACACTGCCAAGGAGCCCGAGTAAATGTTGAGCTTGTTCCTTCAGCGAGGGTTATCGCCAGCGCGACTTAATAAATCTTATTAAAGTACGCGCCGCGCAACTCTAAAATATGCTATTTTATATTTTTTTTTTTTTTATGCGTTATTTAGCATCGTCTAGCAAACTTTTTTTTTTACCTCCTAATTTAAAAGGGAATTATCATATATATTGATTTACTTTATATATAATATAATATATGATTATTTAGCAAAAACCCCAAAAGTATGTTTAATCAGATTCTTCAATCTACAGAAACATTGGCCTTATCTTTACTTTACTGATTGCTCCTATCATATTAAAAGAAAACATCGAGTGTAAAAAAATGAGCCCAAAAAAGTATGCAACAGAAATTATACAAAATATTTAAAAAGAAACTGAAACAATAAGTTAGTGTCTACATTTTTATAGTGAGAATCAGACTTTATTTATTTGATCTCTAAACAAAATTATTAATTGCTGCTTAGTTGAACCTCTTTTCACACACAATATATAAAGACATTTATTTTGGCAAATTTCTGTTTTTTGGCTTAAATTTTTCGGTGCGAGCGACCCAAAAGTTCCCCATTCGGCCGCCACATAAATTTGCGGTCCTAACTCAGCTTGGTGCCTTGTGTACAATTTTGCTGGCCCTTATTTTTTGTTGTTGTTGTTGTTGTTGTGTGGTATAAACCAGGTTGGGGGTTCAGTGAACAGACAAAACTGTGGTCAATACCCAACCAGAAGAACTGAACAAACAGGGGAAACTTGGCGATTGCTTTTGGCACACATATAAAACAAATTATCGAATTAGTTTGTTTTGTGGCCACTTTTATTAGCTATTTAGCACATTATTTTGGTCAAGACAATTGTTTTGCGGGCCAAAAACAAATACAAATGCTGCAACAGCTAATTGAGTCTTTAATGGATAGCCAAAGTGAGAGTGATAAAACGCTTTCGGCTTTTTCTTAAATTAAACAATTTTGATTAGACGCCATGCGATAGGGGGCTTTTCCCAAGACACCGCTGACTGGAAATTACCTGATTAAGCCAGCAGCCAGCCATATCTTATCGACGAGTACGTTTATGGTATTTCTAAAGTGATTTTAGGTATTCCCCAATTGCGTAGCCCACTAATATATCCACTTGTGTCAAACATAACAAATAGAAACGTGCTTTATTTAATTGATTAACTAATGTAAAATATTAATTTGTATAATATATTTATGAAATTATTTTAAAGTTAAGTACAACACAATTAATTTTTAATACCAATCACTTTTCACGCTTGTTGATCCACATTTGATCCACTTTCACCTCAAACGACAAAATGACATTGAGAATTTCCAACAACAGCGATTTCATTACTTAGAGTGCAACTGGGGACCTTTGGCCAAGGTCTCTGCCAGTTGTCATGGAATTTGTATTTGTGTGTGTGTGTGAGTGTGTGTGTGTGTATTCAGTCAGTAGTACTTAAGCACACACATATGCACGTCATATAATACAATCGGCTGTATACAATTATGATAAGCCAATTTTACTTTAAACACAAATTGAAAATGACAGCGCCATCAATCAAATTGCACAATCGCCTGATTGATTGATTTACGATAAGTGTATTAAACAATTCGTAAATATTCGATAATGCAATGATATATCCCACACACACACCCATATAATTTAGGCATTGCGCTTTTGCTGTGTTTTAACACAGTTGGGGTCGCATATCTGAGATATACTTGAATATATTTAAAGCAGATGCTGTTTTCACAATTTGCATACCCTTGAGATTACCCATTGATTAGGGTAGTATCATACTAAAGAGATGTATGATAGATAGAATATACTTATGATAAAGATATAGGTAAATTTGTTTTAAAAAAATATTATATAATAATTTATATTAACGATCTTGTTATTTATTATTATTTTAATCGTTATAATACTTAATATTGTATATAAAATAATACTAAATACTTGGTATTTATCAATAATTTTGTTGAATTTCTAACAATACAAAAAAATAATACTAATATATATACTAATACTATTTTAATTTCAAGTCAAACTTTTATAAAAAGATATATTTTTAGATTCAGCTATTTAGGGAAATTGTAACTTAATTTTTAAGACACACACTTGTTAAGTTTCTTTGATTTTTGATCAGCATTAACACTGGTATTGATCAAATCAGTCTGTTCATTTGTATAAACATTATTGAATTTATGAATTTCTTATTTTCAATTGTAATTCAAAAGGTAATTGTCGAGACGATTTAGCTGAACAAATTGCAGGATATCTTGTAGTCGTGTCACTCTCTCTTGTCCTCGACTGCCGTTCCTTGGCATCGATATATATGCTATGTGGCCTGGGAAGGTTCGCACTTGAGCAGATTTCTTTTGTCGCGGCTGATGCGACTGCGGGCTGCCATATATTTCTCATGAATGAGCGCGTACAGTTCCTGCTGAAAGTATCCGTGCTGTGGCTCCGCATTCATGTAGTCACGTCGTATTTGCCTGTCCCGGAGCCGGAACTCGCGCCACAGCCCAAGCAGCTCCAGCCACTTTTTGTCAATAAAGTCCAGGGTCCGCCGCTCAAACGGTGATTTCTTATAGTTGGTAATCGCGTGTAAGATGAAATTTGCATTGATTTGTTGCTGCAGCGCCAAATGGTCCAACAGCACAGCAAATTTATGCGGCGACCCCGCACGGGACACATCCCCAAACGGGAAACTGGTGCCCAGCTTTAAGGCGGCCACATTTGGCATGATTTTTTCTATTTTGATGTTAGATTTGCACTTCACTTGTGATCACTTTTGGCTTAAACAATAAATTTTATTGGCCTTTTGTACAGTGGGTTTATTTAATTGCACGAGCCCCGCCTTAGTCAGTCTGTTTATTTTGTTTTACTAAGACGTTGGGCGAGGGTGGTGGCGTATTTATATATAAAGCATCGAGTTGATAAAAATACAAATACAAATTTGATGCGCGTAGAAAACGGGTATAACAGTTTCTGGCAAAAGTTTGTGGCATTAGAAATGAATAAAGAATTTTATTGATTTTAAATATAATTATCCACAAATTAAACTTTAAATAGCAATGTTATCTTAAGGACAGCCTCAGCAAATTTGTTTAAATTTGCTACACTAAAATACAGTACAGAGTATCGTTTAGTCGAACACTCTCGACTCGAATATTACTTGTTATTTATGGAAATTCCGGACTGACTGATAACTCAAAGGTGACTATGGAAAATTAAGTGCTACCAAATAGGTGATAATTAGCTGACGCAGCGCATTTTATAGCGTATTTCAATAAAATTAAAATCAAAAAATTTTATTAAATTTGGCATAATTAAACAATGCACCTAACATTATATTATTGAAGTGTATGATAACTTCATTTAAAATACAAAATTTTATAAATATTTTTTCAATTAATGTATTCATATTCATCTTGCTACACAACACTGTTAGGGTCAATCGTTTTGGCCAATTGTTGATCAGCGGGAAAACAATTGTTTATCAAATCACGCACAGAGGGGTTGCCTTTGATTCCTGACGATTCAATGTGCGCTGTGTGATATCAACAATATTGCTTGCTAAGCATGATGTGCCACAGCCCTCACACACACACACACACACACACGGCTGGCACATCAGCCTATTCAACAGAATCGTTAGCCAGTCAATGAACACAATCGTTAAGCATTACACTAGGCAACAAAATTTTATCGCACCCAAGTGGTTCGGCTTATGTGGGGCGACATGTTATCGTCGAGTGCTGATAATCGTGACGCCCCCATCATCATCATCATCATCATCATCATCATTATTGAGACGCGCTGACAACTCCAAAACAATGAGTTGAGTGCTAAATTTATAGATGTAGACGACTCTAACGGCGCACTCGAACTTAATAATGATTTAATTACAAGTTGACGATTGCTTGTCAAGTGGCACTGTAGAGGAATTAACTAAACCAAAAAAATTGCCAGTTTTGCATTACATTTTTATAAAGTTGTAAAAAAGACAAAGAGCGATAAATCATGTTCTATAAAATTTTAATTATTATTCAAATGGAATTTACTCAGAGAAAGCATCTAAATATTTTAAGTTTTAAAAAAGAGTATTTTATAGTCAATTCCATTTGCACTTATCACTCGTTTATCTGCTGATCCGATTATCGTTTATAAGTATATTTAATTTTTGGCTTATGATAAGCAAAGCAATGCATATGTGATATATTTATATACATATATATATTATATATATTTAATGACACAAAATGTTCATTCAACAAAATACGTTGCATATTTTACGGCTGTCTGGCTCACAGTTGAGTGTGCGTGTTGCATGAATGCATTTTTAACACTATTTTCAAATGATTAAAATCAAATGAGCTGTCAATTATAGTTATTTGTTTTGCTGCTAGTTTGAGTGACGTTGCTGTTGTTGTTGTTGTGCTTTGTTGTTATTGCTGCCGGCTTATTTTATTTTAATATGGCATTTAACTATGACCAATTTCTGGTTTACCCGTTTAAATTGCAATATGAATTGCATAGATTTGCACGCACTCATTCAAACTGCATTAAATTCAAGCACAACTTGTTAATTTTATTCATGTTTTTTTTTGGTTTTAATTTATTTATTTACAAATTACAAAAACCAAAGCTCATCGAGTAATGGGAAATTTAATTTGTTAAAAACTTTAATCTTGTTTCATTTAAAAAAAAACATTTCAAAATAATTTAATTAGTTGAAACGTAAATTTTCACACAAAATGTGTGAATTTTGACTCAGTTGATCTTTGAAAATTTGGTTTATTATTTATTTGGAGAATTGTTATTTTTTTTTTACTTTAATTGACTGTGTTTCTCGATTGACCAACAAGTCGCGATACTTGGCTAATGCATTTCTAAAGGGTTTTCCATCATGCAAATGCACAACAGCTGTTGCTCTCCGCTTGTCCCCGTTGTCATTCTTTAAAGTAAATATCATTAGCATTATGATGCTGCGCAGCTTCAATCCTTTTGCTGTCACAGTTCCTGCCAGCTGAGCTGCTGCAGTCTGCCAACTAGCCCCCCAATGTGCCTTAACCCTGCCGTTCATCGACAATGTTTACTTTACTTCATATGCACATTTACACACACAAACATCGGGCAGCACTCATACGCAATGTGGTACACATACAACCTGAGGACATGTTTTCATATCGAAAACAGAAAAGATAAGCAAACGATTGTGCCACGAATTCGATAGACTCTCTCTGTAGAAAGTATTTTCAATTTTTATTTCACATTTATCAATTGGAAAAAATTATAGTATTTTTAAGACTCTAAAAAACGTTTTGTTTATTTTTTAAATAAAGTTAACTTTGCCAAATAAATCCCATCATTTATAATATATATTTTTATATATTTTATTGCAGTATTTCACTCTAATCCAAATACTATAAAAAATAACAAAAAAATACCAACTTAGTTTCGATGTTTGTAATGCTCTATGATAGGGTATTTAAAATTATGAGAATATGCAGAGAAGATTGAAAAGGCAACCAACGTTAACGCGTTGAGTGAAAATCAACATGTGCACAAACACGCAGTTGGTTCTGCTCGTAAATCTATTGCCTACTTGTAGGCGCAAGTGTTTTTCATATACACAGAGTATGCAAACACATATGTATATATGTTTATATATACATATACATATATATATATATATTTTGTGCAAGTTGTGCAAGTGTTGCAATTGAGTTTTCTAGCCCATGAAAAATGCATGGCAACTTTTCCATATTACTTAAAAGGCAGACGTGTCCAGAACGCATATCCTGTTTAATAATTGAATACCCTAAGAATGAGGGTATTATGATTTTGTGTGAAGATATGTTGAATTTAGAATATGCAATTTGTATTATATACATATATGAATTTGAATAGCTGCATTTTGGTATAATTAATTAAATATATTTAATGAATTTAATGAAAGTCGAAACAGAAACCATTTTGTTCTGTTTTAAATCTTACATATCTGATTGAGTAAATGGAAAGAAAGCTTTAATTTTTCAATAAAAAATTTATATATATATTTTGTAGAATTTTCTAAGATTTCTTTGTACAAGCATATTTGTGCTTCGGTTACATCTATTTTCGTTTAGCTATTCTTTGGGGCTTCATTCGCTGACAACAGCGCCACCTGGTGTCTGCACACGCAACCCTTGGCAACCGGATAGGGGTGTTCACAACTTGCTTCTGTTAGAAATTTTATTTTTATTGAATTTCTATCAATTTGTTGGCAACTAAATTGAAACAGCAGCACGGCACACACACACACACACACACACACACACACACACACACACGCACACACGCACACACACAGACGCATTTTTGCATGCAGTTAGGCTTTCTGCTGTTTACTTTGCACACGCAACCGCCCAAACCAGCTCAATACGCTGTCAAGTTGCAGCAACAGCAAAAATTGTTATGAATTTCTGTGTCTGTGTGTGTGTGTGTGCCCCTTGTATGACAAGTTGTTAGACATTTGACTTTTTTGCCTAACAAAACCCGTGCGATCCCGCACCGCCCGCACCACCCACACACGATGTGGCTCATAGTTTAAGCCATTGATTGCATTGACCGAGCATCGTTGCCTTTTGCCTTTTAGTACACAAAAGTTTTTAAGTCTTTGCAAAATGTTTTTCCTTCACTCTGCTCTCTCTCTCTCTCTCTCTTTCTGGCCTGCTGACGGCATAAGCCGCATGTTGTTGACTGAATGCTTGGTTGGATAGGCATTTTTGCCATTGTAAGCCCGGGCATTAAGCACCATGGAGCATTATCAAGTCATAGGATATGCCTTCATCGACAATGCCCGTTTCTTAACAACCGACAATGTGCCTCTGATTTTCTGATTTTCCATTTTGCAAAGTGCATATTGAAGTGGCTTATTGCCAGATTTCCTTGGAGTGCAACCAACAACAAACTGAAATGCGGATCGGTTTTGACGTCCACTGTAATAATAGTTATTGCTGCTTTCTGTTTGTTGTTTTTGCTGCTAGCTAAAATTTCCGATTAGTTGCAAATTTTGAACTCAAAAGCATTTTAAATTTAATACTGAATTGAGTTTTTCGATAGAAGATATTTCTGAATTAAATCCCATAAATAAAAATTTAGAATGTAAAACTTCAAAAAGAAGTATTAAAAACATTACATTGCAATATTTTTAGTATTATTATTTAGATTATTTTAATTTTATTAGTTCAACCAACTTTAATGGATTTATATCTTTCATAACCTCAAGCGCTAACAATTTAGTTTTATTTATGCATAAAGCATTTCTTTTTGGCGTAGTTTTAATCAACGCTCTACACACACACACACACACACGCACACACGCTTGCTCGCAGCAGGAATAAACTGTTTCTTTACATAGTTTTGCGAATAAATTAGAATTTGCCACAGCCGCTGGCAACACAAATTAGAAACATCTTGAAATGTGCGTGCTATAACTGCGAGCGTGCACACAGATACTTGTTAGTTACTCAGGTGCACACACACACACGCACACATAAACACACACATACATGTAAATAGAGCCCAAGGCAAAATGTGCGTGTCAAAAGTAAAGAAGGCCACAGAAATTTTGCCCAGGCAAAAGTCGTCGAAATAGCAATAGCCAAAAGCAATACAAACAACAACAACAAAAAAAGGCACACACACAAAAGAAAACAAAGTATATTTAACACCCAATTTGAATTACCTTTCACTAACTAAAGATGATAACAGGCGAACGTGTACCCTGTAACCAAGAAATACAACGCGCAGTTGTGATAAATAGAATACTTTAAGAAGTAATCAAAACTAATAATAGTGGATTAAAAGTAAAAAGTTATAGAAAACCACAAACGTGAATTCGTTAATTTAAATTTCAAAAATTTAGTTTTCAAAAATTTCTATGAAAAAACTATTAGTAATCGATAAGTTATTAAATTTATTCATGTTTCATAAAAATCAATGCGTCACCTTTAATCAAATATTCAAATAATTTTGATTTGAAATTTTATGTAAATTTTATCATGTAAAAAAATAGCAAATAGAGACAAAAATTTGCTTCTTAATAACATTCATAATATATACATATTTGTACCTAATTTCTTATCTGATTAGAAGGTAAATTTTAGTCGTTCTAAATTTTAATTTTTCTGATTTACGCGCAGCAGGGAAATTCTTGTTACTGCTTAGAATTACGTAGCTCATCCCAAATATATACCGGCCCCAGTAAGAATCGGCCAAACACCTGTTTCGACTGTTTGGCAACAGAGAAGCTAACGGCGGTGTTTGCCACAGCAGCGGGAACGGAGGCAGCGGCGGCTCCTGTTGCGATTCCGACTGCGACTGCGACGTCGGTCCGCAGGCGGCGGCTGTGTTGGCTGCGGCGCCACATGCATTTCAATTAACGGCTACAGAAAGCACTTCAAGCGCAAAAACACGCACCGCTCTTACAACCACCGGCCACGCCCACCACATTGCCAGGCGAAAGAGTAGTGGCAACAGCGTGGGGAGGGGGGGAGGCACACCTGAACGCTAGGTGGCTGGCCATGCTGTGGCTGCAGCTCTGGTTTTTGGCCACTGCGTCCGACTCCGGCAATGGCTATGGCTCCGGATCAGGCCCTGCACATACGAGTATCCACTTTGTTTATGCTGCGTGGCTGCACTTTATCAAAGCGCCGGCGAACGTTAAAAACAAAAAAAAAGAAGAACGAGAGAGAACTGCGGTCGTCGTCGCCATTTTGACTTAACACAGTCAGCGAAATAAAACGCACTATTCTGATTGTCTGAATAACCTTCAATGAATGTTGTCAATCGTGCAGTTCGGATTGAATTTATGTAACATTATTTCAAGTATTTTACTTAATTCATAAAATTGCATAATTTTATTTTGCTTTAATTATTTGACATATATTTGTTGCCTCATTTCTTCTTTAAAGTTTTATTTTAAGCTCAAATCCATTTATTTTCTCTGAGTGCATTTGTGTTTTTTAGCCAACCCCCCGCCCATTCCCTAACCAACTCGTCGTTGCACTTTGCGTAGGAGCTAAAAGGTTTTCAGCTCGCACGCGCACGCACTTCCGCTTTTTGTTGTCTTTGTATACCGCCCATGCTGCCACGCCCCGCCCTGCCCCCTGCGCCTTACACACATTGACAGCTTGAGGCTGTTTGGTTAGCTGCCAGCCGTACAGAAAAGATGGGGAACTTTATTCTATACACACGCACACACACACACACAGAGAGATATTTGTTATTCAATGGAGGGACAATTTTGCCAGCTGCATATGCAAACAATTACCGCAAAATAAAAGGTAAACAAAATTACTTCCGAACAATTTCACATACAAAAAACACTCTTCTATAAGCAACAACATTTTGCAGCATTCCAAATTTATGACAGTAACGGGTTTTAATTAATATATATATATATTTTGTTTTAACTTTTTGCTTGAAGCCATTGCTGAAAATGTATTCAATAAATCCGTTTCTTTTGTGGTTGTGTAAAGTTAATAAATTTTTTTTTTAAATATTTAAAATATTTGTATAAAAAACACATTCAAATTAATGATTAAAAATTGTATTTTTCATGCTTCAAATAACTGATTTTTTACGTTTTCAAACTGTTATAAAAAAAAATGTGGCAAAAAATAAAAAAAATAAAACCACAGTCTAATTAACCAGATTCTGGTTAGCTGGCTGACAGCCAAGGTTAATGCAGCTGTCAGCAACTGTTACGGCCGTGTTATCTATCTATCTATCTATCGCATAGCAACTCCTGTTTCCACTTAAACCCCGTTAATCCATTTACCGTATACGTATGTCGCACTTATGGCCGCCGGCAATGCAGCTGTAAAAAGATTTTTGTTTTTATAAATTTCACTTTTTTCACTGTTTTAGTTGTTGTTGTTGTTGTTGTTCCTTTATCTATGCCAAACAACGAAAATTAGCATCTATGTATTTATAATTTTCCATTACTGATTTTCATGCATTTTAAATAGAACAAATATAAAAATAAAAATATAAATAAAATGATGCGAGCCGAGCCCGAAATCTAATTATGGGAAAATGTTTGTGCACTTTGTGCAATGCAAATTGTAGCGAGAAATTTAATTATTTTTCGTGTGCATACGTGGCGTATGCACAATATGATATTTTCAGCCAGGCAACCCAAATTCGATTTAATACATCGCCCAATTTGTTTAAACAAATGCATTTATGACTCTTCGATGCGTGCAGTTTTACAAAGCAATTGCAAATTGTTAATAAACAATAATTAATTAAAAGACTAAAAAAAAACGGTGCATTTGAAGAAATGGTTTTGTAAATAAAATGGAAAATAAATGGAATTGTAAATATTAGCTGAAAACTTTTTCGCAAAAACATTTTACTAAATTCTAAATTATACATTTTTTTAAATTATTTAAATATTTATATTATAAATCAATTAAAAATTTTTTTAAAATATTTTGTTTTTATTTATATATATGTTTAAATTTTAATTAACTTTAACACTTAAATTTCGATTGATGCAAGTGATTTCTGCCATCGCTGCAGCCCTGGCAAAAATCTTAAGCCTCAATGAAACAATTCCACGCAATTAATTTATCCACTTAACACGCAAACTTTCAGTGTAAACATTTGCGGGTGTACAAAATACCAACCCGCTTTGGCGCCCCTCCCCCCGTTTCGCAACAACTCAATTCAATCTTAGTTTTGCAATCCTTGCGCCCCGCCAAGTATGCAATTATTATATATATATATATATATATATATATAGGGAGAAATCGGGCGCGAACAACTTTCCGAGAATTGGAATTCATTTGAGCTGAGTGGAGTGGAGTTAAATCGAGTCGAGTTGATTTGGGTTGAGTTCAATTTCAATGGCCACTGCAATGGCCTTTAAAATGCACTTGAAAGATTTCCATTTTTTCTTTTATTTAAGTTTTTTTGTTTGATTTTTCGGTTTGGGTTTGGGTTTCTTTAATTGCTCGACACTTAAACTTCAAATACAGACTGGGCTGGGCTGGGCTGGGTGGGTGGTGGGGTGGGTGGTATTATTATTTTCATTGCATAGCAAGCGGCCGTAACCTCAGCTCACCGCAGCGCCGCACTGCCTGTTCTTGGCCGGGCCAATAAAATGTCTGGCCAGGCTGGGGTTTGGGTCGCTTTTATTGGCTCTGTGGAAAGCGCTTATCAGGCAAATTTTCCGACTTGTGTGGCCGGCATTATTGAGAAATTAAGCGTAAAGCGTGTGCATTTGTATAACACGTACTGCCACGCCCACAAAAGGTGGCAAATTCTTAAAAAAAAACATATATAAAAAAATGAGAGCAGCATCTCGCGAGGAGGAAAGGAAAGCGAATAGGAAACGGAATGGAATGGAGCCTGCGGCAATGCGCCAAGGGGAAACTTTAATGATAAAAGTAGCTGGCGGAAGCGAGTAAAGGAAATATTATAGGAAAAGTGAACGGGAGAATGCGATGAAAGGAGCAGGTGTAAGAAAATTATAACGACAACCTGCTGGGAAAACGTAGCTGTGGAGAAACCACAGGAAAAATGAAAGAGCAAATAGAAAAACGAAACTAAGCATAATGCGAGCTCTTTAAAAGGGAAGGGATTTGCGATTGAGAGTTAGACGTAGGGAAAGTCTATGAAAGAGAGAGAAAGAAAGAGTAGGTGAGATAGAGAGAGAAAGTGTGAGTTAAAAAGTGAGAAAGAATGATGGAGAGAAAGAGAGGCAGAAAAAGTGAGACTCTATTTTTTCAGTCTTTCTGACAGAAAAAGCCAGATAGAGAGAGAGAGAGAGAAAAAGCTAGATAGAGAGAAAGATATATATGAAGATATAGAGAGATTAGTTTAAAGATTCGATTTTTTTTAAATAATATATTTTTATTGTTTTACAAGGCAACTGTGCCTTATGAACAAAGGTTAACATTAAATAATACTGACGCCAATTTTTTAGTTGTAAAAAAACAAAAAATAAGATAGAGAGAAAGAAATTTAAAAAAATTAAACGATTGTGTGTTAAATGAAATTTTCATTGTTTTTGCCCAAATCGTTTAAAGTGAAATTGGGGAAGCCAACCTGGAGTCGAGTTTGGCACACGCAGCACACACACGTGACAGTGCCACAAATAAGTCACTGCCACTTAACGAGCTGCAGTCGCAGACGCGTCGGTGCGAAGCCAACTGGGCTCAGCAAACACAATCAGCAGCTAAGCAATGGGTGAGCCCAGCTTCAACAGCAACAGCAACTTGCAACAGCAACAGCAACTTGCAATGAGGCCAAAAGTATGCAACAATTTATGCATGTTTACAATGGAAATTTCAGGAGCTGGGCAGTTTATAGCAGGAAACGTCAGGGGAGGGGCCGGCCGGTGGGGGGAGCTAGCTGTACAAATGACCAATGGCCAGGCGCGTTGCATACTTTTGGGCGGCTGGCGCTTTGGAGCACCGCAGAGCATAGACAAACATTGATCACTTACAGGATGCTTGCGGGGCTGGTTTGTAAAGGGGCAGTGGCAGGCGGGGGGTGCTGAAAAGGGAACTGTGCATAAGCTAACGGGGCCGTTTTGTCAGCTGCACTGAAACTGCTGCCGCCGTTGCATGTTAATATCAGGCGGGCGATTGGGTGTGGGGCGGGGAGGGGAGGGTAGCGTAGGGCGAATTGCGTTGGCGTCTATTGGCCAATGGATTAAAGCCCGACCACGTTTGCACAGCGCACTGGCGGCGAGGCCAGCAGCCAAACATGTGGACAACCTGCTAATGGCCAGCATCGATAAAAACAAGACTGAAGCTAACTAACTGAAGCGCATAGTTTGCGTTTCTCCCATTTCGCTTTTATCTATCGTTTTTGTATTTCGCTTCTATCAAATTGCTGCAAAATGTAACTTTTGAATTGTTTATAAAAATAGAAGAACAAAATACAAATAAATTTGTATATTTATGAATTTAAAATACAATTATTAAACTGAATTATTTAAATTACAGTTCAGATCAATTTTTATAGATTATTTTCAAAACATAAAGTGTGGCAAAATAATTACGGATACACAGGGTATTAAATGGGATATAAGACATACTATTTATAAAAAAAAGAATGCGCACCTAATATTTTGTCCATGAGTGTATATAATATTTTTGTTTTAGATTTAACTAATTATTGTAATAAAAATTGCATTTAATTATAAAGAATTTTGGAAAGTGTATTTAAACTGTTTTAAACAGAATGTTTACGATGAATGAATATAATTTAACTATTTCTAAAACCGCCCAAAAGTTTATTAAATGAATGTCGCATTCAAACTTAAACGCTTCCCATAATTCGCCCAATTTCTGTGCGAACCCATCCACCCTTATTTGAAGCTGCTGCGCTGCCAGCGTCTTTAAGGGTAGCAGAAAATGACGCAATTAATTAAATGCACGCGCTTTATGGCCGCATGGACGGACGGGATGGGGATGGGGGGGTCGCTGTCTGATGTTTGGGTTCGGGTTTGCCAGACGCTTAAAGCGCAAACCACACAATCAGCTAAATAGCAATCGCTGCTGCCTGGCGCGATGTTTGACTAAGGCGCGGAAAGCAGCTGCTGTTACCCCAAAACTGCATTCGACACCTGCGAATGTTGATGCCAGCAACAAAGACAATTACAAAAACAACAACAACAGCAACAACGTCAACTTAATTTTGCTAGTTTAGTTGTTGAGTGGCGGCTGTGTGGCAAATTAATTGACACCCAGCCAAAATGTTTGGCTGAAATTGTCGGTTTCACAAATGAACAATCGAGCTTTGATCGATAAATTCTAGACATATTTTATATATTTATCATAAATAATATTTTTGTTTATTTGAGACAAACCGGTTAATCAGATTTGTCACATTGCAAGACACATTTTTGCGCTCAATAAATATTGTAAAAAATTTCATTTATTTTTTCCATTTTATATAATTATTCTCATTCGATTTAAATAGCAGCTGCTGCGCTCGATGGTGTTTCAGTTAGTTGAAAATTCTTAGCTAAACGGTGCATTTTTCAAGTTTCTTTTTCTTTTGTATTTTTAAAATGTGGCTGATTTTCCTAATCGCTGTGGCCGCATTCCCTGCAATCAATGATGCAAAATGCTGCGTTAAGGGACCCATCGTTTTTCTGCCAAATGAAGGATTATCATGCCAGTATTTTGCGGCAATTGGCGGTTTCGTGCGCGAAAATATCTGCATAATGGATATCTGTCAAGGTTGCTGCTCATACAATTGCAAATCGGACTGCTGCGGCTGCAAAATATGCTTCCACGAGAACGTTGACAAATTCTTTGGCAAATATTGGTTTGACATTCACAAAACGTATCCATTTCTATAAATTGAGAATGTAAAATTTCATATTATAAAATATTTACAAAAATATATGACTATATTCGACAAAATATACTGAAAAATGATCATAATCGGATATTAAATAAGAGCAGACTTATCGAATCAAAATCGAAGCAAATCAAATCAATTTGCAAGCTTCTCGCGTAATTGAGAAATATGCCATGCTTCAACTCTCGGCAAACACAGACAAAGAACAAAAAACATAGCCAGACAAGTTACTTTCAGACTATCAACCCCTAACAAAGCCCCTACCCCACCCCCCTGGCAGGTGCACTCATAAATCTCAATTTTCAGCGCCAATGACTGGCAAAAGTTGGCTGTGCACTTCTTTTTTTTTTTTTGTTCGTTCTCGTTTTAAGCATTTGCGCAGCTGCAGGCAGCACAAAATTTAAAATTTAGAATTTCTCAGTGTACAGCAATTACAAAATGGGTGTTGAGGGGGGTTGAGGGGGTTCGAGTTCGAATCCGCCCACAGCTAAAGCGTTTCGCCAGTTTTATCTTTATTTCGACCTAGTCTACTTTATCGCTGCACCGTTCTGGCCATATCTTTTCTTTTATTTTGTGGCAAGCGTTGCCATTTCCGCCATAAAATTGACCCCCTCCCCTCTCCGGCCAGCATCCATCTTCGGGCCCAAAAGCCGCAACACCATTGCCAACCAGCCTCGGCGACCATAAAAAATTAACAAAATAAATAAACAAAAAAACGAAAAGTATTACAAAAAACAAGGCAAAATATTCTAAACCGGCAGCACAGAGAGAAAGGGGAGAATAACAAAAACAAAAAAAAGGGTAGCAGCTTTCGCCTGAAAAAATCGTAAAAAATGTAAAGTATCTCGCAGATACAACAGTTGTACATAGTAACAGGCGCTTTCACTTCTCGCCCTGGGACCCCCCTCGCTAGCCGGCTGCCACAGTGTGTGCCATAAATATTGCTCTATGGTTTCGGTCATGCAACTAATTACATTTGCATTTGCTTGCAGGGCTTGCTGGGTTTCGGCTTAACGCTCACACCAGCTTCGGGCCAGGCTAACACACACACACACACATAAAATGGTACAATAGAAATCTAAAGTGAAGTGCATCTTGAAAGCAAACTGATATTACATATACGACAGGAAAAAGCAGAGTAAGTTGAAAAGAAAAATTTATCAATATTATACTAAATATTAATGAATAAATTCATAATAAATTTAAAAAGAAAGAAAAAATTATGAATCAAAAATAATGAATCAAGTGAAAATAATAATTTTATTAATTAATAATTTTATTAATTATAATTAAAAAAGTTAGAGTTTTTACTAACTTGCATAATTAATCTGAATTTATTTATTTAATATTTTGTTATTTGTAAAATTATTAGCCTAAATATCTGTCCCAGTTTTTTCGCTTTGTTGCGCTTAAATTGATATTCTACTTTTTAAAAAACACTTTATTTGAACCCCTTTTTAAAAACGAACCCAACGAATTGCCCCTGTTCGCATTACAAATTATCCATTCGATTTATTTGCAACGCAATCGATTTGGCCCCTTCAGGTAATCAACACCTCGATGAACCCGCCAAGCTGAGCCACAAACAACCAAAAATCAACTGATTTATTTTTGGTTTTTTTTTTGTTTTTGCTTAAGCTCTGCTCTGTTTTTGTTGTTGTAATTTTTACTCTTGACTTGATTTATTTAACTTTAATGAACTGCAATGGGCGGTGAAAATGGAAAAGCAGGCAAATGCCAGCCGCAGAGACTGACAGATGACAAACAAGTTAAAGTGAAAAGCCAAAAGCATCCAGAAGCAAGCTGCAGCTTAAACATTTTCTGTTTTTTTTGTTTTAACTTTTGGCTTTTGGCTAGCTTGTCGACATGATGATGACCTTTTTTGGGCCACAAAGTCGACTGAAATTGGCCGAAACTTGGCTGCCAGCTGCAGTTGCAGGTTGAATTCGAATCCGCCTTCAATTCTGGCTGCAAATGCGAACTCGACTGCAACAAACGGCCGCTGAACTTAACCTCAAACCTAATAAATAGCTTAATTAGTCTTTTGTCTGTCTGTCTGTGTCTGTGTGTGCGTGTGTGTGTGCGTACCCTCACCTTGAATGAGCTGCCACATAACCCAACAGCTGACCCAAAGCATCATTACACATTTAAACGGTTCGCTTCCGACTGCAGCAATTGCACCACCTACCCCAACCCCCTTTCCCGCCCCCTCGCTGAACAGGCGTTTGTCTGGCATTGCGCAAAAAAAACGAACAAGAACAAGAATGAAGCTGAAAATAAAACGTATTCCAGTTATTGGCATGAAATGCGCATCTGGTAACGGAAAAATGCTCGTAAATGTATTTTAAATTCTACATTTTACTTAGAGTGCAAAAAGAAGAAGAGTGTGCTTTAAGTGTGTCTGTGGCAAGTAAATTGCATTGATTTCTTAATTAAACAGTTAGCAATAGATAAGTTAATGCAATTAAAACAAACTAGACAAAAAAATATAGAAAAATCATCCAAAATTTGTTGATTTTAGCTTTTAACTTGAAATATAGATTTTATCAATTTGCCATGCCCCAAATGGGGTATTTGGCTTTAAAATTGAGGAATATATATAAATAAACTAAAAATTAACCCAAAATTTGACTACTTTATATGAAAAGTTGATATACGAGTATATATTTACATATAAATACAATTTTTTTCTCCAATATACTCTTTTCTGTTATTGAATGAGCTTAAACAAAGCGCATAAAACACGCTCGAATATGATCCATCTATGAACATAATCCTGTACTTTGGGGTTTTGTTTTTTTGAATGCGCTGGGCCGCACGCCACAAGGCTGGCCATCAACAACAATAAACAATGCAAACAACAACAAACATTTGTAATGAGCAACGCGACCGTCGCGCCTCTCGCGATAATTATGTATGAAGCAATTATTTCGCATGTCCAGCAACAAAATCAACACACAGGCGAAAGCAACAACAGCAACAACAACAACAACAAAAACTGGTGTTGGAACGTTTCTACGTGCGATCCACACAAATTGAAACCCAGCGAGGCGACAACAACAACAGCAATAGCAGCAAAACGAGTTAAATGCCTGACTGACGTCTATAATTATAAAGTGAGCAACAACAACAACAACAACAACAACAACAACAACAGCGACAATGGCAAAAAACAACAACGATTCGCGCGGAATTTACGCACGTGCTGACCGTAGCAACAACAACAATTTAGAGTGCCTTAGTCAAAATACCCTGTACCAGGCTTAATGTATTTAATTATAATTCCGATATTACCTAAAAATAGTACAAATCGATATTTATCGAAAATTGAAAAATTCCAACTACAAAAAAAATTTACATAAGAATTTTTTGTCAAAACCAACATGCTAAAATTAGAGAAATAAAAAAAATCGATAACGATCAGAAAAAGTTATCGATTATTTAAAGCTTGCATTGAAAGCTTGCATAGCAAATTGGATATTTCTCTCTTATAAACGCCGAAAGAATTTAAAAAAAATTGTGACCTTAAATTGATATGTATCGATTTTGGGTAAAAAAAGGCAAAAATGTCAAAAACTTAATTGAAAATATATTTCATGTTGCTGGAGAAAATATATGTATATACCTTTTAAAGGACAGCCGTGTACTCTGAGATAAATGATAAATGCACGCCCACAACTGTAATATACCCTGTTGTGTACATTTATTTAATGTGTACAGGGAATTGCAAAGTGAGAGCAGCAAAAAAAAAAATTAAGTGGAAAATGTTTATAATTAAGTCGCCAGCCCGAAAGTAGGCAATACAAAAGCCCCAAAAAAGAAAAAAATGCTCACAGCCAACAGAGCGAATGGGAATGAAAGCGAGTGGGGTGAGCGAGAGGCGGATAGAAGCAGAGACAACACGAGAACACGAAGCTGTAATTACATTTGTATTTGTATTTATGCACGCGTATTGCGAATACTTTATTTACAAATCGGATTTGGCCTTACTTTAAAAAATCGATATATATTGCTCTCGAAATGTTTGTTTTTTTCGTATCCATATGTGCAAATATTATGCACTACCAATACTATATATATAATATATGTGAATGCGTGTGTTGGTGTTAGTCTAAGCTGATTTTCATGATTCCACAATTTTTTTTTATTTTCTTTACTAATTGAATACTGTTTATTTTTCTTATAGTTTCTCTATGCAAACATAAATATGTAATTATTTTTTTGATTGAAAAACTTTGAAAAAAAAGTAAACAAAGAAAGTGTTCATACAGCAACTTAATTTTTAAACAATTTAATTTTTTTGGTTTGTTTGTCATATTAACTGCCTGCAAAAACAAATTGGAGGATTGGAAATTGCATTTTTACATTTATAAATTCCTCTGGAAAACCCGCTCTAAATAAGTTTAATCCTGAGTTGTCTCACTTTTGATTAAATAAAGTAGAAAAACCGCAGATTTCATTAACTTAGTTGCTATTTAATATTTTCTTTATTCTCTTTATTGTCTTTTTTAATCCACCCAAAGCAATTGATAATTCTCATTAAGAGAGTATTAACTTTTTATACTCGTTCACGAAGTGAAACTAGCATATTGGGTTTGTGTATTGTCCGTCATGCTTGTGACAAATAAAATCGATTAAAACCATAAATTCACAATTCTAAATTTTGAAAAAAATTTTTTTTCCAAAATTCACAAGGGAGGAGTACATGCTTTTTTGATCAAAAAATTCCAAAAAATTTTATTTCCGAAAATGAATAAATTTTGAATGTGGAGTTAATATTGAGGAAAAATCATGATCAAAATGCCATCAGACGTGAAAATCGGTTCACTTTTGACAAAGTTATGGGGGTTTGATATATGGGAACTATGGAATCTGACAACTTTACATGTCAAAATTTTTGTCGATTTTGGGATGATTTTTGACCAAAAATTTGACCACCTCAGAATCACCTTTAATGTTGTTTTTTATGCTAATTGTGACAAATAAAATCGATTAAACCTACAAATTCGGAAATCTAAATTTTGAAAAAATTTTTTTTCCAAAATTCACAAGGGGGAGTACATGCTTTTTTGACCAAAAAATTGCAAAAAATTTTATTTTCGAAAATGAATATATTTTGAATGTAGAATCAATATATAGGACAAATCATGATCAAAATGCCATCAAACGTGAAAATCGGTTCATTTTTGACAAAGTTATGGGCGTTTGATATATGGGAGCTATGGAATCTTTTATTCAAGAACGTGAACGAGTATAACGCAGTCGGTATCGCCCGACTGCTATGTTCTTGTTTTTTTATATTTTTCTCCTACTTTGATTTCCACCTTGCGGTTTCAATTTTAATCGATTAGTCAAAGCGTGCCCAAGATTAAAACAGGAAGATGAGATAAATAAATGTTATATGTGTAGATAAATAGTATAAAATGTTGGGGTTGGATTTACCGGAGTGTGTTCTTGGAAATCCAGGACATATGTATCGTAAGCTCCACTGACAATCGCGCTATATATATATATATATCCATGACTAAGCTCCAATTGTGGATAAGAAGTCGAGGAAATGTTGAGTGGCGAGATATGTGTAAACAAAGTTGGCCGTGTTTATGTTCCAATGTGACAATGGACGCGACTGCCACGCCCCCGCCAACGCCTATCGAAGTGTTCGCCTGTCACTCGACGATTTCGCATGTAAAGCCTGTCGCATTAATCCGCCAGTCTTAACGGCAATTTGTGTTGTTATCTTTGCTGTTGCTTGAAAAAGTGCAATATGCCTGCGAGCAAACACGCACACACACAAACACACACACACACACACACACACACACACACTAGTATATATATATATATTTGTACAGACCGACATATGTTCGCACAGCGTTCGCGAAAATGAAATTTAATTTTAATGCACTTAACACATTTTTCACTTATGCTGGAAAATTAATATGAGCACGCGTTTTCACATATTTCGCTAACGTATTTTCTTTTTTCCCGTTTTCCTTTTAAAGCACACACGCATTTTTTTGCCGGCCCTTAATTACAAATTGATTTTTTTTAATGATAATGTAAGGAACTTGTAGCTCTGTTTTTCCGGATACCCTGTAGCTGTGTGGCAAATGATTAAATTGGGCATATTGAAGTGAACTTAAAAAAAATGTTATACAAGATTTTAAAAGTATAAAGATAAGTAAATTGATGAATACTAGTGAAAATAGAATTGTTAATCAAAATTTTAATATATGATCATTGCTTGTATGTACCCTAAAACTAAATGGAGAGTATCGTCTAGTTAGGCACACTCAATATTTATAATTTTTCTGTTATTTTTGCAGTTTGTCAGATTGTTTGGGCTCATTAAGCGCTTTGGGCAACAGTGATTAACACAAGCTGTTGCATACTTTCAGGCAGATAAAACCAGACGAAAAAAATGGGTAAAAAAATGGGTTTTGTTTTTAACTGAAAAGTTGTACGTCTCCATTATAAAATGTTTAGGATTTTTTGAAACTCAAAAGCTAATTAACAAAAGTTTAAATAGGCGCCTAGTCTAGTATTAAAATACTAAATTTATAGTTAAAGATATTATTCAAAATAAATTTCTGCTAAAAGTTTGTTTCAAATGAAAACTGTCATAAAATAATCGAAAAGCTTAATTTATCGCTTTCTCTCATGTGGCAATTGCAGTGTTTTTCTTTAGTTAAGTGCTCTACACTTTCGCTCTATCGCCTCTAATTACTTTTGATTGTATTGGTATATTGGGTATTTTGTTACCTTCGCACTTTTAACAGCATTTCCGGCATTGTTGTTGTTGCCATGGCTGCAGCCAACAAACCAGTCAGCCAGTCGCCAATCGAACAATTGCGAGCAATTGTCAGGGGGCTTTACCTAATGAACGGGCCATTTAAAAGTCGTGTAATTACATGTCGAAGTTTTTAATACACTTACTTACGTGAAGCAATAATTGAAAAAATAATGAAGCAAACTGCGAAACTCCAATTTAAGCAGCTGTTCTCTCGATATTTTTCCTTCTCTCTCTTTCCTTGCTCCACACCTATAATAAATAAATAATAAAAACAGAAAAATATTATAAATAATATTCAATGGATTATCTTTTTTCACAACCAAATAAAATTTGTATATCTTACAGAATGCCAGCTAAATTGAATCTAAAGAACATTTGCAGATATTTCGATAAACGATCGATAATTGTTATTAAAATTCAAGTATAGAAGCTAAATAATAATATTATATTTATGTTTATAAGCAACAATTCCCTTTATCTAGATTCAGTTATTTAATTTTCTGTTAGGGTATTCAATCTGACGCTATCCGCATTCAACTTGTCTGTGTTTTGCCTGTTTTCTTTGCCGTAATTGTCCAAGCAAGTTACGCACATTAATGTCAAGACAAGGCAATATATATGCACTTATATAGATTCATATAAACATATATATTTTTTTGTGCTGTACATACGATATGTGTCGTCTATGGTCGCGCCTCACATTGTTGCAAGGGCCACCAGTCAAGTGGTTGTCTGTCTCCACTCAAGTGTCGGGGCTGTCCTCGTCACGAGCCTGTTTGTGTTTGTGTGTGTGTGTGGGTGTGTGTCATTTTCTCTTCCACACACACATACATACACATATATACATATGCATGGGCAGCCTTACTTGTTAGCTAGCCGTGTGATTCCTGTTTCTAGTCGTAAATTATCCTGGGACATATTCAGTCTTGAACATCATCCTGGTCAGCTGCTGGTTTACAATGCTCATCTGTTTTTGCTTCTGTAACTGCTTCTTCTTCTTCTTCTTCTTGTTGTTGTTGCTTGTGTGTTTACTGTGGCTTGTGATTAACATTATGAATGCCCATCAAGTTTCTTGATCTACAGAAGTATCTTTAAGTATACAAAAAAAAATAAATAAATATATATTTTGAGATTTTATCAAAATCATAAAAATAAAATGATAATTAGAACAGTATTTATTTTACATAATTGCATATTAAATTTGGTTTTTTGTGGAACATTTACTTTTGTTAAAGGGTATTTATGAACCGTGAACTCCCCAAATTAGTGTCGCTTAATATCCGACAAATATATTGATAGATGAGCCAAAGCACTTGGAATTTTTCATTGCCATTTTTCTGTTTATATTCGAACTGGAAACTGGAAACTGAATGCTGCCTTTGCCTTTGAGTTTGAGTTTATTTTAAAGTGCCTGCCTCACATTTTCCTCGCAAACTTAGCCGAATTTCCTTTTTGGCTCTCGGCTTATGTTACAGCTGTTAGCCAAAGTTTGAAGTGCAAAAGCTTAAATTTTCAAAGAGTTGCGCTTAAAGATGCCGCTCGATGATTTCGAAAGTTTTCTTAAATTTAGTTAAAACTTTTGACAAAGTCTAGTTAATTATTTAATTAACACAATGAATATATTCATATCACTAGTTATGTATATTAAACGAAAAAAATTAGGATCAAAGTGGGCAATGAAAATTCAACTCGACCGGTTTTGGCTTAGCCCCCAAATCCAATACAAAATATGCTCATTCTCTATAGATGCTTTGTCCGGTAAACTTCAAAATTGTGTTTGTGTAAATCGTAAATTTGGGAATGTAAGTTTTAAAAAACAAAAAAAAACTAATAATTTTGTATAAAATTAAAACATCACAGGTTGACGTCGTTCTGGTAACAAACAAAGTTTGACTGCAAAGAAAATTCGAGCCTAATTTGCGTTCGAAAATTCACCACACTATTTGCCTATTTCCGTGAAGAAGTTTAGCTAAAAGTAAGTGCTGTATTCTTCCCTTCGATTGGAACCGGGATTATCACTCTGTTTCTATCTATAGTCCCCATCAAGATGTGCTGCGGACCCTGCTACTCGTGCTGTGGACCCTGCGGCGGCTGCTGTGGACCCTGTGGTGGATGCTGTGGTCCCTGTGGTGGATGCTGCGGCTATCGCTACTCGTGCTGCTTCAGAGGCTGCGGCGGTTGCTGTGGTGGTTGTGGTCCGTGCTGTTAGAATCGTCTTCAGAACGAAATGCAGGCATTAAGGCTACAATTTGTTACTTTGAATAACCAACAAACTCTGTGTCCAATGTTAAGGTTTAAGTAAACTTGCCACTACTTAAAGCAATCATTTTTGTTTTGATTCTAAGCAAAGAAATGTGAATATAATTCACAAATATATTTTAGTTTACTACTTATTGAATATCGAATCGAATCTTGTTTTACCATGTAAAAATTCGAGGCGTTCCTCCTGAATCAAAAGAAAAACGTAAACTTTAACTACAACCAAGAAATATTTGTTTTAAAACCACGTTTCTAAAACTAACGAAATCAAATTTGTTTTCCAGCATTTAGTAAACCTTATTTATGAGTATAATCTAATATCTTTGAATCAAAGCCTGATCTGAACTGCAAAATTTTTATGCAAGTGTAAAAATTCCAGAATTGAACTAAACTTATTTCCAAGTAGGCACTGATTATTTAAGCGATAACGTTTTGCTTTAGTTTCTGATTTAGCTCACATTCACATTCAAAGTCTTGTTTACTAAACACTCACATTTTTTTTACTAAACTTTCTTTTTGTTTTGGATATGTAAGTAAATTTAGAAATACATTAAGATGTATTATATATTAACTTTTTTCTTTTACTTTTAATAACAGGTTTGGACTGTAACAAAAACATTTGCTTTCAGGGGCCTAAAAAGCGAACTAGTTTCCTGAAGGTCAATCAGCCGATATTCGCCAATCTAGTGCCTCTCTTTCCGCGAAGACGTTTGCTTAAAGGACTCTGCCTGCCCCAGTTCTCAATAGAGATTTCCTAGCCTAACTGTAAAGATGTGCTGCCCTTGCTATTCGTGCAACTACTCCTGCACCGGCCCCTGCGATGGTTGTTGCTCGGGTTGTTGCGGCTGCAACGGCGGCTGTGGCGGCGGCTGCTGCTCCCCCGCCTTCTTCAGCTATCCCCGCTGTGGCGGCCCAGGTCCCTGCTGTTAGGAGCGTCTTCAAAGAGAAATTGGTACTAGAATCAACAACAATTCCCTTGTAAATTTGTGTATATAAGAACAAAAAAATGACAGTTTACTGAAAATTCATTCACATTTCGAAAAATTAATTTAATTTTAAAATAATTTATTTTATAGATTTAAATTACCAACAAAATATAGTTGATATTTGCGGGATATCTGTTTAGTAGGTTTAGTAGGGATAGGGATATATAGGAAGACGGCTTAAATAATGCTTAGCCTCTAATTGGTGAGATGTTATCAGTAGATAAAATTTTCTGTTTACCGATAAGAGATCAAAATCTCATTCTTCCTCGTAACCATTCTAACCTCTTTTTTGAACTATTTTCGGTAGGTTTAAACATCCGTGTAAAAGTCGAACACCAACCGAACGAGCCTAAAACAAAACCGAATCGGAGTAGGCACTGAAATTTTAACTCCAACGATTTTGCTAGCTACCAGACCCCAAATCAAATAATCCTCATTCAGACCTTTGGGCTTGTTCGGTAAATACCTCTACTTGGTATTTGTGTACTTATTTGTGAACCGTTCGGGAATGTAAGTAAAAAAATATTTGAAATAAATAAAAAATAAACTATTTAAAAGAATAAATTAAACAGGTTTCAGTCTTTCCTGTAACCAAAATAAATCGACGGAATTGCGTTTTAGAAGCCCAAAATCGCAAAAATCGCTCTGAGACAATTTTCGGTCGATATTCACCACCCTCGTACCTATTTCCGTAAAGAAGTTTGCCTAACCGTAAGTACTCGATTCTTCCCTTCTATTGGAACCGGGATTATCACTCGGTTTCAATCTACAGTCCCTATCAAGATGTGCTGTGGACCCTGCTACTCGTGCTGCGGCCCCTGCGGTGGCTGCTGTGGACCCTGTGGAGGCTGCTGTGGTCCTTGCTACTCGTGCTGTGGCCCTTGCTACTCGTGCTACGGTGGTTGTGGACCCTGCTGTGGTGGATGTGGTCCCTGCTGCTAGGCGACTTCTTTAGAACGAAATCTAAGTACAGCACATTCAGTACAACAAGTAAAAATTTAATAGTAAATTATTTGTATTCAAATACATTTATGTATAGGTTTAAATAAACGAACAAGTCTGTAAAAGGTACGATTTTTAGCAAGTTTGCCATTTAGGATATTTATTATAAATTGCTTGCATTGAAATTTAACTTTCAACGATTTTGATAGCTACCGGACCCCAATTCAAATAATCCTGTCAGCTTTATTGAATATATTTGGAATGTCAAACATTAGAGTGGGTTCAGTTTTGTCATTGCTATATAAGCTATATATTAAGCAAGTTTAGCCTCAACAGCAAAAATAGATATGATAAAATTTTAGAATTTATTAATGTGTATACATGTATACAAAATTTAACAAATGTATGAAAGGCATTTTATGACTTAATTTGCAGCCCCTTAATTTCGTTCTGAAGAAGTTCTTTTAACAGCAGGGTCCACAGCCCCCACAGCAGGGTCCGCAACCCCCGCAGCAGGGTCCACATGATCCACAGCAGGGCCCGGCACCGCAGCAGGGACCGCAACCGCCACAGCACAGGCGCGGGGGGTGGCAGACGGGGGAGGCACAGCCGCCGCAGCAAGGATAGCGTTTAAAGCACATATTGTTAAATCAGACTGCAAACTTTAGGTTAACTTCAGTCGTATGAATGCTGGGAAACATATACCCACTCCTTAATTGAACTCCTTCACGGAAATAAGCACTTTTTTTTTTGGAAAGGCAAGCGACCGTCAATTGGCAATCAGAAATATTGTTGAGGATGGTTTTCGAGATTCCAGTTCGCGTCACATGGCTGTTATTGGCTGAACCTGAAACTACAAAAATAAAATACATTTAAAAAAGTATTTTATTTTTGATCCTTTGATTAATTCGTTTAACTGACCAAACTCCAAAAAAGTAGCACATTAAACTACATAAATAATGCTTAGATATAAACCGGACAAACCCTAAAAGTTGAATGAGATTTTGGTTTAGGCTCTAGTTGGAGGCAAAACTTTTAAGCCTACTTTGCCTTGAATATTTATATTTGAAAAAAAAAATTATTTTTTTTTTTTTTCAATTTGAATGAGTCAAATATTTCTAAAATTTCGAATTTTTATAATAAGATAAGACAAAATTTGAATCAGCACAATTCGCAACAACATTGTTAAATATATATATTTTAAAATACCTGATTTAAGTGGGTTAGAGCCTATTTCAAAAATAAAGAATTCGTTTTTCAAAGGAAACATAGCCCTATTAAATTAGAAATCCTTTGTCGTATAGTTTTCAGATAAATTAATGAGAACACAACTTGCATTGGTTTCACAGACTTTCCGTTTATTTATGCATATACATTTGATTTATATATGTACATAAATATGGATTTATGCGCATACATCAAATGTATATGAAAAGTTTGAAATTTACTATAGGATGTTTTAGTTTAATATTGTCATCGTTGCGTTGTACCTAGATTTCGTTCTGAAGAAGTCCCCTAGCAGCAGGGACCACATCCGCCACAGCAGGGTCCACAACCACCGCAGGGCCCA
Organism: Drosophila paramelanica; assembly: GCA_035043915.1. NCBI lineage: Eukaryota > Metazoa > Arthropoda > Insecta > Diptera > Drosophilidae > Drosophila > Drosophila paramelanica. The sequence continues at coordinate 1,452,409 of JAWNMO010000077.1, read as the reverse complement.
CAGCATGAGTAACAAGGGCCACAGCACGAGTAGCAAGGCCCACAGCATCCACCACAGGGTCCACAGCAGCCACCGCATGGGCCGCAGCACGAGTAGCAGGGTCCACAGCACATCTTGATAGGGACTGTAAATTGAAACCCAGTGATAAAATCGGTGCCAATGGCAGGGAAGAATAGAGTACTTACTTCTAGGTCAACTTCTTCACGGAAATAGGTAGGAAGTTGGAGAGTTAGTGAACGCAAATTGGTGATTCTTAAGTTCCACCTCCAAAAACAGATATATAAATTGTTTTAACAATAAAAAAACTTTAACCTAGCTTATGGGATAAGAAAATTAATTAAACAAAAATTTTTATTTATTTTTTTCAGGTTTTGAAAAACTTACAATCCCAAAAACTTAACAAAATAATACAAAAAAGTTGAGATGTTGACTGGACAAGTCTGGAAAGCTGAATGAAGGCTGGGTAAGTGGCAAGCCCTAAATTGTAAAAGTATAAATATAGGGGCCTACTATGTTTTAACGGAATATATACAATCGATTAAAATTTATATTTTTAATCAAATTTATTTCTAAACTTATTGGTATATACCTTTGCCAAAAATGTTATCTATAATAATACTAAATAACTATTTCGCTACATCGATTTTAATGGATCTCGCTTTAAAAAAAAACACGTCAAAATAATGCTTTTACATAAATGCATGGAAAATTGGTTTTTTAAAACCATTTAAATTGAGAAAAAACATTAATATAAAATATTTTAATCTAATAATTTTATTTCATGTGACTTTTTTTAAATCGTTAGATATTCTCAAGGAATACAAATCAAAAAATTTATGTTTGCCAACTATTGTATATAAACACAATATCGACCAGTCACGATCATAGCACCTCTTTACAAATATACCGAGTCCAGCCTGATATTTAAATACAGTTTCCTCCTTTTTTACTTTCCATTTATTTATACATTATGTATAATACAAACAATTTACCAAGAAAATTTTACTTGTCGTACTAAAAGTGCAGTGCCTAGATTTCGTTCTGAGGAAGCCTCAACAGCATCCGCGAAAGCAACCGCCACAGCAAGATTTATAACAGGGCCCACAGTAGCACGAATAGCAAGGTCCACAGCATCCACCACAGGGTCCACAGCAGCCACCGCAGGGGCCGCAGCACGAGTAGCAGGGTCCACAGCACATCTTGATAGGGACTGCAGATTGAAAAAGTGAATGACAATCCCGGTTCTAATTAATGCAAAAGCCGTATTTACTTTTTGTTGGAACTTCTTCACGGAAATAGGCACTGGGATGGTGAATAAATTCAGCCGACTGTCTCTCTTCTGGCCGTCCTTGTTTTTGATTTTGTCACAAAAGAGACATGAACCTGTGGCAGTATCAAAAAAATTATTGTTTGCTTATTTATGTCTTAATATGTTTTTACTCACATTCGAACAATTCACAATTAAGTACACAAATTTCAAGTATAGTGTTTACCGGACAAGCCCAAAAACCTGAATGAGCATTATTTGGGTTGGGGTCTGGTAGCTAGCAAAATCGCTGGAGTTAAATTTGCAATGACTACTTTGATAATAAATTATTGTTTTAATAAATACTATTTTTAAGTAAAATATACATGTGTTTAATAAAATAAAGTAACAAAGTAGGCACTAAAATTTTAACTTTAATGAATTTTCTAGCTACCAGACCCCAATTCCAAAAATCATCATTCAACTTTTTGGGCTTGTCCGGTAAACACCTATACTTGAAATTTGTGTACTTATTCGTGAATTGTTCGGGAATGTAAGTAAAAACTTAAAAACTATTTTCAAAAATGAATAAAATAATAATTTTTCACCCAAGGTTAAAGTTTCTCCTGTAACGAAGCTCGAGAAGCTTGAAATCACAAGAATCTCTCTGAAACAATTTTCGCTCCTTATTCACCGCCCTCGTACCTATTTCCGTGAAGAACTTTACCTAAACGTAAGTACTCTTTTCTTCGCTTCCATTGAATTGGGGAATATCCACTCGTTTCGATCTACAGTTCCTATCAAGATGTGCTGTGGACCTTGCGGTGGCTGCTGTGGACCCTGTGGTGGATGCTGTGGACCTTGCTACTCTTGCTGTGGCCCTTGCTATTCGTGCTGTGGACCTTGCGGTGGCTGCTGTGGACCCTGTGGGTCCTGCTGTCCATGTGGCTGGTAGAACGCTTCTTCAGAACGAAATTTAGGTACTGCACATTTAGTAGAACAACAAGTAAAATTTTCTTGGTAAATTATTTGTATTCATATACAATGTATATGCTTAAATAAAGGGAAAGCCCGTAAAATGTATAATTTTGTATCTTTGTACAATTAACAATGTGGCTGAAAGCCCATTTTTACCAGTGTGCATGAAAAAGTACAACTAAAAGTAAATACATGCTCAGGTTGCTCTTACCAACTAGGTTGCCAGTGGAACTTGATTTACGTTCTACACCGTAGTCTACATTGTCTTCAGCAACGTGTGAAGAAATAACGGAACTGGCGCCATCTGAAGCTGAAATTTTAAGTCAGAGTTTTTTTCTAACTTTACGCAAAGCTTCACAAATTATACTGCAGATGGCGCGATGTTCACTCTGATGAAATAGCATTTATGATTTTTGCAAATCGTTAGTTGTTGATTGCAAAAATAGTAATTGAATTTTAATGCGTCACATTTCTTAAATAAAAACTATGTACGTCAGAAGTGCTGTATCTAGCAGTGCCATTTTGAGCAGTACAGTACCATTTTAAGTAACATTGTGCTGTTTGGTTGCTTACAGACTGTTAAACAGCAGACTACCATTTTGAGTTTAACAGTATGCAACGTAAAATTACTGTAACGCCAAGTATGCAGCGCACATATTAAATTAAACCTTATAATGAAAACTATGCAATTTACGCAAATAAGCTATAATTATTAATATTAATATTGAGACTTACAAAATTTACCAGGGTTCCAATTGTGCAAATTAAGTGATTTATATTATCTGTTGTGTTAAATGTACAGCTAACAGCTTCATTTGAGCACAACATATTTGCCATTGTACAGCAGCCCAAATTAACATAACATGCTAGCATTAACAAACTTACAAGCGGACGGTGAAGTCGCGTTTTGGGTGCGTTCTAATTTGCATTAAACTAGTGTGTGTGTGTGTGTTTAACAATTATATTAATAAGCAATTGCTTATTAACACTATACGCAGCAGTTTCAAACAAATAGAAAGAAAACAACACAAATTTGCTGTGGTCAACTCGGCGCTAGTTGCTCGCTGGGTGGCAATTTTCGTGGCTTCAAAAAATTTCTTTTCGCCTGTTTTTGCTGCATTAAATCAAAATATAAAACGCGTTCAAATTGAAAACAAAAAGAAGTAGCTGCTGAACAGTATGTTTTATTTGAGTAACATCTATATATATATATATACAATTTGTGCAAAAGAACGCGAGCAAAGCAACAACAAAAACAATTCTCAGAAGCAGCAGCAGCAGCATCGTGTGTACATGTGTCTCTGCCCGTGCATGAGTTGTGTGTGTGTGTGTGTGTGTGTTTCTTTATAATGCATGTGTGTGCGTGAATCGTCTTTTCACCTCAAAAATGTTAATAAAATTGCTGAAATTTTAAGAGAAATTGAATAAAAACAAAAATAAATTGCTTGCATTTGCACAAAGTGAAGAAGAAAATTGCCAAAATTAAAAAGAAAATAGATTTTCATATTGTGCATTCAATTAAAACAATCGAAATTTTGAAAACAAAACAAACGCCAACAACAACAACTACAAAAACAGTGCTAAATGCGACGCCCTGGCGTTTATCTCTCTGCATTGGTGAGAGCGACGGCGCCTTCGATGTTCGATTTTTGTGTTCGTTGAAAGAGACTGAAAGAGAGAGAGAGCAAAAAGGCTGCTGCTGGTTTTGTTGTTGCTGTTGAGCGCTTTGCGTTGTTGTTGCGTTTAGCAAACATGTACAAATGTGTGTGTGTGTGTGTGCGCGCGAATTTTGTTGCTGCATAAAATGTGTGTTTAATATAAAAAAATTTGTTTAAATGTTATTTCTCTTGCCGCACGCTTTCAACAGCTGCTCGTGACGTCGACAACACCTACAACGTATATTGTTAAAGCGGTTGCAGTTTTACCATTTCGCGAGGTGAGTTTCATATATTCCCATAAACTGTTAATGTTAAGTTACAAAATGAAAAATTCGCAATCATCCATTCACTCAACATAAAACCTGATTAATTATACAAATCAGAATAACCCACGCAAATAAATAAACAAATATCTCGCACTTCAGATTTTGTTTATCTTTTCAAACAGAAATCAAAATTGCAAATTTTTTTGCTTTTTGAGTTTAAGCAAATACAAAAAACGAAATAGAAAGCACATAAATTTCACTCAAAATTTAATGGATTTATATTATATAGTGTTCTCTGAAATTTTATAGATATTTGTTTGCTTTGCATAAAAGTTAGATCGAACGCAGAAAGCTTTGAACTTGAATTGCGCAGAATGTAGACACAAAAAGACAACAACAATGAATACAAATACAAATACAAATACAGAAACAGATACAGATACGAAAGACTGCTACATGCGCGGTAAACAGAACATTCGCTCGTCTTCCAAGCGCCATTCAAATCTATTTTTTTTTTTAATGTCCGAATACCCTTTACAAATATGTGTGAGTTGGGTTTGACCAAGTTTTGCTATTAAAAAACTTACAATTAATTTGAATAAATTTAGCTTATAATTTAGAATACATATTTGCTAGAAAAACAAAAAAAAAGTTTACTTAATTATGCACTCATTTTTTATAGGGTGTTTAGCAGGAAATAGTTAACTACAGCATTGCTTGCCCATTTTTTTTTTTATTTGAAAATCTTGTTGAACCCGTTCCGCAAGTTCAGTGCTCTTTTTGCCCTGCCGAACGCTTGCTCGTCTCTGTTACACGCCCCATTCATGGCCCTGAGAATTGGGCTGAAGCTCCCCCGTACCCCCACCTGCTGTCACCTGCCGAGACCTTTGTGCTTCTATTTGCATCTGTAAATGTATCTTTCTGCCTGCAATTAGGCAATTAAATTGCGCAAGCTGCCGGCCAGGCCCACAAATTGATCTCTTCCGGCCGTATAAAAGCAACCAGAAAAGAGCCTCTACGTAAGCGCACAAAGGTAACATAGAAAACAAAAAAATCAGACTCTGCTCTCAGGATCTCTCTCTCTCTCTCTCTCTCTCTCTCCAATGTTAAATGAATTGAATGTATCCTCATTAGAGGCAGCCTCGAAAATTTTCCCCAAAAAAACCCCATCAGAAGCGCGTCGCGTTAACCTCATTGGCGCTGATTTGATTACCGCCCGCACTTGACGACAGCTTTAAATTGAAAAAAATTATACAGTGATGGACAAAATAATAGAAACGGTTGCTTTTTATTCGCAAAGTGGCATTTTTTATAACATTTACGTTGGCTTTGGCTGAAAAGTCTAAAAACAAATACAATAAAATGAAAAAATTTGTGTGTTATTAAAGTGTTTCTCTTATTTTGCCCACCACTGTATACATGCATATAGTAATCTTTTTTTTCGCATTTCAAGCTCAGCTGCGCAGCCTGCAGCAAACGCTTAGATTGGGCGACCAGCTGTGAGGGGGCGTTTTTTCTCTCTTTTTTATTATACAATATTTTTTTCAGGCCCTTTTTTTTGTTTGTTTGCGGGTTAAGCTTAAGGCAGATTGCATATTTCACATTGGCCTAAAGCACAGGATAAAGGCAAATAGCAATTTATTATAAGTACATTACATATGTACAGTGGTCGCTCGATAAGTTAAACAGCTGCATGGAAATTATTAAAAAATTAAAACAGATATCAATAATAATAAATAATGCCAGAACAAATGATTTATTGTCAGCTGTGAAAACAAAAAGTAACTTCTATAAATTTATCATATTTTTTTGCAAGAAAACTAAAAAAGTTTTCAGTTTTTACAGATGTTTTCTTGCAAAATTAGTTGTTCAGTGCTTAGACCGAAGTGCTGTTAGTCAGCGACCACTGTACCAGTCTGCAGAATTCGCTGCCATTTAAATTGTAATATTAATTGTCATCAATCAAAAAGAGTTTATTGTTTTATTTTTATGAAAAAAAAAACTGAAAGTCGCAACGAAAATATATAAATTTTATTTTATTGCTTTTAAATTTTGATTATTTTGAAATTTCTTGCCAATCTTTGCCGTTGAAAATCTAAAATTCCAATTAATTTATTCAGTGCTTTTGCACCCAGAAATGATAAATAAATAAACTGGTTTTTTTTGTTGTATTTTCGAAGCGCCTTTGCTCCATTTTAGTGGCGGGTTTTTAAACCCATTTATTAAGTTGGTTTCTTAATTTCTTGTTGCTATTTTTGAATTTTTTCGTATAATTTGTTGTATTTCATTCTCATTAGCGTCCAAAGCCAATTTGCATGCGAAACATATTTGTTTTTTAAGGGGCATAAGCAAAGATTTACAAAATATCATTTGTTGATATTTTTTTTTTTATTAGCCAAGGTCGTTTTTTTTTTTTTTTTGTATGCTCGCCTTATCAGCTGGGCGGCTCTTATCGCTCTTTCAGCTATTTTTCCAACTGCAAATTGTTTGAAAATTTTGTAATTGCTGTTTGTTCTTTCTTTTTCTTTTTCTGTTTTGTTTAGTTTTTCTCTTTTTCTTTTAACAAACAAACGTTTTCTCTTATCAACGCGTGCTGCTATCTATTGTTGTGTTTATCAAGAAATTGCAGTAAATTTAATGATCTAATTGGTTTCAGGGCCATTTTTATTGCAGTCGTGCAAATTACTTTTATTTATTTATTTTTTTTAAATTTTATTTAATGCCATTTTCCAGGCATTGCTTATCAAGTTGTGCTAAATAATTTTAACTAGAAATATTGGAAATTAACAAAAAAGTAAATGTTTTCCAATAAAAAAAGAGAATAATAAGCTGATAAATGAAACTTGATAGCTTTTGCTATTTAATAAACCCTTAAAACCGTTTTAAGGAGTTCATCAATATTTCAAAATCATGAAAAAAAGAAATTAAAATTGAGCTTGCTTTTTCGTGGGTTTTTGGATCAACAACGATAGAAATAAAACAACGATTGAAATTCAATAAAAAATAGTTTAAAAAAATTAATAATAAATAAATTGAAAGTATTATAATATTTTTTTTGGTATAATATAAAGCAAAATATTTTTATTTGCATCTGTTTCTGTGCCGATCAGTTTTAAAGTGTATAAATGTAGCTTACAAAAGGAGATTCCCCGTTTGTCGGAACTGCCCCAAGCCAAGCACTACCCACACATTAGCACACACACACACACACAGGCACACTCACACTTGCAATAACAAACATGCCGAAGAATTCGCTTTACTTTTTTTTTATCAGCCAGAGGCTAAAAATAAAAAAGTCGCAACAACAAAAAGTTGTGACAGCAAGCGAAAAAGCTGAATGAAAAGCAGGCAGCGTAAAGGGAATGGGCAAAGAGCAAAAGAGAAAGGAACTGGCGAGAAAGAGAGAGAGAGAGTTAGGGAGAGGGAGAGCAAACAACAAACAGCGAAGGCGGCTGTCAACGTAAACGACGCGAATGGCGAATGGCGAATGGCGAATGGCGAATGGCGAATGGCGATTAAAGTGGAGAGTGGAGTGGAGAGTGTTTGGCGCCCACGCCTTCTAGGGCTGTGTAAGCCGCTCCTCGCCCCCTTCCATCCCTCAAAAAAGTTCAGTGCCCCTGAAGAGTGCGCATGATGTAAAATTTAAGGCATATTACGAAACGGTTAAAAAAAAACACAAAGTATTTGGAAAAAGAATAAACAAAAAAAATAAAAAATAAAAATAAAGAAAAAAGAAAACCAAGTTGACCCACAAAGCGGGTCCAATTGATTTTTCTAGCCCTTAGTCCAATGCACACGCATGACACAAGTGGAATGCGAAGGGGAAGGGAAGGGGAAGAGCACGCCTGCACCTGTCCTGGCGGGCATGTCCGACTAGCGAAGCATGTCGCCCCTTATTACCCCTCCCCTTGAACGTATGTAGATTATTATTTGGACATGTGGTAAGCGAGACTTCAACTCTCTCTCCGCCTCGGGGTTTCGAGCAAATTACAGTGAGTTGACGCGTGCTCGGCACGCGACCAAAACAACCTAATTTGTGTACTTTAAACACCCTGTATTTATTTGAAAAGGGTATCTTCAAAATGTACTGCAAACAGGCTGTGAATTGTGTACATTATCTGTGCTGATTTCTTACTCCGCTTCTTACCATACCCACCTAAGTCGATAAAAATCGATTTGCAATTCCTCATACACACTTTTAACCGATTTTAAAATCGATTAATTCGAATAAAGTTTTTTAACAAAGTCGATATTATTTGATTACCAATATCTTTAAAACCTTAAAATTAATTGATTTATAAAAGCAAAATATACTTGATAATATGGTCCATTCACACCTTACAGGGTATTAATCTAGTCTCGCCCCCAATCACATTTCCCAGTTTTGAATATTTGAAACTGTAACTGTAAAATCAATAAGTCCCACTACCGTCTCCTCCCTCCCTGCCTCTTCCTCTCCTAGCAGGCAGGAAAAATGCCAGTGACTTGTCCCGGCTAAAAGTGCCCAACAGCAAAAAAAGAAAAGAAAAAAAATATTTGTAACGCTCATGCGGAAGTCGGAAACGATTTTCACATGCCAAAGATGATGTAAACTGGGCCCAAGTGTGCGAGTGTGTGAGTATCTGTGTGTGTGTGTGTGAGTTAATGATGATGATGTAGTTGGTGGCGAGGAAACTATGTGTGGAAATTCCGATTGCTGGGAAGTGGACAGTTGAAACGAAAGAAGATTTTCAACTTAAGATGATCGTGATTATGGAAGTGTGAATTGTAAGCTTTCAGGCCTAAAATTGTATTTAAAAAAATTTAATATTAGAACGAGTTGATATCAAAATCTGCTTTGCTTCAAACAGTAAAACACAAACACCAAAAAATGTTGTGCTGCAAGAAAAAATAAGTCACAAGTGATGTGACTGCTAAACAGTGACTTGGATTCACAGTCGCGTTTACTCTTGCAGTGAACTTAACAGCGCGCTGCTAACAAAATAAAATTAACATTCAAGCGAGCTGTTTATGTGCAGAGGTCATGGTGCTGCTGTTGTTGTAGTTTTATTTGCCCAGACAATTTACATGCACAAATACAATTTTATAGAGATGTGTGTGTGTGTGTGTGCTATTGGCGACGTCATTTAGAAGACGTCACTGGGTCGCAATGCATGTGTGTGTGTGTGTGTGAGTGTAGTTGGAGCTTGCCGTTAATGAGCAACCGCGCTGTCAATCGTCCCTCTCTCTCTCTCTTTTCCCTTTTCGTATAAGACTTGTGCCGTTTTAAATGTGAGAGAATATATGTGCCTTCTATTTGCTGCTGTTCTTTGTGTTGTGTTGGGCGCTCGCAAACAAGTTCCGCCTGCTTTTGTTGTCTTTTGTTTTGCTAGCAAAGCTTTGTTGTTGTTGTGTAGCGGTTCTTTTTTGTTTTTGCCCCTGCGCCCGCCATTTGCAGCAGCTGCTGCCAGTTTTGGAGGTTATTCTTCTATTGCCCAATAATTATTTCTTGAAGCGTTAAAAAACTACAACATAGTTTTACGGTATTTTAATTTGAATTACGCAAATATTTCCTGCATTTAATGGATTTTCTTGGCTGTTCCAATTGAATTTAATGCATTCAAAAGTTCTAATCAGAATACCTCATTTTATAGTAAACAATTTTTTTGATTAACGATATTTCATACGTGGCCAGCGAGACGAATGTTTAAGAGAGTTTTAAAAGTCACTTGACCACTTGACGCTGCCAACTCTTTTTAAACATTTTTTTTTCGCTTGCCACAATTCAAAATTACTGAACCGGCCAAACAAACCGCAAAAAGATTACAGAGAAAAAAAAGAACTAAATCAGGAGTCGTAAACTGTGTCGAATTTTAAAAAAAATTACCATAAAAATATAGTATACACATATTTAACTGCTGTTAAGAAGGGGTCTCTAGTTGAGTGTTGTGGCGCTGTCATTTGATATTTCATGCTCCTCTCTTCTTCTGCCTTTGCTGCCTTTTGCACTTGAAGTGGCGAACGGTGAGGGGTAACCGCACGGGCGTGACAACGACAAGTGCTGCAGAGTTTGTTCAAGTAGGAGAGTTCGTATAAAAGTACTTATACATTTTTATGTAGAGGGTAGTTTGTGCAGTATCAAATAATATCAAGTAAAGTATTACAAAACAAAAAAAAATTATTATTTTGTTTTCTTTTTTCTCTCATTTTCATTTCAAATGAAAGATGTAATTAGTTCTGCTATAAATAGATTATTATATGTATTAATTTTCCGAACATAATATAAAATATATTCAACAACTCTACGTGCACACCTCGCTTACGTGCATTTATGCAACTCAAGGACGTTGGGCTGCATCTTCTATGCCATAGCATATACAGTGTGACGCAGAATTATGTGCACAACATTGATGTATTTGTTTGGTTAGCTCGCTGTGGTTGAGTGGGGCACTTTGCTCCGTTTTCTGTCTTTTAATTAAGTTCTGCCACAGCGAGTGGGGCATTTGGTTTTCGCTGGGGCGTGCCAGCAAGTTGTTAGCTATGCTTAAGGGCTCGAGTGGCTGTTGAATCGGAAATCAGCACAGAGAATAATGAGTTTTTTTTGTTTTTGTTTCCAAATGGAAATGACCCACATGGTGAACACAATAATGAATTAGATGAGAAAATAGCGCAGTTGTTTATAATGCTATAATATATAAAGTTGCTATCATATAATATTTATAACTCATCATAAAAGTCTTAAGATTTTTGCGCCACGCCCACTGAGAGGCTGTCAATTTGATGATAAACTATTGGATATGCCTATATCTCGCACAGATTTTAGAGTTACCACCTCCTATAAAGATCTGTACAAAACTTTCGGCCACTTTAAAAAGAAGACAATCACCTGTATAAAATTTTATTTGAAAAATGTACAAAATGTGTAACAAAATATTTATTACTTAATTAAGCCTTGGCCTGATCATCATTTGTGTAAATGTCACTGATTTTACAAACCAAGAACGCCACCATATATTGTGATATAGTCCATTTAGATCACTGAAAAGGGTTAATAAATATAATGATTGCAATATTTTTGATTTTTTCATTTACCAATGAAAGCAATCGTGAAACCACCATCCAGAGTTAAGGTTTGTCGCACAGTTAAATTCTTCATTCTTATCATTGTCCCTATCTTTTGTAGAAAACTTCATGTTTAAATGATATTCCAATGCATTCCCAGCATCTCCAGAATATTTTCCAAGCGATTTTATCATATATGATTCCGTCTCGTTTCCAATAACAAAATGACTGTATGTCGCATAAAGAGTTTCATTTTTCAAAGTTTTTATGTATATATAAAGCTCGTGAGTCTGAGATTTCGTTAGCAGATGCAGTTTCTCAAGCCCCAAGAAAAACTCGCCGCGTAAATTTCCAAATCCTTCTTTATATTCTTCCCATGTTCTATAAAAATCCACACTTCCATCCATTCGACGTTGGATAACGGTCCAGCCCCCACCGTCAATCTGTGAGTCGCAGGGAACGGAAAATGGGTCTATATCGGGCACTTTGATCCAATACAAATCGGTTGACTTATTTATGCAACTGGAAATTAAAGAGTTTGCGTACTTTGCGAGCTTCGACTCAAGTTGCTTGATTTTGGCAGCATTCAATTCAAGATCTTTTTTCAGTTTATCTATTTGTTTATCTTTTTCATCACTTTGGGATTCTTCTGATTTTATTTGCGATTGCAGATTAGCTATTACAGCATCCTTTGAGACGGCTATATTTTCCTTTAGGCTCGCTAAATTCGAGATTTCAACGTCTTTGTCCTTGATCACAGACTTCAGAGTTAACACTTCCCCGTCTTTTTCACGAAAACTGAATTCATAATCGTTTATCTTGGATTGTAGACTACTTATTTGATTATCTTTTCCAGCAATCTGGGATCGCAGATTAGCTATAAAATCATCCTTTGAGGCAATATTGTTCTTATATGAGACGGTAAATTCGATTAGCTGGGCCAGTTGAAGCTCCATTTGCTTAAGAGTTTCCTTAAGGCTCGCTAAATAACACAGAAAACACAATTCACAATCGTTTAACTTGGATTGCATTGATTTGATTACCTTTTTCATTAATTTGGGATCGCAGATTAGCTATAAGAGCATCTTTTGAGGCCAGTTTTGACTCCTTGTTGACAATCATTGCTTTCTGTTTACTGATTCTACCTTCTAGCTCCGCAAATCGTTCCTCTTTGGACCTCACAGAGGAGGCGTAGTTTAGGAGAGGCTTAACCACCTGTAGACAATAGGTACCACATTGCGCGTCTTTTTCCCTAGATTCCTTCGAGCACTGAGTAAATCTTTAGATTAGCTTACAAATTTTGATATTCAATTTGGGGCACTAACCGTTTGTTCGCTCGAGATCACCATAAAGGGTATCAACACAAACACCAATAAACTAAGCACAATTTTCATTTTGAATCGAACAATTCGAGATTGGTTTCCGGAGCACAGCTTTGCTAATTTTAAACTGACGAGACGGAATTCACGCAACTTACCATGAAGCCGAATTTTGAGCTTCTTATCAGTGGGTAGATTGTCGCTCGAACTTGGACTCTGACTTAGAATCTGACCTGTCTGGCGATGCTTGGCACACGGCACATTTAAATCTATTTATATATATATTATATATTTGTAAGAAGAATTCAATTGTTGAGTTTTAACACGAGTTTATTGGATAGATAGCTGATGACCTTCCCCAAAGATTGCGTTCTTGATATACCGAGCACGCCCATTATACCGCCCCCAGTCCAGGTAACAAAATAACAAAGCAACAATAATTAAGACCAGTGTAACGCAGTCGGTAATACCCGACTGAAAAGTTCTTACTTGTTATATAAAGAAAAAGAGTTAAAAGAGTTTTCAATGAGAATAAGCCCATGACAAGTTTGGGAAAACCCTCACCAGCCATTGTGAATGAAAATGTGTGAAAAGAACCAACTACTGTGAGTATTCCCCTGGCGGGAAACCCAATAAATTCATTGTTTAGGTAGTATCGTGAATACCCTTAATGATTTCAACCATAACTTAATTGTGATGATAATGAATCAACAAATCAGCACTGCAAAGTCATCGGGAAGCAGGCACCAAATGAATATATATATCTATACTTCTATATATATTCAACAAATTGAAAACCTGTTGCGGTTCTTGAGTGACCAGACGAAAGACGTCTTCGTGCTGGCTGGCCTCCATCTGCCCCTCCCCCGCACCCACCCAGCTTGAAGCCCCGCGGGGGGATTTGTAATGTAATTCAATCACTTTTCACGCTCGCTCGCAGTCTCGAGTATCCGCAACTCGTTTGGTTAGTTGGAGATTTACTTGGACCCAAAGTTGGTCGCTTTTCGCAATTTAAACGCATTTGGACTTTGATTAGATACAAAGTGAACTAAGTGCTGCGGCGGCTACTATGGAATTTATGAGATGTTGCGGTTGTGGTTGTGTATTTTTAACAACAAAAAAAAACACCAAAAACTTGTTACTAATTAATTGTGATGATTAATACTGCGGGTTAAAGGCCTTTCCAGTACTCAACACTCCCCAACCAATTTCAGTTGCGTGTCAATTCGTTTGCCATTAAATTCAAGTCGCGTAAAAAAAGGCCAACAACGAAAATAGAGCGAATGTAAAAACTGTTTGCTTAGCAGCTTAAAGTTTTGCAAGTTGTCTTTTTTTATATATATATATATATATATATATATATATATATATATATATATATATATATATATATATATATATGTAGTAATAATGTGGCAGGCAATTTGGGTTACACTTGGGATTCCAGTTGTCACGAAACTGGCGCTCGAAGAGGTGTCTGAAAACATGTTATTATTTCTTTGGTAATATCTGACTAACACTTTTTTTAGTGCAATGAGCTATTTATTATTTAAGCAATTTTATATAAAGCTACTACTAAATAAAGAAATTAAATTAATTTGTAGGAAATTTTAAAATTCTTACTCTATTTTAGCTTAGTTGTGTCAGTGCGATTATAAATATCTATAACATTGGATATATATATATGTATATTCGCAGTCGATTTTAGCTCAATTCAATTGAATATTTTCCAAATCATATTTTCGTATAAATATAAATATTTTATAACGTGTTAATTTCGTTTTACGGTAAAAATATCAAATTTTTATTGTTCATCATCCATTTCAAAGGCGCCCTTGGCACAAGCTAACTCAAAACATGATTAACTCCCAAAAAAACAAAAAAATAAACAAATCGACAAAATTACCGAATATAAAAAAAGAAACTTAACATGAACAATGCCTCCTTTTGAATCCAGTGCGAGAAAAGCAAGTCAGGGCCAAGGTTTCCATTTCGTATGCATATATCGAACCGCCGATTCGACGACATTCTTTAATCATTTTTTTCAGAAAACGCGCTTAAAACAACAAAATAACTTCCAATTGTGCGTTCAATTTTAAATGCTGGACAAGTTCGCTGGGGGGGAAATAAGCACATAAATATCAAAAAGTGCGATCAAAAGAGGAGAAGGAAGCGCGAAAAAACCCACAACTGGGCTTTTTATTATTATTATTATTTTTGTTAGCTTCCAGTTGCAGTTGCAGTCACCTTCGGATTCGAACTCGCGCTGGGGCTTGGGCCCAGCTTCAATGCCGTCAACTGTTTCAGTTGCAATTGCGCCCCAGTTTCGACAGCTGTCACCCCTCTAGCGCCCCCTCTCTCTCCCCACAGTTCGTTGTCAATTGTCTAACGTGGGAATGTCGCTCAAAATATATATATATATATATGTATGTATTAAAAAAAAACTTGTCGCTGCCATCGGCACATTTTAAAATTAAAGCACTTCCGCATTTTGTACGCCCGGCGGATCTAAACTAAAAGCGGGGCTAACTTCTGCCGACGATTGGAACTGAATCGGGCGACGATTTAGCGGGAGGGGATTCGGCTTATTTCTAGAGCCGGAAAACATTTGCTGATGAGCTAGTTGAGCTTGACGTTGCCGCTGGGCAAACAAATCCAAAACTTAGCAAATGGAATTGTATAAGCTGTGCAACAGTTTGCGTATAGAATGGCTGATACCCTGTTATATTTGGTTTATCAATATAACAAGAGAATTTACTCCGTTTGGAATGGTAGAAACAGTGCATATAGTTTGATAACTAATTTGGACAAGATATAGAAATATGTTCTTATGAAATTTTCAATGTTGTTTTTTATGCAAATTGAAAAAAATAAAATAGATTAACACTATAATCTCGCTATTCTACATTTTGAAAAATTTTTTTTCCAAAATTCACAAGGGGGGAATACATGCTTTTTTGACCAAAAAATTCAAAAAAATTTGATTTTCGAAAATGAATATATTTTGAATGTAGAATCAATATATAGGAAAAATCATGATAAAAATGCCATCAATCATGAAAATCGGTTGAGTTTTGACAAAGTTATGGGAGTTTGAAGTATGGGAACTATGGAATCGACAACTTTACATGTCAAAATTTTTGTCGATTTTGGCATGATTTTTGACCAAAATTTGACCCCCTCAGAATCACCTCAAATGTTGTTTTTTATGCTAATTATGACAAATAAAATCGATTAAAACTTTAAACTTCAATTCTAAATTTTGAAAAAAAAATTTTTTTTCCAAAATTCACAAGGGGGGAGTTACATGGTTTTTTGACCAAAAAATTCAAAAAAATTTTATTTTCGAAAATGAATATATTTTGAATGTAGAATCAATATATAGAACAAATCATGATCAAAATGCCATCAATCATGAAAATCGGTTCAGTTTTGACAAAGTTATGGGAGTTTGAAGTATGGGAACTATGGAATCTGACAACTTTACATGTCAAAATTTTTGTCGATTTTGGCATGATTTTTGACCAAAAATTTGACCCCCTCAGAATCACCTCAAATGTTGTTTTTTATGCTAATTATGACAAATAAAATCGATTAAAACTTTAAACTCTCAATTCTAAATTTTGAAAAAAATTTTTTTCCAAAATTCACAAGGGGGAGTACATGCTTTTTTGACAAAAAAATTCAAAAAAATTTTATTTTCGAAAATAAATATATTTTGAATGTAGAATCAATATATAGGACAAATCATGATCAAAATGCCATCAATCATGAAAATCGGTTCAGTTTTGACAAAGTTATGGGAGTTTGAAGTATGGGAACTATGGAATCTGACAACTTTACAACTGTAAGTCAAAATTTTTGTCGATTTTGGCATGATTTTTGACCAAAAATTTGACCCCCTCAGAATCACCCTCAAATGTTGTTTTTTATGCTAATTATGACAAATAAAATCGATTAAAACTTTAACCTCTCAATTCTAAACTTTGAAAAAATTTTTTTTCCAAAATTCACAAGGGGGAGTACATGGTTTTTTGACCAAAAAATTCAAAAAAATTTTATTTTCGAAAATGAATATATTTTGAATGTAGAATCAATATATAGAACAAATCATGACCAAAATGCCATCAAACGTGAAAATCGGTTCACTTTTGACAATTTTATGGGGGTTTGAGATATGGGAACTATGGAATCTTTTATTTAAGAACGTGAACGAGTATAACGCAGTCGATATCACCCGACTGCAATGTTCTTGTTATATATTAATTGAACTAACCTTTAACTACATTAAACCGCATTTACAGGGTATTTCGCAGTTCTATTTTAACCACTCAAATGTAAGCAACAATTTCTGCGTGGGGGCTTTTATTTATTTATGCACACACTTTGCATAGTTCGTTTGCCTGGCAATTATTTGCAGCTGAGCCTCAAATACACTAGTCGGCATATATATTTTGACATAGCTTACATTTGACTTTTAGTCTCTTTTGCTAAGTACCGTTGTATTCAACAAAGCGAAAATGATGCTCAAAGTGAAGTGCATATTATTAACTGTAAATATGCTAAATATTTTGTCTATTATCTTTTATCATTTCTTTCTGCTGATAAGAATGCAAGCAGGCAACGAATTTACCAGCGGCATAAGTATTTTGACATCGCGTGATTTGGTTGTTTCTTGGCGAGTTCAAATTGTTATTAAAGAAGTTTTCAAAAAATCTTTCTTATTATTTGATAACCGTGTTTTAAATATTAAAAATGGTTAAAATATCTGAACTTAGCACAATAATAAGAACAGAAATTGTGACAAAATATAACTTGGGTATTTCCGTTATAAATATCGCTAAGGAATATAATTTGTCACGTCAAACTATTTATTATCAAATCAACAAACATAAAAACTTAAAACAAATAACCAAATGTACGTCGAACAGGCAGAAACCGAAAGACAAATGCTGATGCAGACCGTCTCATCGTGCGCCAATTCAAAAAAAATCCTCTTATAACACCAAAAGCTGTGGCCTTGGAGTGGAATACGACTTCACCCAATCCGATAAGTGAGAGAACCATACGCAGGCGTTTGATTGAGGCAGATATAAAAACTTATGTAGCAAAACCAATACCTTTCATCACCCCTAAAAATAAACTTAAGCGTTTGGAATTCGCGCAAAGGTACATCCTCAAGCCGGTTTCATTTTGGCGCAATGTTCTGTGGACGGATGAATGTACTTTTGAGTTCCACTCTTCAAAAAAAAAGTTTTAGTACGATTAAACAAAAATTATCGTAAAAAAAATGCACCTGTGTGTCAAAAAGTAAGCCATGGAGGTGGGAACGTTATGTTTTGGGGATCTGTTTCTTATTATGGTATGGGAGACTTGGTTCCCATTGACGGTTCTATGAACCAAAATCAATACCTAAGAACATTGAACGATTTTGCGTTTCCCTCCGGCGACCAGATTGATCGGGGAAGAATTTATTCTCCAGCAGGACAACGCCCCTTGCCACAAGGCAAAAATGATTACCACATTCTTAAGAGAAGTTGGGGTGAAAACCCTGGATTGGCCACCCCAAAGTCCAGATTTGAACATTATTGAAAATGTGTGGTCGCTAATAAAGCGAAAGAGAGCCGCCGATATAACTAGGACAAGAGACGAAACAATTACTGAGGTCACAAAGGAGTGGGAAAGGATTCCATTAAAAACCCTCCAAACCTTGGTGGATTCCGTTCCAAACCGCCTCCAAAAGGTCCTAGATACCAAAGGGGGATATATTTTTTGTTAATTTTAAGTTTAAATTTAATTTATAAAACATAATCATATTTTAAGTTGATAAACAACATTTTGTCAAAATACTTATGCCATCTCTTGAATTCCTCTATTTTTAGTTTTAATTAAATAAAAATTCAAAATCATGATTAAAAATAAAAAAATTGTGTATTTATAATTTAATACATTATACTTAACTATAATAAATTTAAATTATTTTCAAGTTTTCTCTTAAAATGAGAAAGAATTGAAAAAGAAACTGATGCATCGCCATGTCAAAATATATATGCCGACTAGTGTAGAATGGGAGTTGAATAATAGAAACGGCCCACAATTCACCCGTTTTGGTGCGGGTGCGACCGACTGTTATGGGCACATTCATCAAAAGTTGCAGCGGTTCTGAGCAGCTTGCATTATATATGAGTTTCTTAAGAAATAATTGCAGTAGTTTTCAATAGGGTGTGTGTGGGCTGTGCATTAAATGAGGAAAAAGTTTGCCAGCAACTAGAAAATGTAAAACCATTGTTAAATAATAAATCATAATTATGGGTTTACCGACTTGAGTTTGCGGCCAGGCAAAAGGAAAAGACTTTAAGAATAAACCAAATATATTTCTCTAATTGAAACGTTTACATTATATTATAAATAATACAAATTTTATTTAATTGAAATTATATTTTTGAGAAGTGCTTTGTTCAAAATTAGCTTTATCTTTTGTAAACTTTAACACGCATTTACTTCATAATCATAATGCTGTAATTTGTAGACCTTCAAAGAGATTCTATTTGATTACCAAAAATTGTTTAGCTACTGCATAAATTTTGCAATCTCAGCGGATATCTATGCCCACACTTATTTCCCTTCTCTACCAAAAAAAAAAAAAAACAAAAAAACGTAAATAAAACCATTAGTTACTGCATTGGCCTTGTGCAAACCAAAATCAGAATTGAAAAAAAAACCCGCAGACGCAAGCAAATGTTCCCAAATCAAAAAAAAAAAAAACTAAGTAAAATTCTGTGAACGCCAATTCGCATACAAATAAATGAAATAATGAAACTAAATGGCCAAGTGTTCTGGTTTTTATTGCCGCATGATAAACAACGCCCCAAATAGAGGCAGAGAAACAACAACAACAACAACAACTGCTTTTAGAAATTAATCAAACGACTGCTGCAAACAAGTTGCCGACAAACTTTTCGCGCAAATCTAAAAACAAACGAGCTAAAATGCAAAAGACACAATTTGTGGCACAAAATGACAGAATTGTCAACAAAATTACGGAAATTAACGCCAAAAACAAACGGGCTAAAAGAGCAAAGTTTGTGGATGGCATTTGAAGCCACCCACTCCCCTCGAGAGTTGGCGCCCTAAAAACTTGACAGCCCTGTGGGGCGCAAAAGTGTTAGGTGAATTAAAACTCACGCATTTTCACATATTTGCTTATAATTTATAATGATGTCAGTTTGGTTCGAAAAACATTTTTTTGCTGCCGTAAAACAGACAGTTGAATTTATGAGCTGGTGCTGCACTGCCACTCTTCTTGCTTGAAAAATATGCTACAAAATAGATAATGTGGATAAAGTTAAATGAGTTTTTTATATATGTAAACTTTTTAATTAGAAATTCAAAATTAGATAAGCACCAAAAATTGATAATTTTTCAGTGCTTTTATTTTATGTTAGATTCTTTTTTTTTTTTTTATTATTTTTACAAAAATTACAAAATATAAAATATGAATTAATAAAAAGTATGCAAGAATGTTATGAATTTTTAGTTTAAATTTCCTTTAAATTCATCATTCTTTAAATTATTAAAAATATGGATTTTAGTTCATAACTAAGACTGGTTTTAATAGATTTACTAGGCAAATATTAAAAAAAATTTGATTTTTACCAAATTTTTGCTTTAATTTTTCTACATATGTACCTATAAAATAAATGTAAATTTCAATCTGTTCATCAATATTACAAGTATTTACATAAATAATTACTCGCCAAACCACTCGTCCAATCACCTTGTCACTGAACAATTCCAAAGTGACAGCGATTTAATATGCTAAGCAACAAAACAAGCTGTCAGCCCAACTCAAAGCTGTTCCATGGTTAAAAAAATTGAAAAAATAAAAAAATAAAAAAATAAAAAAATTATTATGTCAACGCTTTAGCAGTCGCTTCAAGTGCAGAGATTGACATTTATTTTAAATATATAAATTATTTAGTGTAAATTTAGTTCAAACAAATTGTTACACAAATTTAGACACATGTCTCTTTTCAACATCGTTGACTGAGATAGATGGGTAATTGTAAAATTATAGTTTTTCAGATATAGTTTTTCAGATGATTTCTCCGATTTTCTAGTTAGAAATTCATTATTACTTAAGATCAGATTTATAACATTTTTAGAAATGAGTTTAGATTATAGCTAGTACAATTAAATATTATCACATTAAACATAAATATTAATTTAAATCAAACGTATTCCCAGACACACAATTTTATATAACTTTATAGCAAACTAAAAGCACAACATTATTTAAATAATGATTTAAAGTCTAATTTAAACTTTAAATTTTTGTATAAATAGAACACAAAACGAGTGCGCTCAAATCTAATTTGTTTGACTTCCGTGGGGCAACATTTCAATTTAAAATTCCAGCGCATTTAATTGCTATTGGCTTTCAGTAAATACACACACACACACGCACACACACACACACCCAACCCACACACAACAATTAAGACCCAAATTCAAGCGCAGTTCTCAGTGCATGGGAAATGAAGAATCTTGCAACTGTGTCATAAATTTAATTTCGAACTTTGTCGTTGGTTCGTGTTTTTGTTTTTGTTTTGTTTAAATTTATGATGTCAGAGTTTCTAAATTTACGCACGTCGCCTATAATTAAACAAAAATTTAGATGATTTTTTCCCCATTTGAGCTAAGCACGTGCCAGTTAAGTGCGGAGAGTCTGTCGAATGTCTCTGTCCGTCCGTGTGTGGGTTTCATTTTCATTAGCGAAATCCGATGACAGAACAAGTTTTTGTGCCTGAGATTTCTTTTGCTTCTCGAAGTGAAAATTTTAGAAAGTTCAAGTACAAATAAAACAAAACAACTCGAAACAATTGTCAGCCAAGTGGCAAAAATGCCAATTAATTTGTAAAGATTAAAACCCCAAACAAGACATCATTTCATTTTAAACGTAGCCAAGTGAAGACAATTAATTTGGAATACTTTCATTTGTTTAAAAGAGCTAAAATGTAACTTTTGATGCATTCCAAAGTGATACAGCCGGATAATATAGATAGGCAGGCATACCATATATATATTTTTACATAAACACCTTTAAATATGGGCCATATCTCATATTTCACACCTCAACTTTTTTTTAGCATTTACCACCAATATCAGACTTTTTATTTGATTTTTCACATATTTTCTTGTGAAAGACAACCGAAATTTGCTTTGCACCAAATTGGAACGCCCGCTTCTATTGTTAAATTAAACACAATGCACAACGCACACAATAAAATAACCATTGTTGTATTTCCCTATCATTATTATTATTGTTATGATTATTATATTTCCAATAATATATTTTAAAATTTTTGTTTGGTTATATTGCGGCTTTTGTTTGTTTGTTGTTTTGTCAATTGTCGATTTCGTGCACCGATTTTAGTGCAAACATTTTTACAATTACGCCCGTGCCTGCCTCACTCTCTGCCGCTTCACCCCGCTGCCGCAAAAACTGTAATCACAAATATTTGCTGAGCTAATGATAAGATGATTTTTGTGTGTCTTTGCAGAAATTTTCGCAAAATTTGTAACTACAAAATGTTGAGACAGCAAATTGTGCAATCTTTTTCAATTCCAACTAAACGAACTTAACAACAAAGTTGTTAAAAGCGAAATTGGGTTTTGAGTTCACATCCCTGATATATATATATATATATATATATATATATATATATATATATATATATATATATATATATATATATATATATAAAGCAATCAAGTAATACACATTAACTGTAATATTAACTTGGAAGGGTTTTCTTTTTTTTATCGTAATAGCAAAATTATTATGAATTCCATATATAATATTTATATTTATATTCTTTGTATACCTTGCTAATCGTAATTCTGTTGTGACCGTCAGTCAAACTGCCTTAAGGGAATATTTGCTTAGCTTGAACGGTTCCAAGTTTAATCTCATTTTTGTGAACGCAAATTCGTGGAATTTGTTGTCTGTTTGAACAGTTGCAAATAAATATTTATTTATTGCACGTTAACTTTTTTCTTTGCACAAAATTAGCCCGACCGACTGTTAATTTCATAAGCAAAGTTCAATAACTTGGCTAAGTAGCGATCCACGACTTCCGCGGCTCTCAAGTGTCCATTTGTTGAGTTCAAGCCCAATTATCTTTTGATTTTTATGACTTTTGTTTTTTGTTTTTTTTTTTGGGCCAAAATTGTGCATCAATCATGTTTGTGTCCGTATCCCCAATTTTGGTGGAATTTCTTTACTGTCGCAAGTAATTTCGAGACCGTGGCCCATGTAAAATATTCATTATCGTTCATTATCAAGGTGTTTGCATTACGTCTTCGTTTTGTTTCTTGTGTTTACCTACCTACCTATTGTACAATGTGTTTTCTGTTGTGCTTTATCATTCTTCTGCTTCTTGTTGTTTTTGAACATTTTCAAGTGCAAGTTGAAGACAGCGTCATAAATACACATTATTTGATAATTTTTTGTCAGGGCTTTCGTACTTAAAAGTACTTGTGATAAAGTAACAATATTTTGATTTATTTATAAATGGAGTGCGAAGATTAAAAATAGATAATTTGTTTTAAGAATGAAAGAAATTTGTTTTTTAAAGTTATAAATTTAAGTCAAACGTAAAATTGAATTTCATGTTTTATAACAATATTCCGCAACCGTATCAAAATTTTAAATGATATCCTTATCTTGAAATTATTTTGCAATTTACGAAATATTAAATCTTGCGATTCGATTTAAAGCAAAAATGATATTCCTCTCACAATCAGCACGAATTAATTCCACTTAAATTTCATTGTGCTCTCGAATCGGTTTGAACGGAAATTAGTTCCAATTATCAAACAAAGTTTCACAGCTAACTTTGGCCTGCTGGAATATAGTTAGTATAATCGACTATTTACTGTAAATAATTATGGAAATTTTTCTGCTTAAAGCATAGTTTAATCGAGTGTAACTAGAACTAATTTCAATGCAACTTTTTCAATTTATGCACCTGATTTCATTGTTATTTTTCATCTTTCAGCAATTTTCCTTGTTTTTGCTGAACTCTGTTACAAAATAACTGAAAATTACATAACAAAAGATAAAACGTAACTTTCGAAGGTAAAACAAATATGAAATGCAACTATTACAAAATGCGAAATTACGACGACTGAAAGGGGTTAGACAGCCTCTAGGGGCTATGCCTCTAATTACGGGGCGTTTAGCTGGAAGACAAAAAATGAAAAGAAAACAAAGTTTTTAGCCGTGCCTCAGAGACTGCACAATAGATCATTACTGAACCCATTGCGACCAATACAAATGGACTGCGTTTGCGTTTGATTTATGGCGAAATCTTGACACACTTACAATGCCTGAAAAAGTCGCCTACACACACACACATACACAGAGAAGTCCAATCAAAATCATTTTAGTCGCATCACTTGATATCACAAATTTTAGCTTTTATATTAAGTTCAATTACACGATAGAAAATTTTTGAAAAATATAAGCAAAAGCTGTTGCGAAATGCAGCAAATGATTGACAACAAGCTGAAACTGGTTATATCATATAGGGGATATATGTGTCAAGTGAGACGACTCAAGTCTCGCGCTCGCTCTCTCTCTCTTTATCTATCTCTATCTTTTAAAAAAATAAAAAAAGCCACCCAAAAGTGCCGGCTAGTCTGCCAAGTTTGTCGCGTCAGTTACAATTTGCCTGGACACGAGCCGAGATTAAGCATACGCCATGTGCGCCGCCTGCTGCCAGCAACAACAACAACAACAACGTTGCCCGAAGCTGCCTCGTGTCACAATTAGAATTTATCGTGTTTTGTGTCGCGTTGCCAAGCTAAATGCCCGTTCGTGTATAAAACTCGGTTTTGCTCAGCTTTGTCTGCGGCTTGCATAAGTCTGCCATTCTACTATATAGTATACGGATCTGACTATGTGCACATGTGCGTTATTACGATACATTCGTTTAGTACTTCGTTTCATTTTTGTTTACATAATCATATATATTATGTTATACAATGCTATAAATTTACTCTTTTGTTGATCAGTTTTTCTTTTTTATTCAAAGTGTTTTATTTTATTAAAATATAAATAAAGTTCTCTACAATATAGTCGAACAGAATTATAAGCGTCGCTGATCAAAAATATGCCTTAATCAATTCTAGGGGGGTTTTATTTTTGTATTATTAAGTGTATTATTAATACATCATTGTTTTTATAGATTATTTTGAGCATACTTGACTTACAATTTTTGCAAGTTTTTTTAAATGAATATTTCAACAAGTACTATATTTATTCTGAAATAATTAAACTATTGAAAATATTACGATCCTTTAGATTCCTATCCTTTACATAACATATATTGACCTGATTACAGGGTATTTCCCCCTTCGAATATGCCTTATTTAGTTTTGTTTTTCTGCTTTATTTAATCATTCGGACTGTCGAGGTTTTCTGTTTTGCTGCTTGTTAATTTTTTTTTTTTGTGTGTACACAATTGTTTTTGATCATATTTTAATTGAACTCGACGCCAGACGAATCACGAACGAAATTTTGTTGCTTCGACACATTTGAAGTGCACTTCAGATATGAAAAATCAGCTGCTGTTTTTGATTCGTTCGCTGAAAAAAGCTGAAATCTAAGCAAATAAAGTTGAGGTGCTTTTAAATACCATAAGTATGCACGATAAAATTTTCAAAGATATAATATATATTCTTGAGAATTGTTGAATTAACATGATCATAATTTAGATTAACGAATTTATTTGATTTAGGTTTGTAAGTAAAATTCACTTAATTTAATGAATCAATCAGTTAATAAACAACAATAAATGTAATAAATTTCAGGTGTTGCCCACTTGGATTTTCATGGTTTTCAACAAGAAAAACAAACATATTTAACACGAAAATATTGAAAATTCGCATTTTCACCAAAGCTGCTTTAAACAAACAAAATTCCATTGATGTGCGCGTAATTTACGCGATCTTTAAATGCAGCCCACCAATAAAATATAAAAAAAATCTACATATTTTTCCGTTCTTATTGGCGTGAAAAACAAACAAAGCGAAAATTCAAGATGCTATTTGGCTAAATGCAAATTCAAATTTATTATTTGCTCTTTGCGCAAATCAAATGAGTTTTTGGCCAAATATGTAGAACCTGGCAATAAAAGCTGAATTAAACATAAGGAAAAAGTCGGTTTAGATGGGGATATATATACATATTCGATTCGCATGTGCGCCGCACTCAGTTCGAGTCAGTGAACGTCAGTGCAAATGACTTCATCATCATCATCATCGCCATCGTCGTCATCATCGATGCGGCCAACGTAGCTGACAGTTGACTATTTGTATCTGCAACAGTCGCTACTCAAATTCTGCCAAGTGTTGTAGATACACATTTCCAGTTCAATAAATTCCTTTCAATCGCTCAATAAATGTGTTTTTTTTTCTTTCTGTTTTTGCATTTATCCATGAATGTTTCGACATGTTTCAGAAAATGTTCACCTGCTATTGGGGGCGCCAGAGTAACAAAGTTTCAATTGAATTAACGTATTTTTATTTTTAGTATAAAACAATTAGTCAAAACTTGTGTTTAAGTTGAATACTTTTCAGAGTTGCTTAAATCTTTCAAAAATATTTAAAAAAAAAAGCACAAAGAAAAACATGTTTTAATTTTTTAACAAGCTAAAACTGAAATAATTAGCTATACAGATTTTAATTTCAGACTAGTTTTTTTTTTAATTAGTCGAGGCAACTTCGTGAAAGCAAAAGTATTAAAAATGCTGCACGCACAGTGAGCGCAATTCGCGTGCAGACGCCACATTTCATTTTCATTTATTTTCTTGCACTCTGCGGAGTTGGTTTTACTTTAATTATATATTTAATGTTTTTTTTTTGCGTTTTTAAATGAAATGTGTGCGAATTGTGAATATGTAAAATACCCCAAATAATTGGCTCATGTGAATAAACAATTTTTGTTTTATTTGCAAACACGCACTTGTAAATAATATATTAACTAAATGAGTGTAAAAAGCATGTAGAAATTTTTAATTTTTGTTTTTCGCTTGAATTAGCCTCACTTTTTTTTTGCGTGTTGTAGGGTAGCTTTGTTTATGTAAAAAATTTGCCTTCTTTTGTCTTTATTAATTATCGCATGATGCGTAATTTCTTTTTCTTTGTTTTTTGTGTGTGATTTTGCACGTTTTGCAGTCGGCTGCTTTATTTTATGTGTCTAGACGCAAACTATATATATATAAAATAATATATATGTGGTTAGTTTTGATTACTTTGTTGTGGGCATTTGCGGGCAGTGCTTCAATTAGCATTAGCATTATCCATTTATACGCTAATTATGTCTGACTCACGTTGGTTGCTAAGTTCACAGGTCAAAATTACTATTTTATTTTTTTTTACTAATTCTGTTAAACTAAAAACTAAGTAGTGCATATTTTTATGATTTGTAATTTTCTAATATTGCACATTTATTTTTTTAAAAAGGTGCAGCTATCGCATAGTTTGTTAAATTAACAAAGATTTATTTTCGATCGATGAACTCATCAAAATCACTCGACCATAAATCGCAGTCGCAGTTACAGTTACAGTGACAGAGTCGCAGTTCCAGTGACAGCGGCAATCATTGCTCATAAGCATCACAATGCCGCTTTATGTGCATTTGCAACACGTTGCGAGCGACAACAAAGGCGATTCAAGTGCAATTTATGAGAGTTCATTACAGCAACTGCCACTGTATGTTTATGCCCAATACCCATTAAGTATGACCGAAAGTGGAAGGGTATATTGTTTACGAAAAAGTAGGGAAAACTTTTGAAGCTGCATTATACATATTTTATATTGATCAAGGGCTATAAAAAGTAAATGCCAAAGAATTTTTAAATGCGTTTTTCATAATTCGCGCTAAGGGAATTTAGAAAAATAATAATAAATATTTTCTAAAAATGATGATTATGAATGTTAAATTAATGTATAATAATTTAAAATTTAATTGCATTCATATTAGTTATCAAAAGCCAGTTTCAAGTTGAAGAACAGGGCATCTTGTAGTCGAGCACTTTTGTTTAGAGCCCACTGTTAAGTTTATTTTGCTATTGTTGTTGTACGTGAGCAAGACAAATATACTTACTTACGCACACTATAAAGAAACCCACTTGTACACGACTCTGTCTGTCCCTGCCCCCGTCCCCGTCCCTGGTTTTGGCCCTGGCACTCGAATGATTTGTGGCTTGCAACTGCGCTCGCGGCTTGTCAAGCACTTCACATGGCTCAATTAAAGCCTCGTCGCATAAATTCACCTGTATTTTTGAGCACTTTACAAAATCTTGACAAACATTATTAAAGTATTTTTTCTCTCTTTATTTTTCTCATTGCAGGTAAGAAACTTGACTGCAGTTCTCTCTCCCTCTCTTTCCCTCGTACATGTGCCATGTAAGTCTCGTATTTCATCATTAAAAAACGCACCCAGCAACTAGTTTCCGTCGCGTTTCTCTCTATTTCTCCCTCGCTCTCTTTCTTTTTACTCTTATCGCTCACTTCCTCTCCGACCCCAAGGTCGTTCAAGGCCTTTTGGGGCTTTTGTTTGCTGTTTGAATGTGTGGGGCAATTGCTAGTTTTTTTTAATTTTTTTTTTATTGTTTTTGTTTAACTGCTTTTATCGCCACACGCCGTTTGACGACGCTCCGCATAATAACTGTAAACGTGGTTTGGGTTCAAAACGTTGACAACTTGGCTTCATAGAATTTTACAGTTGTTACATTATTATAATTTTTTTTTGTAAATAATTTTGTTACTCGTTTACAAAGTGAAAAGAGCTACTGTTGATTTTCTCTAACGATTCACTAAAATTTATATATCTCCTCTTGTGTGAAAGCTAGATGCATAACATTTTTCAGACAGATTACTGATAAGCTCTTCTAAATATTACACAAATATTTCTTTGATAAAAATCCTTAAATATTTATTATGATTAATCTAAACATAAGTTTGTTTTATTTTTTTCTCCTTGAATTGCTTAGATCATTTTTTTAAAAGTTGATCATGTCTACAACAAAAAAAAAAAAGATAATATTTGCACCAAAAAAAAAAACAATGAGCACCCAGTTTAAATAACACACACAATAAATTCGCTATATCTAAGGGTAGATATCGTGTTTGATAAGTTTTGGGTGGGTGGGCCACAAAAGTGACACATCGCGTTCACAAGAAATACATGAAATATACTCTACCAAAACGCGGAATTTTCTGCGAACAAATTTTGCTACGGCCATGGGATAGACACTTGTCTGCGTGTATGGGTCAGATGAGTCAGCCAAGCTAATTAATATTAAGTACGAGTGTTTACACAAAACTCATTTGTACTTTTTCTTTTATCGTATCTATGGAAGCGACACGTTTTGTGGCCGTTGCTTTTCGTTTTAAAAAGTTGGGTGGGGAGTTGTTTTTTTTTATCATGTTTTACAAAAGATACTTTCGAAATGCGGTTACACTTGAGACACTTTTGCTATTGGCAAATATCTCAAGTGTGGGTGGCATTAAAACCTTCATGGTTCGTGTGGCATCTGTTAATTAACTACTCGCACTCATTAAAATCTATTTTTCTTTTTGGGTAATTGTTTTATGCTTTAAACAAATATTAATTTGCAGAAAGATTTGTTTTTGCACAGCTGGCGGCCATGGAATGTGCATAAATTTAAATTTCGCATATAAGCCAAATGCAAACGAAAAGAAAACTCGAATTTCAGCAACAATTTGGCGTAGTTTTCTTTATGTGTCTCTGTGGGTGATCTATTTGCATGTTGACCCAAATATATTGCGCATACGACGCGTTCGCCCCGACACGTTTCCGCATGCCGAGCGCAAGAATTTCTGACATTTACGGCCGCTCGATTGAATCATCGAAAGCGGCAGCGGGGGTGAACAACACAATAAAAAAAAATATAGAAACAGCAAGAGGAAAAGCGAAACATCGCATAAATAATTGCAATATTTACATTTTTGCGCTCCCCTGGAAAATGCCGCAACGGGGAATTTCCCATGAAAAAGCGCACAGCACATTCCTTTCGTAAACTAAACAAAGAAAATATATATATATAAACCGTGGCGGTAAGCGCCAGCGTCTATTAAGTAGAGTGTTTCTGGGAAAGATATAACCAGAATTTAATGTCAACAATATAATCTACACACATTATCGATGATAGTCCGTGAAAAGGCGGTCTAGAGTATTCCCTCAAAGACTTTACGATATTGCAGTTCTTTGAATCGATAATATTGCTCTAGATAGTTCAAAGGGAATAACTATATGTATGTATATCATAAAAGTAAGTTTTTATTGCTACTTTTGCTACTTTTTAAAAATAGCACACTTTTCTCGTTACGTAGAATATGTTCAATGCTTACAATTATTTACTATTGTTATTGATATTGATAAAAAATATAATTTATTTTATCTGTTTCTTACAGTTTCTTTTATATGCATTTCTTAAGATATTTGCTTAATGTGTAAACAAAGCTTATCTGAAATTCTGCAAACTTTAAACAGCTAACACAACAAAGTTGTTGGTTGGCGGCTGCTGCAATCTGTTTCTAAAGACTAAAGATAGATTCGTGATTCACAACAGCTTTTCTGTTGTACAACATATAAATCTAATCAATAGCAAACTCATAATGATTCATAATAATCATTAAACGTGTACAATTTATATATATATACATTTTGTCTATATCTTAATTGAGTTCATAACACAATTTGCACTCGAAAAATCAATTAGTTAAGCGCAGTTACCAATGGTGAAATTAGATAAACATTTAAACAGAAAGAACAGGCAACTTTAACGTGACAAAGATTGTTAAAACGCTTGTGAAATAATTAAATTTTACCTGTAGAATAATCTACCAAATGAATGTTTCCTAATGAATGTTGTCGTTTCAGCACTTGACTATTTGGTTTAAAAAGTTAACTGATAACAGTTTAAATTAACTAAATTCCTGCTTTTGATCGATGTATTCTGTGTTGTATCAAACACTGTTTATTGTAGACGTTCCCTGCTTGCTAACATTTATAAAAATATCAGATTCTACAGGTATTAACAATAATGCACGTCTATCACAATCCTTTGCTCCCTTTTTTGAATTCATTTGTGGCCATTAGAACGGGTTGCTTTAGAAGCATTCAACAGACAGTCCAGACGAAGCGTATTAAATTGCGGACGTGCCCGAGCGAATCGAGCGAAATGAAAATCAAAAGTAAAAAATACAAAAAAAAAATTACAAAAAAAAATGTATATAAAAAAGACGGGAAAGCAATTTATATTTCATGTCACGTACACGCGACAACAGCAGCGAGACAACAGCAAAAAAGTAGAAAGATATTAAGAGAGCACCCTGCCGCCTGGCTAACCCCCTCTCCAACCTACTCCTTTCACCTCCTACACTCTCAACCATTAAAGATTTCAATTTTAATTTGTTGCATGTATGCGAGGCAATGGTCAGCGCATGTTTTGTACAACCGGGCTTAACTGAGGCGGAGAATGATATATATAGATATATATATATCTCTGTGTGACCTTTTTGTGTGTGGAATCTCAGACGGAAATTACGTTTTTAATTTCGTATTTTTGGAGCCGTACTCATATCAAGCAAACTTATCTAATTCTACTTCGTAATTTATCGATTTTTTATTAAATTTTTCATGAAGTATATATAGTTGCCATATATATATATATATAGTTGCCATTTCGTGTTCAATTTTAAAGTTGTTTGCTGTTGTTATTCGCTTGCGTGGGCGTTCTACGCCCAACAATGAAAAATGTTGAAACTGTCGAGTCAATTAAAGCCCAGTTAGCCTCGTCGCTCTGTCACGCAATGTGCATTCTATATTTAGACCAGGACAGCGGGCAATTATAGGAGCAGCAACTGTTAATAATATATATATATATGGCAAGCTGTTTCCACAGTATTTTTCCTAGTTTTAAAATCACATATGGCCAGTTTAATGTTTAATAACTGGTAATTAAACGTGTTTAAAGTTATAATTATTTTCAAATTGAATAACAAATTAAACTATACAAAAGTAAATTTAAATGTGGAATAAAACAACTTGAACTAAACAGAACGCAATTATAGAACATTATTCTTACAAAAAAGTTTAATTGAAAAGTCAAAATTATCTTTACTCAAAGTTTGGTTAAAAATGTAATTTTTTGTATTTCTACTTTATAGAAAAAGTTAAGAACCCGAAAAGTATTGTAAAAAAGTTACATTATCTAATCGAAACAGTAATGCGGCATTACACTTGAACCTCAATGTCATGGACGGACTACTGTTAAAATCGATCGTTTTGTGCCCACTATAATATTATGATTTTAATTTTTATTTTTTTACGAGTTCCGTGTACACAAGCGCTGATAACCTGACAAACCGCAAAGCCACTTTGTACACTTTTATTGTGCCACTGGCGACTATAATTAAACCCAAATAAATAAAAAGCTAAACGGTTATCATCAGACTGCCAACCCCCTCTGTCCACATTGCGTGCGGGGGACCAGCGGCAGAGTTATCAGCGAGAAATGTAAACAAAGTTCCAGAGTTTGTAGCGTATGCAATCTAAAGTTCAAGCGAACTACTCATATTCACATAAAAGCGATACACATTTAATTCATTTAAAGTAAACAAAATATTTAGTACCTTTTGCTATCAATAAATTATATCTTTTGCAATTTACGCGATAAAACTGAACTGAACTCAACTGAACCAAAGGCAACATTATCTATATCTGGGTACAAAGGGAGGGTTCGACTAGGCAATGTTAAGTAATGATGACACTCGCGTTTACAAATATAAATGTGCTGTAAGGTTCGATTAGAACAAACAACTTGGTTGCTATATAATATCAAAGATGTGACATATATTATTTACACAACCTGGGGTATGAAATCTAAAGAGAAACATTTCTTTCTTAATTGTAAATATTTTTAAAAGTTCACATTGGTTCTTAACTACAACAGTTGTATCTTAAAATAAATCACACATAAGAATAAGATTGAATTAAAAACGTATATTTGCACTAAATTAAGAATTCGATTCTTAACTGTTAGTTTTTAATAGGTTTTCTACTTTGAAAACCTTAACAAACACTTAAAATGTTTATCTTTATAATAATAATATTTAGGTATTATTATTATTATTATTATTATTATTATATAAAAAAGTTTTTAGAATTTACTTTTATTTCTAGTACTTTTTATTTTATTTATATTTCCTTTTATGGACACGCCCTTATCATCTTTGTCAGTTAGTTTTTGTGCAACGCAATTTTTACTTTGTCCATCTACATGGCTAAGTGCTTTTCTGGCCATTATTTAGTTGTTTGCTGTTGTTCTTTTGGGCAAAACACATCCATTAGAACATTACACAAGTTTATTGTGTGTCATTAATCAGGCGCACAATAGATAAAGGATAACAAAACTATATCCTGGCATTGAGATCTTTTTAATGAGTTCCTCTTTTGCTTTTTATTTAATACGCCTCTTACATATTATTGACACATATTCTCGTTTATGTTGTTTACTTTTGGCTACCCATTATTTGCCTTTGATTGTTTGTTGACCAGGGTCAACGGAAGCCAGCTGTCTGTCTGTCTGTCGGTCCGCACAACTGTTTGGTGGGGAGGGTGGGGGGCATTGCGTCAGCGCCAGCGTTGCGTATGAAAAGCAATGAAAATACGCACCAGATTTGTTTATGACTTTTAACTACTTAACACATTTATTTAGTCATTCATTTTATTGTTGCTGTTGGTTTTTTTAATACAGTGCATTTAATTTTGTTATTGCATTGAAACATTTGTCACTTGGCCTTTACAATTAGCCAACACTGTAAATTGCATGCATTTTTTTTAACTAAAGCATCCTTGGTTTTTATTAAATATACAGCAGGGTATTTTTTTTACCTGTTTTTTTATTTTTGGCTCATTGCCAGCTGCAAATGGTTTATGTCAAAGTAAAAGTTTGTTCCATAAAGAGAACATAATAAGTTGGTAAAAATCAGTTCAAGGTATACCGATATTAGGATACCCTGAAATTGTAGAAGTGTAATGTATACATAAACTTAGCTCCGATTAGCCTAATGAGAACAAATAAGACAGAGAGAGATTGTGATAGAGAGAGATAACGAAAATGCCTGTCAAGGCAAAAAAACAAATATTTAAGAAGCAATCCAAGTTGAATTCATGAGAATCGCAAAGAGAGGCAATTTGAGTTCGTTAGCAAAAACAAAAAGAATTTAAAGCATTTATTATGATACAAAAATTTGTTTTGTTTCGTACACATTCAGTTGGAATTGTAGCCTTTTTGCAAGCGTCGTCAAACTTTTACCCTTTTTGTGGCAGAAACCAAATCAAATTATCCATTGGCATGTGGAATATTCATTGTGATTGTCATGCATCGATTTTCCTGTGTCCCTGGCATTTCTGTGAATGCTCAGCCGCAAGCCAGATACAATTAGGTATGTGCAAATAGTTGCAGTAGTCAAAATCAATTTTGCCATGCGAAAGCCGATGGTTTGGGCCCGGCCAAAAGTACATGACGTGTGTGGCTGGAGCCACGTCATAAATCTGGCAAATGGCATAAATTATATTCCCTGACGCTGACAATGATGATGACGTTGTCAGCTGTCTGGCAATCTCTGTCTCTATTGTTTATCTAGCTGTCTGACTAACTGCCTATCTGCGGTTAGGCGCACATCCATCAGATACACAGCTACACAGATACACAGCTACTACTGTTGCTGTTGCCTGGTGCGAATCCGCTAACAGACGCTGCAATTGCCGTAATTTTTACATAAACAACTGCGCGTTTTCTCGCGCTGTTTATTTGTTTTGATTAGTGTGCCATCAAAACAAATACTTATCGATTATATTGCTTAGAGTGGCGGCAGTTAGCCAGATTTTGTAAGTAGGCGTCAGAGTCGGAGCTGCTAAACAATGGCTAACCAGATTTGAAAAAAATAAATAAATAAATAAATTATTTTATTGTAAATCAACATTTTTAATATGACGATAGCTAATAATAAAATCGAAAATATAATAAAAAAATATATATAGGGAAATTCTAGCTATGTTAATTCCACTTGACCAGCTCTGACATATAGATACATTAAAAATATTTGCACAAAACGCATAATCAGATTCTGCCTTAATCATGAGAATCATTTTGGATTGTTAAAATCAACAATAATGAATTAAATTACATATTACATATCATCATCAACACCTGCTTCGGCTATAAACTATAAACTGACTTTTAAGGCAGACTCGGCTCTCGGGTCATTTTTGCGCACTTAAAGCGCATTTTCACTTGCTCTCATTTTTTTTCTTTTTTTTTTTTGTCGAACGGATGATGTCATTTTCACATTTTCGCGTCCATTTGCGCTTCCTCTCCAGAAATTGCCGTTTATCGCAGAAACCGTCGAGTCTGACATTTGACAGTGAAACACTTTCGTTTTGAACGTTGTCGCTGTCGTTGTTCGTTTCGTTGTTGTTGTTGTCGTTGTCGTTGCCTGTCAGCGCTCGCAGTCGCCGTTTGGCCCGATAAGTTGAAATTGTTGTTCCTATGCCCCGGGGGCGGCACAAAACGGAACCTCATTTCTAACATATTTTGATAAGAGCCGAACGGCGCTTAGTTTAGTTTTACTGCTTGCAGCAACAAGACACATTTATTTAGTAATTATACCAATAAAACGATAAATATTTAAAAATAAATAGAAACAAAAAGTGAGCAAGTGAACATTTTAAAAACTAATAGTAAAATTATATTCATGACAAAAGTAATATGAAGGCAATATAGCTAATCAATCCTGTAAAATTTTAAACTGTCAAAAGCATATATTTTACTTTTTATAGATTAACTTGTTAAAGCCACATGTTTAAAGTATTGCAGCCCATGTTCCATTAACTATATGTAACTGGTTTTACGTGCCTGTAAGTCAAAATGAGTTGGTTTATGGCCCATAGCACGCGGGACTCGGTGGTTTCCCTGAGTGCTGCACATTTTTCACTATTTTCGCCGACTCCTGCGCTCCTGCGGGCATTTGTTGCGCAATTTGTGCAGCCACCTCGTCCGTTAAACTAGGTCAGGCCAAGGGATGCAAAAGGGGCACAATTGAGCAAAATCTTATTTTTTTTGTCGGAGTGATGACAGTAATTTACAAGGATTTCTCAACTTGTCCTGCTGGTTACACCCTCCACTTGTGAGGCACTGTTAATGCGGGTAAGTTGACACAATTAAGCCCACTCTCGGCCCCCCCCCAATTCTCCGACAGG
The DNA here is from genome assembly GCA_035043915.1 of Drosophila paramelanica. Taxonomy (NCBI): domain Eukaryota; kingdom Metazoa; phylum Arthropoda; class Insecta; order Diptera; family Drosophilidae; genus Drosophila; species Drosophila paramelanica. The sequence continues at coordinate 1,416,539 of JAWNMO010000077.1, read as the reverse complement.
TAGTCGAGCAAAGCGAGTTGGTTGCCCAGTTGGCACTGGCATTCATTAGAGCAAATCTCATTATCACTTCAACACCACACTCGACAGATGGCATCCTTAAAACGAACACACTAGCAAGGGCAAGTGCTACGAAATACCCTGTAAAATTTGTGACTTTCATTATACTTTATTTGAAAATATTTATGAATACTAGCAATCGTCACCTGAATTTCCGGAGATTAGAACTTATAGCTATCATAAATTAGATACTTACACAATTCCAATAAGAACCATTTGGCTCATTTAATGGCCACAGGGTATAGAATAGGGTGTGTCTTAGTATATCTAACTACTTGAAGTGTGTAAGGACGACTATAAAGCGGTGCCATAAAAGCATCGTCAAGAAACTGTGGGAGTTGCCACCAATGAAGGTCAACTTAGCCCGTAAAAACTAATAGATGTGCTGCACTTAGGGGCAACCCTGAACAGTGGCTGCTAAATGTTGTGCATTTAATTTGTAAAAATGAACGTTTGCCCATCCAAACGGAAAGGTCAAAACGAATGTCCAGCTAATTTAGAGGTTAGGCTTGTAATGTATTTTTTTTTTTTGGAATATTTTGTTTTCTACCCCTGCTGCATGCTCTTATTCAAAGTCGAATCCATTAGAGCTTTGCTCTGTCAAGGTCAATGTCTCTTTAGATGTCGGCATGACTCAGCTAATATATCTCTATTATCTTTTTCTCTCTCTCTCTCTCTCTTGCTGGTATCTCGTTTTGCCTGCACAACAGAGAAATCACTCAAGCATCCAATTTTCTTGTTTTTTGTATTCAATCAAGACACGTTGTGGCCTCTTCTGAACTTTTAGTACGTGTCGTGGCGGCCAACTTGACTTAGTTGTGTAAGTCGAGCCAAATAATAAGCTCTTTGAAGGGCTAAGCTACGCGTTTAGTGCGAAATTTAAAACGTTACTTAAAGCTACTTATTACTACTTAAATATTGCAGGCTAACTGGGTAGATATATAGCAAGGTTCAGTCCATAAAGAAAGAAGCATAAACGAAACTGAGTTTATTTAGAATATAAGAAGCAAGGCAAAAGCTGTTTCAAAATTCAATTAAATAAAGAAAAAACCAAAAAATAAAATATTATTTTTAAGTGTCTTTGAAAATTAAATCTTAAAAATATCTACTATTCTCCTTTATAGAAAAAATATCTATAACTAAGCGTCATATACTCAGTTTGTTTCTAGAAGTAATTTTATTTTGAAAATTATTTTATTTTCTTAAATTCTTTCTTCTCAACAATTCTGATCCTTACATTCCTATATCTTGTATATATGCTCGTTTAAGGAATCAGAGCTTCCCATTATTGTTACTCATTCCTCTTGATTCTGTGTTCGCACACCATTTTCTTTGCCAATTTACGATCATGTTCTCTACATAAACAAAGTTCTTATCTTTGAGCTTCCGTGCTTATCTTTATGATCACTCAACCGACACCCGGGTCGACTTTTAGCCTGACATATGGGAGCATATGCCCGCCGAAGCATGCACATTATGTGTTTTGTTTTACACATCATTAGCACTGAAATATATATATATTTTTTTGGGTTGCTTAAATGGAAGGCGGGGCAAAAGGGCACCGAAATCCACAAACATGCGATCGAGCATTAAGCGAGAAGCCAACCGAATGCAGATCATTTCAACATGTGTGCAACAGCTGCAGCTATCGAATGGGTGGCTAACAAAACCCGAGAAAACACTTGTCGCGTGGGTGGATCCGAAAGTTGTGACAATTCGAAAGAATTGTAAATCAGGGAAATTGAATTATCTTTATAAATTATACAAATGTTATTTTGTCATCTTTGAACTGTTCATCGAGTATTTTATAAATCTCGTAAATTCTTGAATTGGCCCTCGTTAAGGCACATGACCATCATCATCATCATCAGCATCATCATTATTATCTGTGAATCGAAAGCATTTGTCACTTTGTCGCTGCTTTTATCGAACCGCAGTTTCGTTGACAACCAGCAGATACTTTTGTATCTGCGTGGGATGCGTGTTAAAGTCAGCTTTCAATTAAATACAAGATAATTCAATCAGTCAATTTGCACAAATTGAGAACTGTGAGAACTGTGACCGTGACACACCGGCACAGAGATGAAGACAGGGCAAAAACATTGCCGAATGCAAATGGGTAAAGTAAACAGTGCCAAATGGAATGCAAAAGCCACCCAGATTGCCATCAACTGTTCATTGTCATTGCGCACAGATTATGCAATATCATTGAACAAATCGAATAATTGCACTTAAGTATATATGTTTTGTTCAAATTGACAAGTCACAGTTCAATGTGAACAATGCATTCAGTTGTTGGCAATATCAAAGACATGGCAGACAGACACCGCAGCAACTGCTGAGCTGCTGTGAAAATTGATGCGATCATCAATCAAAAATGCAAATGCAGAAGACACTAAAGGCCTGAAAATGGCACTAATTTCAAAATCGGACAGCTCTTTTTTACCATATACAAATTAATGTGAAAAATATATTAAAATGTGTAATTTATATATTATAATATAATAATATATATATATTTTGCCCTATTCATAATTTTCCTGCATATTCCATTTATATTTGCATTGCTTAGTCAAAACTTTACCGATTTTCATATTTGAAGGCATTTTGGTCTTGATTTATTGTCTAGATTGATTCTGCATTGAAAATATATTATATATTTTTTATTATTTTGAATTGCGAATTTATATTTGTAATTTATTTTAATTCTCATATTTAGTGTAAAAGGTAAAATTCTTGGTAAAAAATCATGGCTAAATTTACAAAAAAAATGTTGACAAATGTTTGAAAGCATTTTTTGTCAGAATCTGCATTTAAAATATTTGCATTATTATAAATATAATATTTGACAAAAAAAAAACACGTGCTTTACTCATTTGTTTTCACATTCGAAAAATTCTTATTTCACTTGAAAAATTTGAATTTTACCCCATTTTTTTCTGTTGTTCAGCTTACGTGGGAATCGAACCCGGATCCCCATTGTGTGCTCCGGTGGGCGAGCTGCGACACCTCGTCCCGTCCGTCTGGCTGTGATTTTGAAATTTCCCATTTTGTCCGTCTTTTGATTCGCCTGATTCGTTGCGACAATTTTGCACTCGCGGCTCGTTTACAGTTCGCCTGTCATCGGTCGGCGCCGGTTGATGCTTGTTTGTTGTTTTTGTTGCTGTTGACTTTGTTGGCCAAGTTGGCAGATGCAAATAAATATATATATCTCTAAATACATATGTATATATTATTGTTGTGCACTCTGTGGCATGTCTGATTTTATCTCGTCGCCTCAGTCTTAGTTTCTGCCTCTGCCCCTTTACCCCTCTCTTGTTGTCTGTGGTATCCACACTCTTCTCTATTTCACACTGTTTGCTGCTGCGTCATTGTTCATAAATAAACGGATGATGCGGCAAGGTAAAGGTCAAGTTGACCTAATCAACCGCAAATTTGTGAACGCTCGTTAATTGACTTCTGCACCGAAAAAGGTCCCCCCTCAATCAATTTACGAGCGTTTTGAGTGCGAACGCACTTGTTTTGCATTGGTCAACCACGTGTCCACAAAAAAAAATAATAAAAATATAAAAATAATGAAGAGTTTCAGGAAGATTTTGTAAGCCATGTAATCCTAACCCAATTCAGGCTGTCTCATTAAAAAATCATGAGAACAAGGACACGCAAACAACGAATACATTAATTTGTGAACTATCCTTTTGGGTTCAAACTTCGAAAGGATAAGCAAGTACAGCAAACATTTGCTTGTCTTGTGGTCGTTGGGTTCAACAGACGCACCCACAAATGATGTTTAAAATGTGCTTTAAAAAGCCGCTCAACTAAGCAATACCCTGTAAAGAGAATTATGGGAAATAAGGTTTATATTTATTTTACATTTTATTAGTTCAAGCCAAAAATTTTAAATGTATAATTTGTAAAATCTGTTTTTTTTTCAAGCAATATTTTTCAATAAAAGTTTTACACTTATTTTAAGCTTTTACCTAATATTCTCTATTACATTTTTTTACCAAAATTTGTTGGCAACATAAAGTTTGCAGCAATCAGTCAGTTACTGTGTTCATTTACTTTTCTGCTTTGGTTTCCGTGTCAGTTGGCCATGTTAAATTATCCCCAAACAGTTCAGTTTAAAAAGGACTTTTAGTTTTGCAACTGCGGCAGCTTTCTTTTGGGTGCGGTCGCAAACCCGCAAAGCAAACGCTTTGCAAGTGATTTTGGGGTGCAGTTTTTTTCTGTTGTTTTTCGTTTTGTAGTTTTGGGGGTGTGTCTTTGGCCCGGATTCAGTTTTCCTGCGGCGTTAACTGGGTTAATGGTTTCGGTTATGATTGGTCTTGCAATGTTTGTACAGCTGATTGGTATTGCTAATGGACATAATGGGCGTAATTGGCTACGGATTTGTTGTTTTGCCAACCGACAAAAAAATATGTGAGGTTAAGCTCGAGGCGGCTGATGGAAATAAGCTCGAGAAAAATAGGAAAAAGTTAAACAAACTGCAAATAAATTCAAGTTTTTATTTAGTCAGAAGAAAATAATATTAGGCGTTTCTACACTAACAAGTGATATTTTCAGTTGTTTGCAGGGTTGTCAACCCTACTTAACTTGTAATTATATACTTATTGTATAACCAAATATAATGTATTTATACATGAAATTGAATTTGTTGCATTTAAATGCGGAAGTAAATGCACTAAAAGATTAGCCGCGATTCTTATTTCTCACACATGTCCAATTTGATTTGCAATCTTCGCTTCTTTTCGCGTATTTTTACGTGCTGACAATCATGATTTTTTTATGTTCTTCTCAACAACATTGTTTTATTTACTTTAGAGATTAAAAGCAGACAGTTCAGTTTAGAAACATTGTCTTAATTCCCAGAACAGATCAGATACATATGCAATTAGTCACCCATCCAAAAAGTTAGCAAATGTTGGAGGCAAACCCAAAAGACTCGGAAGATGTTATCGTAGGCGTCGAGAAAATGTTGTGCGTGCTTCTTTTTTTTTATTATAATTATTATTTTTATTTTATTTTGTGTTTTGCGGCAATTCTAAAGACGACAGCAAGTGTGACGCTGTCGAATGCGTCATCAATTGGCCATAAAATCAACAAATAATACAAATTTTTATAATTAAAGATTGTCTGAAAAGGAACACGCGATTTGAACGCAAAGTCGGTGCCAAAAGAACGCATTACAATGTAATCCCGGCGCCTTTGTTTTGGCGTCTTGCGTGTTTGCCCTTTTAATTATTTAAGTGCTGCCCGCTTAATTTATACGATGAATTCCAGTCACCTTCTAGCGAGGGAATGATTGACTGCTCAAGCGTTGCGATTTGGCGCCTAGAAAACTTTGTTTTTACTGCCAAAGAATCGTGAAAATGTCCACAAATTATAATTAGCGTGGAATAGTTGAGGGTGATGATCGATTAGAATATACTCCCTAATCATGTTTTTTATGGAAATATTTTGAGAACTTTTTTGAGATAAAACAATTCAATATTAATAAATATATTTAGTCCAAGCAGACATTCGAATTTTAACCAATTCGAAATTTCTTTTTCATGCTGCATATAAAAATATATTTTAAAACAAAAAATTTGACTTAATATTGAAACTGAGCTTCTAAGCTGGGTTAACAGCTGATTAAATATTGAAGACAAAATAGTATTATAATTTAAAATAGAATGCATTTTAAAATTCTTAACATTTATTTATCAGCCATAAATGATTGCTGACTATGGCTGGGTAATTGTGATATTCAGTTTCTATTTTAGAAAAGTTAACACACTATCATTTGCCTATCATTCAAATAAGTTTCAAGCGATCATTTTATTTCATATAATTTGTGCACTCCTCTTTCGAATAACCGTCGAAACAAGACACAACACCGATAAACATTCAAGTTGAATGTGTTGACAAACACCGAAAACAAAATGAGTACGTTGTAACTGAATTTCAGTTCATTTTCAGACGAGTTTTCTTACGCTTGGCTTTATCTCTGTTGGAAGTCATACTGAGCATTATTCCCCCCCAAATTAGGTTGTAAGTTCCGCCGTACATTTGAAAGCATTCGTCTAATGCACTTCCTTTTTTTTGCTTTCTTCCTCTTGCGTTTTGGCATTTTCCAGGTGGATGCGTGCAGCGACTTCAAGGCCAGAGCCATGCACAACAAACCCTAAACATGGCTGTCAAGTAGCACAACAACAACAACAACACAACAACTGATAAGAAAGCCAACTAAATATAGAAAATTATACAGAAAAGCCCAACGGATCTAAAGCAGAGCCAACTAAACAAGTGGAAAATTTTCTAGCTGAGCAGCAGCAGCAGCAGCCGAAGTAAAAACAAAAAAACCAAAAAACAAAGCTTAGAAGCAAAACTTATCGTGGTCAGGGCGGTGCCTGGCAACCGCCTGCGAGTTGCGGATTCGGATTCCTTTGCGTGTTACGAGGCGACGCCGCAAAGCAACGGCTTGTAGACGACGCAATTGATGACACTTCTCGGGCCTAGCGCCCCTGGCATGGCCTTTATGATGAAAAAGAAAAAGTACAAGTTCAATGTGGAGGTCCAGCTGCAGGATCTGGTCGAGGTGGCCCTGGTCAATGAGGTGCTCTTTGCCAAGATACGTCTACTGGATGGCGGCTCCTTTCAGGAGTACAGCAGTCGGTGAGTGTTGTTTATTTTCATAATATTTATATATTTTGTGAGTAAACGAAAGCATGGAAAAATGATTGAAATTAATCTGATGCGATAGTTTTCTTAACCGAATAGTCATCTTGCCAATCGATTTTTTATAGTTTTTAAACTGCTTTCTGTATACAACAAAATTAAGCATTATCATCAATGAATAACTACAAATATATCGATAGTGAAACTTATCTTTAGTTGATAGTCGATTAATGATAATCGTTTAAAGATATTTAATAATATAATCGATATCAATTGATTAAACATATATAAAATAAATAGATTTTGTCACTTGAAGTATTCAAAAACTTCCGCTCACAGGAAGTTGCATACTTTGGAAAAAATTGGTTCGAAAGTCAATATTTTTAATATACATTAGGGTTGCATATCGACAACAAAGTTTCAGTATTAATATCGGGGAATATCATATCGAAAATATAAGTAAATATAAATATCGACCATTTCGCATTGAATATCGATTAAACTCGACGTTATCAGTTAAATATTTCGATAGTAAAATCGAAGAAATTTAATTTAGAGCATGTTTTCTAATATATCGTATTAGACATCATATCGTTTTTTACTTAAATTTCGCATCTTAGTATCGATACATTAATTTACCACAATTAATTTATTTCAATCGCAGCGAGGCGGTGTGCAATCATCGCGTCGTATGGAATCTCAGCTTTGAGTTCCCCTGCAAAATGAGTGCGAATGCATCGACTGGTGTCCTCGATCCCTGCCATTTGCGTATCTCCATACGGAAGGAGATGAAGGGCGGTCGCAGCTATTACAAACTGGGCTTTATCGATCTGAATCTAGCCGAATTCGCCGGCGCTGGCCTCACCTCGCGTCGCTTTCTGCTCGAGGGCTACGATTCGCGGCATCGCCTGGACAACTCGATGCTGAGGGTCAGCATCAAAATGCATATGCTAAGCGGTGATATACTGTTCAAGGCGTAAGTTAATCCTATTCTAATGAAACTTATTATATTAATTGAAATCTTTGTCAACAGTCCCACGCCCAATCTGAAGATAAAGCCGAGCAAACCTTCGGCGGATGATCTGGTTAACGATGTCGCCTGCAGTGGCCTCCAAACGCCAACGGCAACGGCGCTCTCCAGCATTGGCAGCGGCAGCGGCGGCACAGCCATTCCACTGGGCGGCAGTGGCGCCACTTTGGGCGGCGTGGCCAGCACGATGTCGGTGCCGGGCACACGCCCCGTCTCCACCACCAGGGAGGAGGGTAAGCTAAACGGTTTTCATGCACGGATTATGCATAAAACTCGATTTTATTTAATCCAAATTTGATTTATGCCAGCAGATCTCGACGCACAGGCGGTGATAGCAGCCATTGTCACAGACTCGGGCCTGTCCGAGTCCTCGGAATCGGCGGTAACGCTCACCACCGACAATCTCCAGCAGCATGTGATTGCCTCCTCCAGCGCCACCACGCCCGTCACCGCTGCCCAGACGCTGCCCGGCCTCGGCGTCATTGGTAGCAATAATTATGGCACCACTGGCGTTAGCCTCAGCGCTGCTGGCGGCGGTGGTGTCGGTGGTGTGGGCGTTAGCGTTAACACAGCAACGCTTATGGAAATGGGACACTCCAGAAATTCCAGTAATACTAGTCAAGTGAGCACAACCAAAAACTATCTAAAATACACCTAATTCTCTTTCACGCGAAATATTACCAAAAAATATATATATTTGGAAAAAGGAAAAAATACGTTTAAAAAATACTATAAAAATACTAGAAAAATACTAAACTTTAAAACAAAGAAGTAAATTATTAACATAACAAATTTTAATCAATGTTTTGCTAAAATATCAATGCAATAATTAGAATTATTTTGTTCATAGTTATGGAAATAATTTCTGCATTATCAGTACTATTTCTCATTTTTATATATATTTGACTATCATTCAGATTCAAAACAAAACTCGTATAAAAAGAGAAACGTGTAAACCTATTTATTTTTTAGTGTGTCTAAATCTTTACTAATGACTCTCTCCCTCTTCTTGTTTATTTAGATGTCAAAAGGTTCGGGTTATAGTAGTTTTTCGCACAGTCAACATTCGAGGCAAAGCTCCGAGGGTGACTCGGGGCATGCTAGGTAAGTGTCTTATCCATCAATATGGACAACAAAAACCTTCCCCATATAATTTAGTCATAATCTGTATAAAGCCTTGACTTTGAATTTGATTTTGTTTTGCCCACAATTCGCGACACCTATTTACATCAATAATCTATTAAGACTATAAATCTTTGTTATGCTCCTATTTACTATATGCGCTATATATGCTAAAAGCTCTATATATATACCTTGAAAAATCGTGTCTAATCTCAACAAAAGACACACACACATTCATTACATGAATACACACATACATACTTGCTCTAAATGTTTACTAACTTAACGTACAACAGTATTATTATAAAACACTGTTAACACACACACAGAAACACACACTTTACAACACATATTTCAATTTCTTTCATTTTACTCAATTTTCGTTTGTTTTCTTTAGTTTTTATATAATATGCGAATTCTTAGTTAGGCTAGTTTAATTCTATACTATATTTAGTATTATATAAATACTAGTTGCCAGTTAGTTAAGAATTCTAGTATTTATTAAATTAGATTAGCATATAACTAATTTTTAGCCTTTAAACAACTCTTTCTTACTTTCAAGCAGCGTTACAAATTTTTGCAATTTTAAGTTTAAGGTCAAATGCTGAAACACACACACATGCACACACACAGACACACAGACAGACAGACAGAATGTCGCCTCGGGTTGTTTCGCACAATTTGGCTGCAGTTCCAAACGTACTTTAGTTTATGTCCGATAGCATTTCTGCACAATATAAAAATTGTTGAGCTTCTAGAATTGTTTACGCAAAAGAAAGAAAAACTAAATAAAACGAATAGAATAGAAGAAATGACCTCATCGGGCAACTCAGTTGACGTCAAAAAACTTTGCAAAGGTCACGTTTTGCAATTGGCATTTGCACGGATTTAATATTACTGCACCCAAATAACACTAAAGGTTTCGGATATTTAAAGTAATAATGGAGGAAAAATAAGGTTACGTTAAGCAAATTCGCACATTGTCTTTTTTATTATTAAAGTAATTTGATTTTAAGATAAATTTAAAGAAAGAAGGAAATTAAAATCATAAAATATTTTTATTTAATTTTTAAAAAATCAAATACTATATTCTAGTTGTTAAAACTGGCCAACTTTAAATCCAATATAGAAAGGCATAGATTTTGTGGAAAAGTAATATTTCCAATAATGCTGTTTTGCATTTTATTAATAATTTTAAAGAATTTGTTTTTTTTTCATAATTTCCACTAATTTACAAACCATTTCTGATAATTTCTTAAATATGGATATATTTAATTTTCGCTGAGAAACTTTATAGCATAGGAAAGATATTTTGATTTATATTTAAGATATTTTTAAAGCGTGTAAGGCTCCCAACTAACTTTCCACGCATCACATTTAACAAACTGGAATTGGTTTTAATTGTTGTCATCTTAAATTAGTTTTATTTAATTTAGATCTAAGCTTACATAATAATAATTAACGGTTAATTATCATAAACGGGCTTTTCTGATCTGGTTTTTTTCCCTCCCCTCCCCCAAGTTAGTTTAATGGTATATCATATTTTTGCTTTAGCTAATTTTGTTTAACACTTTTCGTTTTCTTCTTCTTTTATAACCAACATGTGTTCTGTATATAATTTGAATAAACTATAAAAACAATCGGGTAAATGGCCAACTAACCAACTGTAAAATATAAAACATATTAACCTCTCTTTCTGCAAAAAAAAAAAAATTGCAATAAATTTAATTGAATTGAATTTCAACGAACGTCGCCCAAAAAAAAAAAAAATACCATCAACAAAAAAAAAACACTACTTCAGTCGTTTTAGAAAATCCGTTTCTCTACTCAATAGACTCAATCAGAGAGCTATAAATGCCATGAAATTGAATATACCCGCATTGCGGCACAAAGCGGAACCAGCGCCGCCGGCCCAGGGCCTCGGTCTGGGCCTGGGCCTGGGTCCGGTGGAGGAGCATCCGGCGGCGCCCAAATCCGGCCAGGTGATCGCGACGCTGAGCACCAGCATCGAATATGTGAGCGAGGAGCTGCTCTACCAGACGCCCAATGCGACAATGCAGCCGGGCTACGAGGATTTCCGCACGCCCAGCGGCGAGATGCCGCCACGGATGCTGCTCCAGGCGAGCCATTATTACGATAGCGGCGAGACAAGCGATTCGGACGAGTATCCGGCGGAGGATATGTCGTCGGGCGACAATGATTCCGGGCTCGAGGAGAATTTCCATACGCCGCGAGTCGCCAAAATCAAATCGATGGAGAATCTGTCGATACTCGAAATGGAGTTTCACAAGGCCTCCATGGAGCTGGATCGCAACTCGCCGCGTCGCCTCAAGCAGCTGGCGGAGCACGCACAAATCCCCAAAATGAAGTCGCTGAACAATCTTTGCTTCGACGACTACTCCGAGGAGGCGGTGCGCGAGGAATTCGAGCGCATACGCGACCAATCGCTCGAGGAGCGCCTGCGCGTCCAGCAGCACAACCACAACCAGGCACAAACCCAGCAGCAGCAGCATCCCAATCTCCACCATCATCATCTGTATTTGCACAGTTTTGGGCTGCGCAAGAATTCGACCACATCGAACGGATCCGCGGGCAAACTGTATGTGAAGCATCAGACGCATCTGTCCAAGGTGGGCAATGCCAAGTTCATTGGCCAGGATGGCGGCAACGACAGCCCGATCCAGCCGATCCCGAGCGTCCAGCAGCATCCGATACAGAAAATGCGATCGATGGGCACCATACCGGACATCATCAGCGAACGCATCGAGGCGGATCCGTTTTTGACGCCCACCAGCGAACGCCGGCCGAGCTTCAATCGGCTCATCCAGTCGGCGGACAAACCGGCGCTGGGCAACGGTCACAGCGGGCACAGTGGCGGCAAAAGCTATGCGAATCGCTTGCTCAGCTACGATGTTGTCGATTCACCGTCGGAGAGTTTCACGAACGGCGGCGTCTCGTTCATGTCGCGAACACCGTTCGAGCGCGCCTATCGCCGGACTCTGCTGCAGGGCAGCTCATCGACGCCGCTGGCACACACACAGGAAACGGCGCATTTGGTCCGGCCACATTCCACGAATGCTGCCTACGAGCTCATGAGGTGCGTCGCGTTCTTTTCCATTTGAATAACTCATTAAAAAAACCAGAACAAAATCAGACTATCAATCAATGACTCAGTTCAGCAGCGAAACTCGTTACACGTAATCGTTACTCGTTACTCGTTAATCGTTAATCGTTAATCGTTACTCGTTACTCGTTACTCGTTGAGCTTGACTCGTATTTGTCCAGGTCTTAGACCGTTCTCATGCTTCTGAAACATTCGCGTTTTTTCAAAACTTTTGTTACTCTCTCATTTTAAAATACTTTTTCATTTGTTTTTTGTTTTGCCCGTTGTTCGTTTTTCTTTTAATTATTTTTTTGGTTATGTTTTAGTGCGTTTTGTTTTGTTCTTGTTCTTGTTCACGTTATCGTTTTGTTATATTTACTAATCAATTTGCCGGGTTCTTAAGTTAGCTTTAAGCGTACATTTTAAGCTTATTTTATATAAAAAAAAAAGAGTATAAATATTATATATCCTAGAGCTTTGGCACTGGGATTGCGCCATTTATTGTACAGTTAACAGTTACTAAGCACTTTTACCAATTGGGGCATTCTATTTTAACTTATAAATTTCTTAACTTTTTTATTAATTTTTATGGTGGACATTTTCCAGTCTTTAATCGAATCAATTTGTACAGCAACCCAATTCAAACCCACCTGCAATTTGTCCTTTCGGGTCAACACTGATTGAAACTAGGGCAAGGATGTGTCCACGTAACCGCCCTACCCTACCCTCCCCTCCCCCCACCACACGCACTCTATATATACTCCGTGTCTGTTGACCTACGGTGTCGGCCAATTTGGCCTTCTAAACTGCCGGCCTTGGCCCCGCATTTAGCTGGGCTAAAAACAACTGTTGACATTGCCTTTGGCCTGCAGCCTTATAAATTTTACAATAGTTGCAAACGTTTGCATTTCAAATTTTTGAGCGATAAATTAACCCAGCAAAAGGCGATGGAATTAGATGGAAGTTTTTCGATTATCAGCACCAAAAAAAAAAGCGCCAAAATGTGCTGTAGAAAATTTTGTTAGAAACTTGAAAATTCAAGTAATAATTGTGTTATAAAAAATTTAAATAACTTTAAAATTTTTACCCAAAACTTTGACTGAAAATCTATAAAAAAAAATTTCTAACAGATATTTTTATGTATGTATTTTTAAGGGCTTAAAAGTTATAACAATAATTTTAATAAAATTTTGAGTTTGATTTGATTTGATTTAAACACAGACACAAACACACGACAATATATACTCTACTCTAAAAAACATAAATAAATTTAAAATAAAAATATTCCTATTTAATCATATAAAACGCATATTTCCCAAATTCAAATGCTTTTTTGATTAAAAATGCTTTAAGACAAATTTCTTGAGTTGAAATCGAATATACTATAATTATATATATTAACGAGTATCTATGAATAATTTGAATACTCGTTTTTTTGTGCATATTTTGCAAATGGATTTTTGTTTCGTTTTTATATATATATGCAAACCAAACATAATGCTTTGATCTGTAACTGTGTCTATGAATTAATCCACATCCAAAACCGAAACGCGCAACAAGCAGAAGCTTTAGCGGCGTGCCACGTCGTCTCTTCGACAGCGGCAGCAACAGTTGCAGCAACAACAACAACAGTAGCAGCAGCAACAACAGCCAACGACAACAGGCAACAGGAATGGGCAACAGCAGCAGCTGCTCGCCGTGCGGCACTTTGGCCAGCATCCATTCGAATCACTCGGCATCCTCGTCGAACGGCAGCAACACCAGCAGCAGCAGCGGCGCCCTCATCACCTTCCAGTGCAATCCGCACTGCGGCCCGGACACAGTTGACTCGTCGCCGCAGACGCTGGTCGGATCGCCGAACGGACACGGCAACAGTCCGCGCCTGGGCAACATCCAGTCGGGCGATGCGCTCAGCTCGCTGGCCGCCAGTCCGACAGATGCGTGCAGCATCCGCTCGAATCCGTCGGCCGCCTCGCTGCTGCTCAGCACCTCCGCGGCAGCGGCGGAAGCCTCCGCACTCACCTCGGCGACCACGATGTCCGTCTCGGGCGCAACGCTCTCCCCGCTGGCCACCACGCAGATCATCCGCCGGCCCAGCATCACTATGATGTGGGTTGCCTTTACCCATTCCAAGCGAATTGCTTTGCATTATTTTTTTTTATTCTAATTTGTTAATTAGTTGCCTGCCAGCCTGCCTGAATCAATTGTTAGTCCTTAAGTTTGGTTCTCGTTGTGCTTGCAACTCTTTGAAAAAACGTGAATGTCCACACAATTCTAAATGTTAATCAATAGAGCTGGAAAACTATCAGATATTATATATAATTTATTGAAATACTTTTACTTTTCATTTAAAGTAAAGATTTTTATATTCTAAAAGATTTGTTTCGTACAAGTTTTCAAAGATATTTAATAATCTAAATAAAAAGTCATAGTTTTCTCAACAGAGAAGTTTTGTTTTCATAAAAGTATTCTTTTTACGTGAAAATTGAAATTTTTTCAAAATTAATTTAATATTTAACAGAAAATAAATTTCGAAAGTAAATTGCTAAAGTGTATAATTCCTAAATTAGTTTTTTTTTTAATTTAATTTAAGTTTTAAAAAAGCGGGCTTTAAATATTTGAAAAATGTGTATCGTAATTTATGTGTATGTAAAAAATTGTTGTATGTATTTCATTGAAAAATTGTTTTCATTTTAAATTATAAGATTGAACATGCTTATTGCACATCTATAAAAGATGTTAACAATAATTATTATTAATTTTTTTAAAATTATTTTATTATCGTGTGTAATTTTATACTGTTTTTTTTTATTAACTAGTTCTATATTATTAAGTGTCTTTTGTTCACGTCACAAAACTTATTCGCAGCATTAATTAAATATTTTTAAGCATAGTGCACAAAAAATACACACACACACACCCACACACACACACGCACACACAGGTCCATAAATGTTTTGCATGGCATGGCCAGTTTTGATTGCCTTTAATTGATGCTGCCCCGCCGCCCCCCGCGTACAGCCACAACTGGCTCGTCCCATATATCGTGTGTTTTTGTATATCGCTGCTAATTCACATATATATCATATATATGTATATATATAACTTAATTCACATAAGCAGAGAGCACCGCGTTTACTCTTTTTACTTTATTTAATTTATATTTTATATTTTCATGTATTCTCTTAAAATATGCTTTTACAATTTAGCTAATCTTTGGGTTATTTTGCTTTCGCAGGAATCCCAGTTCCGGTTCGATAGTTATAAGTGAGACAGGATCTCTAGATCGCACGAAAAGCAGCGGTGAGAAACGCAAAAAGGGCGCCCTCGATGATGGGCCGCGAGTCTCGGATCGCGTCGAGGAGACGCGCGTCAATCCCAATTCTTTGATCGATGAGATCTTGAAGGATACCAATTTAGATCAGCTGGGCGAGTCTGCTGAAAGTGAGTAATGCTAAATAAAGTTAAATTCAAACTCTTAATCAACATATATATATATCTATATAGCATCTGGCCTGCAGCTGTATATAGCACGTGATGGTACCGCCTCTCTGGGCGGTCAGGAGGTCAAGCTGAACGTGCGGGCGGGCGCCTTCAAGCAGGTTGTCATGCAGGATCGAAGATAGTAGCGATTCTACGTTTTTTGTGCGTCTGTTTCGTAAATTGTATTAGAAGACTAAAAAAAAAAAATAGAGAAAAAACAACAAAAAAAAAAAGAAAATCAAGCCCACAACAACAGTAAAAAATACAACTTTGAAGTATATAAATGTAATGATTTAATTTTTACATCATATTTACTTGCAAGCTAAAAGTGAGCGTATATATATATATATTCATATATAACCTATAAATATGAGTATGCGTATATATATATATATAAATGTATGTCATGTCAAAAGTACACTACTATAAATGTAACTAGCTATATATATATATATATGTGTGTATGCCTATATACCTATCTAAATATGAGTAAAATTTGTGTATGTTGAGCGTTCTGTTAATTAAAACAACAACATCCTAAGCATAACATAATGCGTGCTGTTAATTAACAGTGTATGTTAGGCTCCTAGCTGTTTGAGCTTCTGGAAGTGTTTGGAATTTTTTTTAAAACAGCTACCAAAAAAGTTTTTATCTATTTTTTATAAAAATTAACATTGTTTTGATTTGCGCTCTTTAGTTTATTTTTATTTAAACAAATAGCTTCCAACACACTTCCAAAGTCAGCAAAACAAAATTAACACAAAATTAATGTATATTGTAAAAAAAAAACAAAAATGCAAATTTTGAAATTAACTAAAAATTAAAAAAAAAAAACTTAAATGCTTGCACTTTATATGTACATAGAACTTTCAAAGTATTTCAAATAATATTAAAAGAAAACAAATTTCAAAATTCAATAAATTACTCGCAACAATATTTCATTTATAGCTTCCAACGTAAAAAACAAAAATAAATAACTGAATAAATGAAAATTAAAAAGTGACAACGCAACAAAAGAAAATGCAAATTTGCTTGCCACACACACACACAGATACAAACCAACACATACATATAAACATTTGAAGAAGAATTGAGCCTTCCGCTGACCTAAATATATATGCCATAATTAAATGCTGCTTCCTTCAAAAAAGATATACAAAAAAAAAAACTGCTAAAAGAGTGAAAATAAGATAACATATTTAAATTGAATAATTAGTTTGCATCTTCACAAATTTTGAATTATGCACATTTTCAATACATTTCTCAAATACAGTTTGCATTTTGCTTTGAAAATACATTTTAATCATAGAACAACTATTTAATTTCTTGCTAAAATTTGATTCGTAGCTAGCACAATTCATACAATAAACCACATTTTAACATTTTTATGTATAAAACAAAGAAAAACATACCATTTTGTGTTAATACTATAAAAACTAAACAAACTAAACAAAAAAGTAAAATCAACAACAAAATGCAATTAGTTGTTAGCTTAGTTCTTAGTTCTTTAATGATCGAGTGTGTAAAATTGCTTTAGTTATTATTTTTTTGATAATTTGTAAAAAGTGAATATATAAGCCAGGTAGCTCGAGAGCTAGTTTTTTAAATTGTATATGATAAAACAAAACAAAACAAAACAAAAATAAAATGAAACAAAACAAAAACAACACAGAAAAAACACATACAAATGGTTGATTGTCAAGAGTTACGAGCTGGCTAAATCATGTTGCCAATATAAATGGCTAAATCCATCATAAACTTTATTTGTTCTTAACTTTACAATGGAAAATGTAATTTTACTTTATTCTTTTTATTATTTATCAGCTTTTACACAGTTCAATATTCAATTGCTTGCTGATAAGGCAGCTCTGATAACAACTGATTAGCCATTTATGTGGCCGACAGCATTTGGTTAGCTCAACTGACAAATTTTCTGAACATTTTTGAGCTGATCTTAAGCTAAACAAAAAAAAAAAAAACAATAATAATAAAAATATGGCAAACAAAACAAAAACCTACTTATGTGAAAAACAATTACCCAATAAAGTGAAAATTCAAAAACTGCAATCAATTTCGCAGCATTTCCTCACAGCTTATCCGGAACGAAACGCAAATAGGTGCCGCCCGCAGCTGTCAGCACAAAGGATTTCGCATCGAATTTCATCTCCGGCAGCGTTCGGGCGCAGCGTTCCACGCGATAGTTTTTCAGTATATAGAAAAGACCCACCTGGAAAGAAAAAGTGGAATCAACTAAATGGAAAAGGATCAGTGAATTACCCACCTTAATCTCCATGAGGCCGAGCAGTGTGCCCAGACAGCCGCGCGGACCGGCGCCAAACGGTAAATATGTCATCGGCAGCTGCTGTGCCCGCTGCTCCGGCGAGAAACGCTCCGGATCGAACTTGAGCGGCTCTGGCCAGTACTGCAAGAAGAAGATTATTTAAAAATTTTCATGAATCAAAAATTTCAAAAATGTTAGCCTTGTATAAAATATTAAAAAAAAATTATATATAATGTATGTAAATAGGGTATATTAATTGTATGTAAATAATGTTTATATTGAGCACTGTCTCACCTGCTCGTCCCGATGCAGTCCCAGCACGGAGATGTAGACGGGCGTGCCCGGCGGCAGCCGCATGGCTGTGCCGCAGTTCCAGGCGGACAAATCGTAGCCGGCCTTCGCATTGCAGCAGCGATCGAGAAAAGCGGTGGGCGGATACAAGCGGAGCACCTCATCCACCACCTGGCGCAAGTAGGGCAGACCGGCGAGCGTCTCGTAGTCCAGCTGGCCGTCAACGTGGTCCCGCAACGCTGCGCCCAGTTCGCGGCGCAGGCGCTGCTGTATATCCGGCTGTTTGGCCAGCTCGTACAGGGCGAACGTGATCGTCGACGAGGAGGTGTCGAAGCCGGCGAGCAGCAGGAAGGCCGCCTGGGCCACAAAGAAGTCGCGACGATGCACCACGCTCTCCGGCGGCTGCGAGCGCTGCAGCTGCAGGAATATATCGATCAGATCGAAACGCTGCTCACCGCTGGCCGCCCGCTGCTCCATCACCCAGTTCATCGACTGGCGCATGAAGCGCTCGTACTCCTCGGAGTAGAGGTGGGTGCGCAGGCGGCGCGAGAAGCGCGGAAAGAAGAACATGGTGAACAGGTGGAGCAGACGCTTCGGTCGCGGCTCGTTCACCTCGATGCACATGCGCCGGAACTCGGCGTCCGGCCGTTGCAGGCACTTGGCCTCCAGGCCGAAGGCCAGCGATGCAATAATGTCCGTGCTGAACAGGGCGCTTAGCTGCTTCACCTCCAGCTCATCCAGCTGCTGCTGCCTGGCCATGTGCTCCTCCAGCTGCTGGCCAATCTGCTGCAGCAACCCGAACATGTGACGCACCTTGCCGGCGGCAAAGAAGGGCGCGAATATTTTGTGCGTCTCCCGCCACATCTCGTACTTGGAGAAGAACAGATTCTGGGCGCCCATCGTATCGCCGATGGCATCCGTTGTCTCGAACCGGCTGGAGAACTGGCCAAAGTCCTCGACCAGAATCCGTTTGATCAGCGCCGGATCGCGCAGCAGCAGCGCATGATTGTGCAGCACATGAATGCCGACAAACGCGTGACCCTTGGCCTCCGGACACGCGTACAGTTCGCCAAACTGATCGCCAAAGCAGCAGAGGCCGCGCAACAGACGCCACACGTTGCCCACAAAGGGCGTGGCCGGCACTTGGGGCACGCCCAGACGCTGCCAGTGGCCAAAGTGCCACCGCTGCCAGATCCAAGCGACGAACAGAATCAACGCCGACAACACAAATATGATCATCTTACGGTGAATGCATGTGATCAACTGAACGGGGTCAAAAATAAATTCCGTGTAGTTTAATTTGCAAGTGCAAATGTAATTGAAGTAAATGAAGAGAGCAATCAGTAGATAAGAGTACTTGTTATCACACGCTCTCTCTCTCATTTTACACACATGTTCTATGTTCAGGCGACAAAAGTGTCGCATTCTACTTTCGTACACGTGCGGTGTGAAATGTGAGTGCAAAGCGAAAAGAGTATATTGGGTTTGTGCATACACTAGAACTTAGTGCGTTAGGTTCGCAAGGACCAATTCTATCGATTGGCATTAAAAAATCTGGGACTTGGAAAATTTCTGCTTCCAGGGCGCATAAAAATCACCATATAACACTAAATCCTTGTTATCTCGGTAGAATCCTGAAAATCCTTAAATGCCAATCGATGGTCGCATGTCTCACGGTCTCAAAAAGGTTTATACTTCCAGGATATTAAAGGATATGGCCGAGATATGGCCATAAAAAGAATGTCCTGTTTAGAAAAATAGCTCTAGCTCGGCCATATCCGTGCACATTTTCGAAGGACTTGGTGCGTTAGGATCGCAAGGACCAATTCTATCGATGGGCATTAAAAAATTATGGGGTCATCTAAGAATCTGGGACTTGGAAAATTTCAGCTTCCAGGGCGCAAAGAAATCACCCTAAAACACTAAATCCTTGATATCTCGGAAACAAACAGGACGATTGATTTGGTTTTTGGCCAGTTGATAGCTCTTGTTAATACGAGTCGTTTGACGTAGGACTCGGCAGGATCCGCAAGGACGTGGCCGAGTTATAGCCTGTTTTTTGTTTTGAAAAATGTCCTTTTATCTTCGCTCCTGTAAGGATTTTCTATCTTTTTATTGCATATTCACAATTGGCTACAAGAGTACTAGCTGTTGGCCAAAGGACATCGCGATAGGCCTTAAAATGACCAAGTTAAGGACGACTTTTTGGTTTTTAGTCGATTTTTGCGACCAATATTTTTGGTAGAATCCTGAAAATCCTTGAATGCCAATCGATAGTCCTGTGTCTCACGGTCTCAAAAAGGTTTGTACTTACAGGATATTAAAGGATATGGCCGATATATGGCCATAAAAAGAATGTCCTTTTTAGAAAAATAGCTCTAACTCGGTCATTATCCTGCACATTTTCGCAGGACTTGTTGCGTTAGGATCGCAAGGACCAACTCTATCGATGGGCATTAAAAAATTATGGGGTCATCTAAGACTCGGGGACTTGGAAAATTTCAGCTTCCAGGGTGCAAAGAAATCGTCCAATAACACTAAATCCTTGATATCTCGGAAACAAACAGGACGATTGATTTGGTTTTTGGTCAGTCGATAGCCCTTATAAATACGAGTTGTTTGACACACGACACGTCAGGATCCGCAAGGACATAGCCGAGTTATAGCCTGTTTTTTGTTTTAAAAAATGTCCTTTTATCTTCGCTCCTGTAAGGATTTTCTGTCTTTTTATTGCATATTCACAATTGGCTACAAGAGTACTAGCTGTTGGCCAAAGGACATCGCGATAGGCCTTAAAATGACCAAGTTAAGGACGACTTTTTGGTTTTTAGTCGATTTTTGCGATCTACCCCCTTAGAAAAATTTCGACCAATATTTTTGGTAGAATCCTGAAAATCCTTGAATGCCAATCGATAGTCCTGTGTCTCACGGTCTCAAAAAGGTTTGTACTTACAGGATATTAAAGGATATGGCCGATATATGGCCATAAAAAGAATGTCCTTTTTAGAAAAATAGCTCTAACTCGGCCAAATCCGTGCACATTTGCGCAGGACTTGGTGCGTTAGGATCGTAAGGACCAACTCCATCGATTGGTATTCAAGGAATAAGGATTAATCACCCATTTAATACAAACGGGTAATCGCACAGTTCACACCCTAAGAAAAAAGCATGCGTAACTTATGAAAAAATTGTAAAATCGTTAGTTTATTTTACGCTTAAGTCATAGAATTGTAGGCACTATGCGCTGCTCGGCTGAGTGCTAGCTGCGGGCGCAGCTGCAGCTGTGGCCGCGTCTGCTGACGGCGTTTGCGGGTCTTAGCTTAGCGTTTAGACGTTTAACAATTGCATCCGGTTGCATACATATAATAAATTTGCCCCTCGCCAGGGGCGTTTTGTACAATAACTAGCTGCAGAGTGTGGCCAGGAGCAGGAGCAGGAGCAGGATCAGGATCGGGGCAAACATTGGGTTTGTTGCGGCAATTCGGTTTAAATTCATATCACGGGCAGCAACAACGGTTAGGAGCCATGCAAATTGGGATGCTGTCCGGTGCTGTTTTGCACAGCCATCGCCACCTCCTCCTGCAGCGTGCTGGGCGGCTCCGAGACAATGTCCGTGTGCATCGATAGGTACTTTAATTTGTTCGTCACAGCTAAACGGAGTGGAGGGAGAAAGAAATGTTAGTCAGCTATCGATTAGAACAAGTTTTATGGCATATTCACCAGGTCGCAGATCTATAAGCGAGCAGTGCTGATCCACCCAGAGAAAGGCGGTGCGACGCAGCTCGTCCAAACTGGCGCTGGAGACGGTCGATGTGTAAGAGGCCAATAAGGGCTCCATAATGAGACCCAGCTGCAAAGAGAGCAATGTAAATAATATAAATAAATTTTCTGTTACATCTGTATAGGGTAACTTACAATCCAAAACTTCCAGTCCTTCATGGTGTTGTAGCGCACGTAGACCTCGTAGAGTTGACGCACATGCTCCGTGCCCTGGCGGGTGACGGGCGCCCCATTTGCCGGCAGTACCGAATGCAGGTGCCTGCAAAGAGCGGCAAATGGAAATTAGTTCAATTTAACATCAGCTTGAATGAGATATTGGATACGTACATGAGGGAGCTGTTTAGGGCATCGCGCTCCATGCGCAGCGCCTCGATCTTGTCCTTGAGGACGTTGCGCTCCTGGCGCAGCTGTTTGATGTGATCGGCGCCCTTTTGGAGCATCGCCGCCTTGCTCAGCTTCGCGTTGGGGTTCTGCTGCAGCTGCGGGATCAGCGAGTGCAAAGTATCGAAGCCGTTTTTGATGTTGTAGCGACGCTTCTGCTCCGCATGGATGTGGCCGGCGCGACGCTGGGTGTCCCGCGGCTGATACTTGAGGCTCGTTGTTGGGGATAGCGGCGAGTCCTGCGACTCGTGGAACGGCGAATCGACCGGCGACAGGCTCAAACAGCTGCCCAAATTGCTATTGCTATTGCTGCTGCTGTTGTTGTTGTGGCTATTGTGGCTGCTGCCCTGACTAAAGCTGAGCATCTTCGCGCCGGGCGGACTCTGCAGCGCCGGCTTAGCAATCGGAACGGGCAACGAGGCGGACTTCTTTGGTGAGTGCTGCTGCGACAGCGGCGACGTCGCCGCATTGCTAACGTACAGCGGACTGCTGCTGCTGTTATTGGTATTGTTGTTGCTATTGTTGTTGTTGTTGTTGTTCACTATGGCATTGGCGGAAGAAGAATTTGACTGCTGCGACTTGTTCGCCACGGCTGCCTGCAGACGTGTATCTGCAAAGAAGGAATTTAATTTAATTTAATCGAATTTTGGTACAAAGAGAGAGAGAGAGCGAGAGAGAGAGAGAGAGTAAACTCACTTGACGTCAGCAGCTGGGCGAGCGTGCTGTTGAGCATTGGATCGCTGGTTGCTTGCTGCATTTGCTGTGTGACCAGCAAGTTGCTGCTGCTGCCGTGGCCATTGTTAATGGGGGATCCGCCGCCGGCGGCAACAACTGTGTGCTGCTGATGCATCGAGTTGCTGCGCACTCGCGACTTGCCCTTGGCATGGTATTTGGGCACGGCGAACTGTTGCAGCAACTGTTGCTGTTGCTGCTGCTGTTGTTGCTGTTGCTGCTGCTGCTGTTGCTGCTGTTGCTGCTGTTGTTGCTGCTGCTGCTGTTCGTGATGAAGGAGCTTGGGCAGCGATACGTTGAGGGGCAAACTATTGGAGCGATGCATTTCTTTCGGCAAGATGTTGGTGTTGGGCGTGGCCCAAGAGGCGACGCTGACAGCAGGTTGTTGTTGCTGTTGTTGTTGTTGTTGCTGTGGCATTAACAGACTGGCAACAGTTTGTTGCTGCAGCTGCAACTGTTGTTGTTGCTGCTGCTGCTGTTGTTGCTGCTGTTGTTGTTGTTGCTGCTGCTGTGTGTTGGCCTGTTGCTGGCGTGTCAATTGTATCAGCTGCAGCCCCAAAGGCAGCGACTGTTGCAGCTGCAATTGCGGCTGCTGTTGCTCCTGTTGCAGATAGCTTTGTTGCTGTTGCTGCTGCTGCTGTTGCTGCGCGACGCGCGGCACATTTAAAAAGGTGCCCGTTGATGCAGATTTCTTAAACTGCGGATAAGGCTTGTAGCTGATGGAATTGTAGGCGCCTTCATTTAACAACGACAAAACATCCGTTTGATGCGGCTCCGATTTAACACTAAGTTGTTGTTGCTGCTGTTGCTGCTGTTGCTGCTGCTGTTGCTGTTGCTGGTAGCTGTCCGCATAGCTGCTTAAAAAACTTTGCGTATTGTAGGTATTTTGTTGCTGCTGCTGCGTGGGAAAGTGCAAACGTGGCTGCTGTTGCTGCTGCTGCAACTGTTGCTGCTGTTGCTGCTGTTGCTGTTGTTGTTGTGGTGTCTGAAACGCCTGCAAAATGGCGCCTGCATTTAGCTGCTGTTGCTGCTGCTGCTGCTGCTGCTGGTTCTTCTGCTGCTCGGCCAGCATCTGCTGGTAGAGGTTCGTCTGGTGGAGCGTCGGCTGCGCCTTGTCGTAGTTGTGCGGCTCCCGCCGGAACGGACGCTGCGTGCTCTTCGCAATCCGTCCGTTGATGACGCTCTTGCTCGAGAAGCTGGCGCTCTCGTTGCCGAAGTGCTTCGCTGGATGCAGGCGCGCCTGATTCTGTGCCTGGCTCTCCCCCAGCAACTGTTGCTGCTGTGCATCGCTGACTATCTGCTGCCGCACCGCCTCAAACTGTTGCACAATGCCGCCGTACGGCAAATTCCCGATCGGCGTGTTCAGCTCCAGCATATTGGCGTCCACCTGTGCATTGCCACCGCCCCCGCTTCCGTTTCCGCTACCGCTCCCACTCCCGCCGCCGACAATCTCCATCATGTTGTCGCTGCTGTAGAGCGTGTGCGGCGCACCAACAATCGCCGACAGACAATAGTCGTCGTTCTTCAGCATCTCCGCATCGGTGCCCTCCTCGGGCACGGGCGGCAAGCGTGAGCTGGGCGTGGTGAGCAAATCTACAAAGCCCAACAAGAAAACAAAATATATATTAAAAAACATATTCATATTCAATAACACATCAAAAAACAAAGAAAATTTATTTTTATATTCGTTTCACCAAGTAAAACTAGTATATTTCAAACTAGTATATGATCAAAAATTAAAAAAAAAAAAATTAATTTATTTTGAATGCAGAATCAATCTAGAGGTCAAATCATGATCAAAATGCCATCAAACATAAAAATCGGTTCAGATTTGGCAAAATTATGGCAGTTTGAAGTATGGGATTCTGGGATCCGAGAGCTTTACATGTCAAAATTTTTGTCAATTTTGACATGATTTTTTACCAAAAATTTGACCCCCCCAAAATTGGGTTTAATGTTGTTTTTTACACATATTTTTATGATTACAATCGATTAAAAACATAAATTCACACTTTTAAACTAAAAAAAATTTTTTTTTTCGAAAATATCTAAGGGGGGAGTACATGATTTTTTGACCAAAATTTTCAAAAAAAAATTTATTTTACATAATGGATAAATTTTGAATGCAGAATCAATCTAGAGGACAAATCATGATCAAAATGCCCTCAAACATAAAAATCGGCTCAGATTTGACAAAGTTATGGGCGTTTGATATATGGGAACTGTGGAATCTGACAACTTTACATGTCAAAATTTTTGTCGATTTTGGCATGATTTTTGACAAAAAATTTGACCCCCCCAAAATCACTTTCAATGTTGTTTTTTATGCTAATTGTGACAAATAAAATCGATTAAAACTATAAATTCGCAATTCTAAATTTTGAAAAAAATTTTTTTCCAAAATTCACAAGGGGGGAGTACATGCTTTTTTGACCAAAAATTTCAAAAAAATTTGATTTTTCATAATGGACAAATTTTGAATGCAGAATCAATCTAGAGGGCAAATCATGATCAAAATGCCATCAAACATGAAAATCGGTTCAGATTTGGCAAAATTATGGCAGTTTGAAGTATGGGATTCTGGGATCCGAGAGCTTTACATGTCAAAATTTTTGTCAATTTTGACATGATTTTTTACCAAAAATTTGACCCCCCCAAAATTGGGTTTAATGTTGTTTTTTACACATATTTTTATGATTACAATCGATTAAAAACATAAATTCACACTTTTAAACTAAAAAAAATTTTTTTTTTCGAAAATATCTAAGGGGGGAGTACATGATTTTTTGACCAAAATTTTCAAAAAAAATTTATTTTACATAATGGATAAATTTTGAATGCAGAATCAATCTAGAGGACAAATCATGATCAAAATGCCCTCAAACATAAAAATCGGCTCAGATTTGACAAAGTTATGGGCGTTTGATATATGGGAACTGTGGAATCTGACAACTTTACATGTCAAAATTTTTGTCGATTTTGGCATGATTTTTGACAAAAAATTTGACCCCCCCAAAATCACTTTCAATGTTGTTTTTTATGCTAATTGTGACAAATAAAATCGATTAAAACTATAAATTCGCAATTCTAAATTTTGAAAAAAATTTTTTTCCAAAATTCACAAGGGGGAGTACATGCTTTTTTGACCAAAAATTTCAAAAAAATTTGATTTTTCATAATGGACAAATTTTGAATGCAGAATCAATCTAGAGGGCAAATCATGATCAAAATGCCATCAAACATGAAAATCGGTTCAGATTTGACAAAGTTATGGAGGTTTGAAGTATGGGATTTTGGGATTCGAGAGCTTTATATGTCAAAATTTCGCGAACTGCCACGCCTCCAGAGTGCATAGCCAACATATATGTATATATGAACACTATATATTCTAAGTTTAAAATCTTCCTCTGCACTTTGTGTATGAATTATAAGTATAAATATAGTAAATACCTGAGAAGGTAATATCAATATCATCTAAATTCGGTTGCAGCGGCCCCAGACTTGGCTGTATGAAATCCGCAATGCCTGCACCGCGTGCTGTTGATTATATGGAATAAGAATTACAATTGTGAGCTGAATTGAAGGGTATTCGATTGTTGTATAGACTTACCGATCTCTCTGGAATCGGGAAAGGGAAACGGTCCATTTATTGCTGAGAACAATGTATCCGTTGTCCAGTCGTCTGGCATTAAGTTTCTATCGTTCAGCGGTGACCATTCCAAAAAGTCCAATTCACTTTTCTGCAACAATTAAATAATGAATTAAATTTAAGGAAATTTCAAACTGAACATTGTTTAACTTAATTCCCAATAGCTTTCATTTACAGTTTTTCATTTTAGAATTAAAAGCAAATCAATCGATAGTTTATCTAATGTAATTAAAAGTTGCAGTTAACAGATGCAACTATTGCAATTAAATTGCGAGCTGTTGCATTAATTAAAAAAGGCGAGCCAGACAAACTTTTGGTTCAGTTATCAAAGTGCATTCGTTGAAAATGCGTCTGCTGAAGTTTCTGCATTATCAGCGTTACTTGGGTCTCACCAATTTGAACTATTCGAAATCGCTCGGATGTTATGTGCTCGAGGCCAGCTGCAGTTCGCATTTGGCGCACTTTCTGCTGCAGGCCATTTTGAGTGGTTGCATTTTGGCGACGTTCCTGCAATGGTCCTTGAATTATCAGGACACGGACTCAAGATCGGGCGATACCTTCGATCACCTGGTCATCTTGGCGGCATCGTTCACCCAACTGTTTGCCAATATCTGGCTGCGTCTGCATCAGCAATCGCAGCTCCGGCTGCTGCAGAAACTGAATAGTGTCGCCGCCGCATTGAGGATATCCAACCTGGACAGGATGCGAGGACGCTGGCTCTATTGGCTCTGGGTCTGCATGTGCATATACTACGCCCTGGACTGTATAATATTTGTGATCTATGATCTCAACTCGCAACTGGATCATTTGATCTTTCTGCTCGGCTTCTATGTGCGCGTCGTCTGTGCGAATTTCATCATCACCTGCTACAGCTCGTTGGTGTTGCTGGTGAAGCACCTGCTGCGCGCACAGGCAGACCAGCTGCAGCATTGTCTGAACAGGAACATTATATCAACGAATGATATAGCCCGCAATTTGCATCTGAACGATGAGCTGATCCTTCTGTGCCAGGTGGAGTTGGTGAACGTCTTCGGCGGCGCCTTGGTGCTGCCCTATTTCTATGCCACACTCGACGCGATTGAGGTTTTCTATTTGGCTCTGCCCATGGACGGGTTCTCCTATATGGAAATGCTATTGCTGATCCGATGGTTGATACCGGTGACCATCTATTTGAGCATGCCAATGCTGACCAGCAATTTGGAGGAAGAGGTGAGTGGAGCTAAGCTTTTTCATACCTAACTGTAGTAACATCCAGAATGTTAGACTTGGAAACGCTCTATTTTGAGCCTTTCATCTTTATTTTTCGACACTCTTCACATTGAATTTCCCGTATTTCCCCTTATTTCAATAAATTCCCTTGCAGTTGTTTGCAAACATTTTGATTCTCTTTTTACTATATTAAGAGGATATATTAAAGTCGTGCCTTTAGCCAATTCAACCTTAACCCACCCACAGTTTTAATTAATTAAAATACCTTAAGATCTTTCGATAGATTTTACGCTTTTTTTTTTGTTTCGTAAGGCAATTCAAAAACTCATAACATTCAGTTCACCTGTCGGCATTCAATCCAACGCAGCTCCAATTTCTAGACAGAATGTTGAGCCAACAACCAAAACTAGGAAAGCTCTTCACATTCATACACTATCAACGCTATGTGGGACTGACCGATATTGATTACTCTAGCATATTGGAATGCTATGTTATCAGGGGAAATTGGTGCTCTCATAGCATTCAGCTCCTGATGCATACCATTTTTGTGTGCGCTATTTTCGGTTCGCTGGCCAAAAAGTGTATTTCCATCGTGGACATGCGATCGAGGAGCGGAAACGAGTTCCATCACATACTCGTCCTGGCAGCTCCCATAATAGAGATACTGATGAACATCTGGCTACGTGTTGGCCAGGAATCACAACGGATTCTGCTCCAGATGTTGACTCACTTGGCCTGGCGATTGAAAGTGAATACTTTGGGCTTGCATCTACCTTGTTGGCTTTTTCGCTTATGGATTGGCATCACTGTTTACTATGCTATCATAACAGTAATTTTTGGACTTTCCTATTGGGTCTCATGTGCCCATTATAGCTATCCACTGTCCATCGTGGCCTTTTATGCGCATCTGCTGCGCAGCAATTTTGTGATCACCTGCTACTCATCCTTGGTGCATTTGGTGGCCGTTTTGCTGGAAGCGCAGGCAGATCAGTTGAACTCCATAATTGAGATTGGATCCCACAATTATGTGGAGAAAGTAGCCAAAAACTTGTGGACCCACGATGAGCTTTTGTTGCTCTGCTTTGAAGAGATTGTTCAAGTCTTTGGCGGCACTTTACTGTTAAATGTACTGTACTTTATACTGGATGCCACCTGTATTTGTTATGTGTCCGCATTAGAGGAGCGATTCTCAGTTCTGGAAGTAATATTCGTCTTTAGCTGGATTATACCACTCTGTCTATATATAAGTATGCCATTGTTAATCAATAACCTGGCCAAACAGGTGAGTGCTTTCGATTAACCAATAAGCTATTTTTGAGTAAATATATTTAATTCCCATTTTTTGTTTAAATTTCCCTGTTTTCATATAACACAGGGTATCTGCTTAGTCAAGCACAGCTAGGAAACTGAATTGCTATCGCTATTCAACATTTAAATTAATTGCAATTTATATAGATCCTTAGCTAGATTTTATAAAAATTTCCCTTTGCTAAGACCATAATTAATTCCATTCAGTTAGCCTCGCAACCTTTGACTGACCGCAAGTGTTGTATGCAGATAGAATGTTGAAGAGTGCAAAGATGGGAAACCTTTTTACGTTTATACACTATCAACGTTATTTGGGATTAACTGATATCGATTACTCTAGCATATGCGGCTGCTATGTGATCAAGGGAAATTTGTACTGCTATAGCATTCAGCTTGTAATGCAGATCATTTCAATTTGGGCTTTTTACGCTGCACTACCCGGGACATTTGCGGAGTTGCGTTCCAAGACAGGAAACCGATTCCATCACATGATTAGCCTGGCAATGCCGATCGCCCAGTTATTGCTGAACATGTGGCTACGTTTGCACCAGAAATCGCAATGCATTTTACTCCAGATGCTAACTGATTTGGCCAGGCGTCTAAAGGTAAACACGACTGAGCTAATTCTGCCACGCTGGCTGTTCCGACTCTGGCTGAGCATTTGCGTATTGTACGCCTGCAATGTGGTTATTGCTCATTTCTATTGGAACACATATCGGCGCACGGGCTATTATTTCTATGTGTTCAACTATTATGTGCTTATGGCGCGCATTGACTACACTGTCACCTGCTACACATCCCTGATTCACTTGGTGTTGGTCCTGTTGAAGGCGCAATCGGATCAGTTGCTGATCGCTTCAAAGAGCTCTCTAAAGGAACTGGCCAACAGTCTGATCAGTCACGATCACCTACTGTTGCTTTGCCAAGAAGGAATTGAGCATGTTTTTGGCGGCGCTTTAATAATTTGCTGTCTCTACAATATACTGGAAGCCATCTGCTTAGCCTACGTATCCACATTGACGGAGAGGTTTTCGTTTCGGGAAGTTCTCTTTGTGTTCAGTTGGCTACTGCCAATTTGTTTGTACCTGGTCATGCCACTGATTGTCAATAGCCTGGTAAAACAGGTGAGTTATCAAACTTAAAAGATTTTTAATAACAAGAAAATCATATAGAAAATTTCAGTTGTTTCGTTTCCAAATCAGTTTTTGGTTCGCTCAATCAAATCTTAAAAAACCTTTAGCTGAAAACCTCTATGAAAACCTAGTTTTCACATAAGTTTACAATTTATGCAATTAATCTAATTGAATTACTCGTACACACACACGTTTCCATGGCACCTAGATCATAGATATAGTTGTGGCATGAATAGTTTGGGGAACTTTCGGTCGCATTCAGTTCGCCAGGCAATTTCTGCGCAAGCACATCGGAAAGTGCTGCGAGTGAATGCTGCAGTCGGAAATGCTGTTTGCATATTTGCAGTATCAACGCTTTTTGGGGCTGACTTCCATCGATTATTCGAGCAGCTTGCAACGTTACGTGGTGCATGCAACATGCTCTTCCCGCTGCACACAGCTGCTAGCTGTGTGCGTCATCGCTGGCGCATTGATTGAAACGTTGAGCACCACACGCGTCGATTATTTGGGCATTGAGTCAAGAGTCGGCAGAGTTTTTTACCAAATTGTTGTGCTTGCATCGCCCGCAACGGAGCTGCTGCTGCACGTTTGGCTGCACTTGCAGCGACAGTTGCAGCAAACGCTGCTGAATCGACTCGGCGAATTGGCCGTGCGTTTGCAGGTGGACACGATGGCATTGAGTCGTCCCCGTTGGCTTCATCGCCTCTGGCTGGGCATTAGTCTGCTGCAACTGCTCCAAGTGGTGCAATACACGATCTCCACCTGGCACTCGAACCACCAGCTGCAGCAGC
Source organism: Drosophila paramelanica (assembly GCA_035043915.1). Taxonomy (NCBI): domain Eukaryota; kingdom Metazoa; phylum Arthropoda; class Insecta; order Diptera; family Drosophilidae; genus Drosophila; species Drosophila paramelanica. Next base: position 1,385,526 of record JAWNMO010000077.1, on the reverse strand, counting down.
TGCCCAGCCTGCTCTGCCTAAGCATGCACTTGGTGCGCATCAACTATGTCATCACCTGCTACACATCTCTGGTCTATATCATCATGCGCCTGTTCCAGGCACAGGCAGATCAGCTGCCCATGGGAGCGCACCTAACTCTGCGGGAACTGAGCAAATTTCTCTGCATTCACGATGAGCTTCTGTTGCTCTGCGACGACGAGATGGTTCGTGTCTTTGGTGCTGCTTTGATATTTGCCTTTTTGTACTTATTGCTGGATGCCACATGCATTTGCTATTTATCCACGTTTGAAGATCGGTTCTCGTATATAGAAGTATTTCTCGTGTTTAGCTGGCTCACACCGCTCGTCCTCTATATGATCATGCCCTTGACCATCAACGATGTCGCCAAGCAGGTGAGTCACCCACTTATTTATAGCAAAATTTGGTGCAAAATGAAAATTTTAAAAATACCCTATAATGTTGAAGAAATTGTTGTAAATTAAATCCCACAGCAATTTCCTAAAACTTTTTGGTTCCTAACACAACTTGCCAATAAATTAACTAACCAAAAATTCCCAATGCTTGTGTAAAATCAATATAAAGAATCTAATGCGAATTAATTTCGACATGAATTTTGTAAATATTGTAAGATATCTAATATTTTAGTGACATGAAAAATATAACTAAATTCAAAAAGAAATCAGTATTTTAATACAATTGAAAGAGTATTTATCCATTTCAGTTAGCTGAAGTGTAAACAGAGTCGTAAGCAAACACAATTAGGCTAATGGTGGGTGACATAAATAACATAAATACCCCTGGGATTTATTTAGTCCCAATCAGTTGCAGTTTGGTGATTAACCATGATAAAGTTAAAGCAGAGTGAGCTATATCCGTTTTATCGCATCTGCCGCTACCTGGGCATCCTGTGCATCGAGTACAGCCCGCAAAGAAATCGATTTCGATTGCGTCGCAGCTTCATCTGTTATCTGATGCACTGTGCCATACAAGTCTATTTGGTCAGCAGCATGATGACGCTGGTCACCTTTTGGAGCTTCTATTTCAAAAGCGAAATGACCGCAACGGGCAATCATTATGAACGTTTTGTGCTCTTCTCGGCCCTGTTCATACAGTTCCTGCAGAACGCTTGGCTGATTTGCCTGCAACAGTTTCAGATGCGCATTGTGCGACAATTGGAGTTTTATCGCCGAAAATATTTGCAAGATGTGAAATTGTTGCTGCCGCGACGTCTGCTATATTTGTTGCTAATTTCGAATGCGATTTACTTTGTCAACTATGTGAAAGTGTGCGCGTTCAATTGGCTGGTCAACATCTCGTTGTGGTTCACACTCAGCACATTTGGGTTCCCCCTGCGCGCACTCTTCAGCAGCTTCGTGCAGGGCACCTACGTCTGCCTGATCCATGTCGTGCGACATTTGCTGCGCAGCAATCAGGACCAGATGCAGGCGCTCGTCCATCAGCTGCAGCAGCCGAATCGCAGTTGCCGGCATATTCTGCAGCTGCGCGGCTGTCTCGAATTGCACGATCGTCTGCTCGTCGTCTGCACCGATGAGATCAGTCTGGTTTATGGCTTCAGTATCGGGCTATCCGTGCTCTTCTGCTCACTGGACGCGACCAGTATTTTGTATATCGTAACGGTTAGTCATATGGATAGCAGCCTGTGGGATCATTTGTTGATGAGCGCCATTTGGCTCATACCCACATTTACTACCTTGGCAACAGCATTGATCAGCGGTACAGTGCCCGTTCAGGTATGTTCAGTACAAATTTAGTATATTGTGTAGTTTATGTTGCCAACCTTATTCAAAAATTCTTTAATACTTTATAAATATCCCAAGTTAATTGTTGGCAAACTTAATTTCCCAAATGATGACAACTAGCTTTTTGTCCGCCAACGTATACTACTAACAAGCAGTTTTTCTGTCAATCAAAGTTCAAAATAATTCCCTTCCTTTTAAAAGTTTATACCGATAGTGGCTTTTAATGAATTGTATATTCATTAAATTTACCTTGACTACCTAGATAAACATTTACTGCAAATTGGTTTTAAATTAAATTAATTTAATGTGGCAGTTTGTTTAAATGAGTCCTTCACACCTACTACGATTAGGATAATATTTACAGTCCATTTGGGTGCAGTTAATGAAAACATGCCTCGCTAATGAAATGTACACAATAATTGATTTGATTAAGTCACAACAAAGTCGACTGTTATATAACACGTATAATTCCCCACCCGCCCCATCCTTATTGATTAAGTTGATAGGTTGATGGCACAAATTTGCTGTTTCAGTTGCGAATTTCCCGTCATGTTTTCCGGAGTTGAGCTGCGCATCTATTTGCTTGGCCTCAAGTGTATCGGTTTACTTTGCATAACCCACGACGCTCGCAACGGCTATCGGACGCATGCCACTGATTTGGATCAGACATTGGCGGTGGTTGGTTTCCTGGTGGCCCAATTTGTCGCGTGGTTTGCCCTCGTGCAGGTTTTGCTAATGTCGGAGGATTTCATGTTGGTTATAGATAATCGTGTTGCCACCATATATTTACTGATCAATTACGGCGTTGCCTGCCTGATAATATCTCTGATTTATCTATGCTTTTTCCTCAAACGTGGCCGTTTGTTGGCGCTGCTCACGCGAATACTCGATCACAATCGCCGCGATCTCAACAATTGTCATGCCAAAAATTTCTTAAGACGCTTCGGCATCTATGTGGGTCTCTCGGTTCTCGGTGCGTTTACGTACATCGATGCTATCGTGTACTCTGAAATACCAGCAGTGCCGTGTGCGCTGTCCAGCTTTATATATACGTACAGCTTTGTGCTGATTGGGCTTATCATAGCTTTCTACAGCTGCCTGGCACAGGTCTTGGCTGCCCTTTTGCACCTTTATAATCGCGACTTGATGCGACTTGCTGCAACAACTACAACAACGACGAGCTGGCGTCGCGGTTTGAAACAGCGCAATCGAGTGCTCATCGTTTGCCACGAACAGCTGAACTCTGACTTTGGCATTGTCATGGCGCTAATTACCGCATTTGCACTCTTCTCGGCCCCAGCGGCGCCGTTCTTCATGATCACCATTGTCATCGAGCTGGACGCAAATCAGGTGGACGTGCGCCATTTCCTGCACAGCCTGGCCATATGCCTCATCTGGCTGATCGCCATGCTGGCGATATTTCAAAAAGATGTCGTTTGCCAAGAGGTGGGTTAATTGAAAGTGTATAAAAAGGGTAACCCATTAAGTATTATTATATATTCTTGATCAGGAGTAGTAACCCGAAAATTGTCTGTCAAAGTGTGAGGAAGTTTTTCACGATTAACCCGCTATTAAAATATACACAAGTTATTGATTTGCCACGCCTCTAGTAGGCGCAGCTAAAAAATCTTAACTCGATAACATTTGTGTTCTTACAAAACAATTTCAAAGTCATCAAAGTCAATCAATTTGTTGATTAAGTTTCTTTCGGCTTGTCAATAAAAACAAACCTCTAATTTGAAATTGATGCATTGCTAATTCAGGCCTTATCAATAGCTGAAGTATACACATATCCAAATCAAATATCTGTACATGTGCACTTAGTTAATTGGCCCTGTTCGCTATGGTTGGTTAGTCAATGCCAGCATGTCTGGCAGTCGCGACCTCCGTCTGTATCTGCGTGTCCTTTACGTATTTGGCGCTTTGTCCGTCCACTTCGATGTGGAGCACTGTTCGCTACAGTCAACACCCGGCAATGAACGCTATGCGCTGTTTCATCTGTTGGCCATATTGGCCGCATCATTTGCCTGCTTCACGTATTCGTATCTGTGGCCGCAGTCCCTCTATATGGGGATCTACAACGAGACGGGCAACTTCTTTGAGATTGTCAATTTGCGCGCCTTTTGCGTGGGTCTCTGGCTGCTCGCCATCAGCCTCTACGTCCGGCGGCGTCGGCACAGAGAGTTGGTGCAGCAGTTGTTGCACCTAAATCGCCTGTGCCCGAGTCCGACTACCGAACGCTATTTTCGGCGCAACTTTAACATCTATTTGGCCTTGGTGCTGCTCTGTTTTGTAAACTATATGAACGGTTATGCTCGGGCGCGTTTATCGCTGATTCCGACGCTGATCTACGTTTTTGTCTATATGTATAGCTTGATGGTGATGTGCCTGCTGGTCTTCTTCTTCGTTTGCCTGCAACATATTGTGGCAGCGGCCATGGCGAACTTTAACAGCCAGTTAGCGGCGTCTAACTGCGTGTCAGATTGCCGACGCGGCCTCTATAAACGGCATTGTCTACTGGATATCCTTGCTGTTGAGCTTTATGCCTGCTTCGGTGTCTTGATGCTGATCATTGTGCCCTTGGTGCTGGTTTTGGCACCAAGTGGTCCCCTGTTTCTCATTAGCACCGTGCTGGAGGGCAAGTTTGATGGCTTTTATCAATATGCTGTCATTTGCATCACATGTTCCATGTGGAATGTACCCTGGCTATATATGATAACAGTCATGTTGAGCTCAAATGTGATCACAGTTGAAGTAAGTAAATGCATTTAACGGGATTCTAATCCTCTACAACAAGGTTTAAACTGCGTTCGTATCATAACTACTTTAATTATCTACCCACAAAATGATTTAAAGTTAATTAATCAAGATTATCACTTCTATATTTAGTAAAATTGTAAAACTATTTTCATTTAAATAGGTGATATTTCAAGTTTATATTTTGACCATTTTGCATATTTCTGTTTCCTTTTACTTATTTTGCGCCTCTACGTTGAGTTATTTATTCCCACTGAAATAATGCCCTTCTATGCGATTCTCAAGATTTCAAGTAAGGCTTACCAATTGTGTGAGTAACTTTATTTTAAAGGTGGTCTTGAAATTAAAATATTTTTTAAAATGTAGACTCCTCTTAGTTTGCTCGTCTCTCATATTTTTTATGAGTTTTCCGGCCTTTTTCACACTCTTTTTCTCACTGTATTCGCAGGCCAATAAAACAGCTAAAATACTGGCAAAAATACCAAGGACTGGCTCGGGTCTGGACCGTATGGTAAGTATCTATGCCAATTTTATATATCAGTTATATAACTAGTTTGATGGAATTGCAAATAGGTCGAAAAGTTTTTGCTTAAGAACCTACGTCAACAGCCCATACTGACGGCATATGGATTCTTTGCGCTAGATAAAAGTACCCTGTTCAAGGCAAGTTTATAAATTAGATTAAAAATAGTAAGTAATTGTGTTCATACGATATTTCACAGCTTTTCACGGCCATATTTACGTATATGGTGATATTGGTGCAATTCAAGGAAATGGAAAACTCAACTAAATCGTTGCAGAAATCATAATTCAGAATTGTCTGACAGTTCAATTAACCCAATTTGTTGTTTGTTAAAAAACTATAATGGATCGAAAACGTTTCATTTAACTTACCGAATCATAAGTCAAGCATCCAATTGCCTTTGATTTATAATTTTTGCGCCATTTTCTGTATTCAGCTTTGATGACAGCTGCATGACGTTTCCAGTATTTTCCCTCAAGCACAACGGTCTGTGAGGGATACAAAAAAAGACCCAATAAATATTTAATAAAAATTATGAAAAAATGTATGTAATAAATTGTTGTTGATTTACTAACTAATTTGGCTAGTAACAATACCTTGCACATTTTTCTAGGCTCGAGAACTCGTCGCGTCGAGGTCTTTTGACAACTGATTTGAGCACTTCGTACAAAGCAAAAGTCAATAACTGAGCGTTGCGTTGGTTAAAATTTATGAATTTTTAAAACACACTAAATAAATTTAAAGTCTACTTTTTTGCTGTTAGAAACAACAACAATTTGCTGGCTCGATAAGATAAATCTTTTTCTCTACACGGTCAAATTTCATTGGGATCCCAGACCCAAGATAAGACTCGGTTATATATATGTTTACAGTACAGTCTGGATATAACACTAGATATAGTACTAGTTGACAACTGAATCTTGACACTGGCTAATAATATGGGTGTGGCTCGTGTGGCTCTGCCTCCATAACTGGGCGGGAGATGGTTGTTAACCCGTTTGTTGTGATAAGCTAATTAGCAGTCATTGTACAAGGTGTGGGCGGTGTTTACAGTTGTTTCTCTGCCTCATATACACACATCAGACGCTGAACAATGTTGTCTTTAAATGTGCTAATCTATGTGAAATCAAAGTTAACAGAGTCGTTTAAAGACGATTCGGCCAGAAAGGGGTAGGAAATTAAACACGGGTGTTGAATAGAATAAAGTTTGACTATACCACAATCTTTCAAGGAACTCACTTTATAACTATTTAAAAATACTTTTTAGTAGTTTTTATCTTATAATTCTTTGATTTATCTTTAGCAGTTGACATTGTGATTTAAATTTATTGACAGTATTTTTTTTTTTAGTTTTTACAATCAGTTTCAGTATATGGAAATCTGTATCGCGTGATGACATTATTGCTTCTAGTTATCCGTGTACAAACAACAATTTGTAAAATATCGCAAATATCATAAACTATATATTTAGTTAGCTAGGTTATATAGTAGTAGATCGTATAACATGGTATTTGCGTCAAAAGGCAGATAACACTTATTGACACCATATACCTAGTTTAGGATTAAAAGCATTTGTGAATTTTGAACACGTAATTTTTTAGATATTTCCACTCTACTTGAGTCACTCTATTAGCGCAAAGAACGAAATTCCAACTATTTATATAATTTGTCACAAAATATGATATTCAAAATAAATGCTTTCGCCACTAGATTGTTACCACGCGTTGTAGGGTTTTTATTGTATTATATAAGCATATAGTTTTCTATTGATAACTAAATTAGCTAAAAAGTGAAAAAGAGAATTTTAACTATCCGTCCAAATATGTCCCTTCCTGGATATTTTAAAAGTTTCGTAACTATTAGCACACTCGCAAAAATCTCGTAGCTAATCACAAAAAAAAAATTGATTCGCACAGCTGACGCTGACTTACGTACACCCAAGTCCGGGTGGGTTCTCCTCAATTAATGCTATCATCATGTTCTTAAACAAACCCCGCTGACCCACAACATACTCTGGCCAAACATCATCTGGTGGACGCGTGATCGGCGAGTCGCGCGTCAGTAACCCACCGGGAGATAGTGCGATAGTGGCCCCAGATATATAGGTTACCCTCCTTGGTTCCGCTTCGCATCGCTGCGAATTGCAGCACGTGATAAGAACGCGCGATTTTATTTTTGGCTATCGCACAGCAATTGTCGTGTATTATTTATAGAGCAAGATGATCGAAATCGAAAATCGCAATTTTTCATAATTTAATGGCACAAATTATGGAATTAAAGAAAAAAGTAAGAGTTTTTAAAATGTTTGAATACCTTTTCTATATAAGCAAGTTGGTTGTTATCGTTAAAATGAACTTGCTAGGTCATTTGACTTGCCAAAAGGATCACACTTTAGAACATATTTTACTATTCACCTATTTTGATACACTCTTATATATATGTTGTCTATGACATTATCATAGAAAACACAATTTAAACTACGTTTTAGTTGTTGCTACTTACTTGGGGATTACTATGTATGTCAACGTCCAGCGGCGATGCGAATTGACACACCGGCGTTCTGCGCTTTTGTATAACTGCAAGGGGGAAAAATGAAAAAAACACACACAGGTTAGCTTTGGGTGGTACGACGTGAAGAGAGAGAGCATCGAGATAAGATTTCGACCAGAGATAAGCCGCATTGCCTGATAGCTTCGCAGAGATGCCAAAACGCTCGTGAGCTGCCTCCAAAAAAAAAAAAAAAAAACAGACACACACACACACACACAGAGAGAGATGACAATGACAACGACCTACACACGTGCATACTCAAAACTCGACTGTACAATAACGTTTCAGTATTTTTTTTAGATTCTTTTTTTTTTTCTTTAACGAAGTTAGCGTAAAGATATTCGCCATTATCTATTCGAGAGTACGTCTAAACAATGGGTATGCGAATGCGAGGCCTGATGAACTGCAAATACATTTCACATTATTTGATTATATATTCTAAATATATAGAGATTGTGCAGTTGATATATATATATAAACAAGTAAAGGGCACTATTGTTATCTATATACTCATATGCCTAGGACACTACTGTTCGAAAAGCTGAGCGAAAATACTAATCAAATTCTGGTTTTAATGTGATTATTTATTTTGCAATATGCGTTCTGAATATTTGTTTTTTTGTATATATATTTTTTGAATAAAATAAATAAAAATTACCAATCGAATAACGAATAAAAGAAAAACTATATAAACTATAAGTTTTATTTTACTACGAATATTTTTATTTTTTAATATAGTTTTGTTTTAGGTAAGCTAGGTAATATTTACGGAAAATGTATTCACGTTTTTTTTGCAATATATTTAAATACAAAGATTGAATTGTAGATATTTTTGCTTTATATATAATTTTACTAGGATTGCTAAAGGTAAAGGTATAAAATTTTGATTTCAATTGATAGATATTTTAAAAAAATTTAATTTTTTTGAAACAAACTTTTGACGATATCGTAGCGCTACGATTGTTTTGGGTATTTCGCCTCTGGACCAAGTATTCAGTTTATCTAGCATGTTAATCTCGCGAGTAAACATTTTTGCATGCATTTATTTATATAGTAAAATTCGAGTGCGAGACAAGAAGTAAGATGTGAATATGTGTAGATAGGTTTACAAGTGGAATACTCTATAAATAGACCAAAAATTTTCCATTTGCCTTTGTCGCAGTTGCCGTCGTCGTCATTTCAAAGAGATAATCGTTCGTTGACAAGTTTGTAACATCTAGACAATAAATCCGGTCGCTCACTTATGATGTAACACAAGCGGAAACTTTATGAAAATATTAAAAAGGAAAACGTTTTCCAAAAAGCAAAGCACGCGTTTTAATTATTGGTCATTTTTTCTTTTTTGATTTCAGTAAATTAATAGATTATTGTCACACATCAAAAATGATGTTGTAATGCAATCAGTGTACGTGTACGCTGGCTAGAACATATGATTTTAGTTGGGCCATAAAATACTTATTTCAAACGAATTAAACAAAGCAGGCAAACGATCAAGTCGCCAGACAGGCATCTCCGATAAGCCCGGCGTGGCTGATAAGAAGCGTAAGAAAAGTGCGTCGCATTGCCAGACACGTTGCTTGACAACGGTCAAACCAGTGTATAAATGCGTCTGATACGGCAACAACTACAACAACTGGCATAATGGCTTAGCCCTTGACTGGCAGACACTGCCAAAAAAAAAAACAATAAAATAATAAAAAAGTAAGAGTGTCATAGGTGAGCGTGCCAGACTAGTAGATAACCTGTACTTAGTCATTTAATAAAAATTCCTAATAGTTGTAGTTGTAGGCAACAAATATTTAAAATAATGACAAACTGTATATATATATTAAAGATCTAGTAGCGTAATTAAAATTTACAATATACAATTCTCTGATTAATTTAGTTTATAAACAATTCCAAATTACTGCGCTCTACTTATATATAATTTCAGCTTTTTTCTTTCGCCACTAGCGTTGAGTACACTTCGCATTAAATTGATTTGTGTTCTCTATTTACTTTATTTATTTTATTTTGCCTGTTTCAAAGATTGGTCTGTTTCGATATACCTATTTAAGCCATTTTCACTGAATACAGGGTATACAGAAATAGAAACCAGTCGAAAAGCTACCAACAAATGCGTCTCATCTCTGATAGAGCGCAATTTACTGCATATATATGTGTGTGTGTGTGTTTGTGCTTTAAAAGCTTTTTTGTTAGCTTTTAGTTTTGTTTTTGTGATTTTGCGTTTGTTTCTTGTTTTCTGCTGGCAGCTAACAAAATGTGTTAAAAGTTTTGCACGTGTAGCTTTTTGGCGTTCAAGGGAATGATCATTAAACATTTGTTTTTGTATTGTTTTTCATTTCGTAAATGATTTGTAATTTTTGGTTAATTTTATTACGTCCCTGACTCGTGCCGCGCGGCCTTATTGCCCGCAACGGATGGAAAATTTTGAATCAAATCTGGCTCTGGGAATCTATTTAGGAAGTGGGGTGGTCAATAATTGCGGCTCTGAATGATTAACAGTGTGAAAAGAAGCTTAATGATTTGTGTAATTATAGTGAGAATACATTTTTTTTCAGTGCAAAACATGCACAATTTGAATCGCAGGTGCTAAACCCATTCGGTTGCTTTTTATATCAATTCTGCTTTTGTCAAGTGATTTGGTTAGATGAAACCTTCAAATGCGATACTGTTGTTTCCGGTCTTCTTTCGATTAAAAACAAACACAATAGTTATCTTATCCCAATTAAAATATATATTCTACGAAAAGTAGATTGATATGTTCGATTGTTTTTATGAGATAAAAACCAAGGTTAGGAAAACTACTGTTGTATTCTATATATATATTGGATGAAATATGTATTTCAACTATATTCAGCTTTTCATCTGATGATAACTCAATCTCTCCTTTAATTGATTCTAACGTAGTAATTGGAATTTCACAATTTGTACTCACATTGCATATGCCAGCAGCGCCAGATGACATTATTGAGTCGTATTTTGTCCTTCCATCGCAAACGGACGCCTTTAAAGTGATTCCATTTGGGCGATGTCAGTTTTTGACTGAAATCAAATCAAATGCAAAAAAAATATTATAAATTTGCTTTATATACATATATAAACTAGCTAATCGCACCAAGTATGTGTAGTTTACAATAATAGAATGCATAATTTGTTTATAAATAATATGGAGTATAGAAATTTACAGATTGCGATCTATAAATAACTTGGCCCATAACCCGCCTCGTTGACAATCTTAAAATAAAATCTGAGTAACATTTTGATTTTTCCCTTGTTGTTGTTGTTTGTAAGGAAAATTAAATATATATATGTATAATCAACTATCGAAGTATCGATTAGAGGCAGAAACAGTTGTAAATCTGGAGGGCTATCAAAACTGATATCCAGTTATTAACTGGGAAACGAAATGATGAAAGGGGCTGCAGTCGAAAACAATTACTCTGATTAATGAATGTATGTGCTCTAATCAATATCGGTATCAATATCAATATTAATATCAATGCATATGCGTAATAAACAATGCTTAACTAATCAATACGTTCAGCAATACACGATCTCTAAATATTAATGTTGTTGTTTTTTGTTTTTGTTGTTGTCATTTTTGTTGATATCGATGACTCACACCAACAAATAGTTAACAGGTGCACACCCTTAAAAAACAATAACAACAACAACAACAAATTGCATAACTAACTACTCGAAGCGCTTGCATCAACAATTGGCTGCATTCATGGAATCATTCGGAAAACCACCAAGCACCCACCCCCCTGCACCACCTTTGCATTCCAAAGCAACTAGTTAGTTTGTTGACGCTCTTTTCTCCCTCTCTCTCTAACTTCTTCTTATAGTACAACATATTGGCACAATTCCAGTTTATTTATATTTCTATTTTTATAAATTGCTTTCGGTGGGGAACTACCAAAACCACATACGTCATCTGGTACGAAATCTTTAAATCTCTAAATATACAGATGACAAAAATTCGGGGCTATTACGTTTTTAAAGTTGAGTAATAGTAGACACAAGTCTTATTTAATATAGTATATATATATATTTTAAATTCAGAGTTAATCTAGAAGACGTAAATTTTAGTTTTATTTTGCTTGGATTAGTGTAATATTGTAAAGCTATATAGATAATTCTAATAAATGCTTTATAAAGAGCCTAAACTGAAAAGCAAACAAATATCCCCTATGAAAAACAATATTCCCTCTCGTGCAACAACAAATATGTTATCTAATAGAGCCCCAAGCGAGGTGGATTTGGGAAATACGCAACAGAAAACTGAATGGGAGTCCTGCAGAAATGCCCCCGACTGATAAGAGACAATGCAAACATAAATAAAACCTATCTAACTATCAAACTGATAAAGCGTGCTCATAAAAAAATAAAACGAGTAAGAAACGACTAAATAATAAAAAAAAAGTAATAATAAAAAAATAAAAAGCGCGACATGACGTTAAAAATAGATCGTCACAGAAAAATAAAAAATATATATATGTATGCACACGTATACGCAATATACGATCTTCGATGACTAAAAGCTTGAATGAACCCAAAATTGTGAACTCTAGCATTATGATATCGCGAAAGAGGCGAAAGAGGGCCAAAATAAAAAAGCGATAACTAGTGTACGTGTTCAAAGCGAATTAGAGATGCGGCTAAAGTCCAATTGATATATTCAAGCATACATATATAATTACTTGATATATATAAAATATGAACAGGGCATATGCTCTTACTTAATTTGTTAAGATTTCAAAATTAAAATTTCAAAATTAAAATTTGAAAAAATATTTAAAATGAAGTAACGATTTTTTTTTATACAAAACGCGATATATATAAGGTTGAAAATTTGAGTTTTGTATAATAGTTTTACAACATTTTTTAATTAGTTTTCTCATCGATTTGGCGCACACAAAATCGGTTCAAATTAGCTTTTGTATACGTATATAAGAGTATTCTTCTACCTATCAAAAGTAAATACGCCATTATAAACAAATTGCTGACTTTGTAAAAACTTTTGTTCGAAAAGAAAATCTCAACAAAACAAAAGCGTACGTGCCTTACAGGAATATGAACACATATATTATTTTTATTATATCCATTATCTGTTTTTATCGCAATTACTCTTCCATGAAATTCTGCTTTTTCGTTTCTTCTTTGCGCTGCTTTTGTAAGTGTATGTAACAAACGTGTAAGTTGAGTAAACAAATTTTCGTTTATTCTAAACATTCCTTAAATAGCGCAAGCGGATTATCCAAAATATCATATATCTGGGCAATTGATGACTTGGAATTGTTATGGTACAGGGGTGTTATTAGCGGGAAATACTGATTAGGAATACAAGGATCAATATCAATAAATATTTATTAAACATTAATTTCTTGTATAACTTCTTTGATCATACACCTTTAATTTTTTGCTTTGTAGAGTACACCAAATTCGTTAATATTCTATCGTGAACTTTATTTCGTCTGCATTGATATTTCATATTTTTACTTTAAATTTTTTTTTTAATAATTTCTTGCTTGCATTTGCAGAAATAGAAGACGCGGTGGAAAACGAAGACAGCGATTAAAGCAAATTTGCGCCCAGGTAACCCGAGCAGCGGCGTCGCTGCCAGCGTCGCCGCAACATGTGCGGCGATTATGCGGACACGTCTATTCGACCAGGCCCAGATTAATGTCAAAACAAAAAAATAGTAAAAAAAAAATCACGCTCAATTAGCGTGGTTGTTTTTATGCTTTTGGCTTGTTGTTGTTATTCGCTGTGGCGCACTCACCTGTAGGCCAGATTCATGCACTTGAACAGCTTGGTCAGCGACGTCTCGATCTCCAGGTGGGAGGTGACCATGCCCATGCTCTCCTCGTCGCACTCGCGGTCGAGATCCATGCGCGGAAAGTTCACCACTTTCTGTGGCACGTACAGCTGAACGTCGCGGCAGGTGTTAGCCGTTTCGAGCCCGGACTTGTCCAAGCTGGGATCCTCGGGATCCAGCATTTTCACCTCGCCGTCATCATCCTCGAGGTCGTCCTGCGCCTCCTCCGCCTCGAAGTGCGATACCATGAACTGGCCCGAATGTATCGATTCCCGTTCGGCTTTCGTTGCCGCCAGCATCGCAGCGGCCAGCTCTGCCGACGTGCTGTCGGCAGCGTAGTGAAGCGTATGCAGCGACTGCAGCTGCGGTTGCGAGTGCGAGTGGGAGAGCTGATGCTGATGGTGCTGTTGTTGTTGTTGCTGCTGCTGCTGCAGCGATTGCTGTTGTTGTTGGTGGTGTGGGAACATGTTGTTTGTGCGTTGATAGCTTTCGTATTTGTTCAACATCATTTTTTTGTTGTTGTTTGTTTGTTTGTTGTTATTGTGTTTTCTATTTTGTTTCTGTAGTGTGACCAATGGCAAATATTTATTTTGAGCTTACGTTTCTTTCAGCCCGTGTTTTTATTGCCGCTCATTGTGCGCTCGCAAAAAATTTTGCACTCTGCAAAATTTTAATTAATTAGGTTTGCACGTTTTTTTTTTATTGTTTACTATAGCTAATTGATAAAATTTCATTAAATTTTTTTGAATTATTTCTATGATTACCACTTTGGCTTATTTATTTAATATTATTTTATGTTGTAAATATATTTATATATTTTTTATATTTTTAAAATTTACCCGTAATATATTTATAGAAATATTATTATTTCCTCTACACAAGCTTAGCGCCTTTAATTTTATTTAACGTTTGAAAAACATTAATTAACACTGCTTTAATTAATTTTGTTGTATTTGATTCTGTTTTGTATTGTTTTTCGTCAATTTGCACTTTTATTTATATTTTGTTGATATCTATTGATTAACACAAATTTGTTTCTCTTTAATTGTAATCACATTTATTGCGTTTTCTTTGAATTATTCAACACGTTTTTTATTTTGTATTTATTTAGCGCCTATGCACTTGTTGCCTTTGCTGTTGTGTTGTTGTTCTCACTCTCGCTCTCTCATCGATTCTAATAGCAAACACGCCCGCTTTTTACGCGTCACAATTCACACACACACATACACACACACGCATACAATAATACTTACACGCATGCACATGTATAGAGCGCAATAATTTAAAATGCGACGTCAGTTCAGTTCAGTTTGGCGCTGATAATGTGAACTGTTTGCTTTTGTTTGGCACGCGGCGTCGACACAACCGTTGATGAGTTTTCAATTGCAGAAACGGTACTGCCGATCGGTTTCGCTGCGAAGCTCGCGGCAACTCAAGAACTCAGATTATAAATGGCCCTGCACACACAATCAAAACATAAAACAGCTGACGCCAGCGCTCTCTGAAACTCTCTCGTATCCGCGTTCTTGCTCTCTTTTTGTTACTATTGCTCTTTCGTGTGCACACACACGCCTTATCAGCATAGGAATTTTGCTGGCGCTAACGCTGACTGGTCAACGGCAAAGAAGAAGCAGCCGCAGAAGCAACAACATTGGCAGCGACGCGAAGTTAGCGTAGGCTGCGCCAGCACATATATAAACATACACACACACACTTAGCTTCAAATAAATATATATGAACGCTATGCATAACAAAAACAAATTGCCAGAGTCCCGATTTTATAATACGACCAATTGGACGCGGCCAATAGGCACCCAGTGTTCAATTTACGTCATAGCCTACGTTTGTTGACCATTTGCTTTGCCCCTTTTTCCGCCTGCGTGCACTTTTGACCTCTGCTTTTATACAGTTTTTGTAGTTACATTGCACTCACACACACTAACACACTCAGGGGGCGCGTCTTTAATTCCAGGCGTTCAGTTCACGTATACGGCGCACACACGAGTTGTAGCGCGCAAGCGTGTGTTTTCACGTAATTTTAATTGTAAATTAAGCACACATATTAATTAATTTGCCTTTTGCGACTACAAAACAGTAAAATGTACTAAAAAATGCCAAACTGCGTGCACGTCTAATACGCACGCCAGCAGCACGACAAAAGCTGCTTGACACAGCTAATAACGAAATCAAATCACCTATCGTTATCGTTGTGGCTTACAGCATGTTAATTAACAGCACTATTTCTAACGTCGACATACAAATATTTTAAATTATGTTAGTTGGTAATTGTTTAAAAACGAAAAGAAAGTGTAAATTAATCGAAGGTTTTTGATAAATTTTAGTTGTTCTCGAGAAATACATTTTCGGTTGCAAAATCTAGTAGTTTTGCATAAAAAATTAAATAATTAGACATAAATTATTTGTATCAGTACCAAATAGTAGTTCGCAAATGCTTAAAAATGAGTCAGTATTAATAACATATTGTTCACCTGAACGATGGAGCTTCAACTGGTTCTGAAATTAATGTACAACAGTTCATTATTGTTCCAAATGAAACGCAAAAAGGTCGCAATATTTTCGCTCGTGTATTTTGCATTTATATGGACATAAAAATGGCTCTATAGTTTGCGCGCAAACACAACAACAAGCACGAACCGTGCCCCAAACACAAAAAGCTATCAAAATGTTAACAACAAAATTGTAAGTACAAGCAAATATAATAATAACAAAGAAATTGCCTGCATAAATTTCGCAATGGCGCACACACACACATAGACAAAAGCTGGCAGGTACACACACATTTACAGCAATTGCGGATTTGTTATGTCTGTAAACAGTTATATGTGTGTCCGTGAATTGCTGGTTTTGCCGATTCATGGCAACGTGGCAGAAATGTTTGCCAATTGCGGCTTGTGGCATGCAACAACTGGAGGCGTACAATTGGCTGATGCAATTGATGGTCGAATTGCGTAAACATATGGGGCATTTGCTGTTGCTTCTGCCCATTGCCACATGCTTCAACACGTGCAACAGCGCGTGAGTCATATTATTTACATATGCTACCTCTCTCACTTCACTTGCGCTTTTTGGACACGGGAACGACGCTGACGTCGACTGCGCCGCCAGTGCGCATAGCTGCCAGCTATTTGTTGATAAGATATGTTTTGTGTTTGTGTGTGTGGCTTAATTTCAAGTGCAAAGCATATGCGAAAACTGAGTGCTACAGTCGGAGGAGTGCCCGACTAGCAGGTGCCCTGTTAGTAAATTCATTAATAATTTTTACGGCTACCTTGTTTTTACTATAAATAATTGATGTTTTTTATCTAAAAAGCAAATAATAAAATATTATATAAATTCTTGAATTTTAATAACTTAAAAGAGCAGCTAGTAAAACATATATAATATTGCTTTTCCCCGTAATGCCTATTACACAAATGTGCATACATTTAACCTCTTATACCCTGTTTTTAAACCGTTTGCAAGGGGTACAATTTTACCACTTGGGTTGGGGTTGCGCCCTTTTTGCAATAGCGGCTTATCAGCTAGACATTTGATCAGGCAGTTTGTGTTGTTTATGTCTAGCTGCAGTTTCGAATGAATCGTCGAATTTGTTGCTTTAGAAATCAAAAGCGCGCCAAACACTGCAGGTCAGCTAAATAGTGCCATGTAATCTTTGATAATAACAAATATTTTTTATTTTCCAATTTCAGTGCCACCATGGCGTTCTCACAGCAACTACCACAACAACAACAATCAGCGTTCATCACATTCTTCGCACCGTCTTCAATATCTTCAGCATATATCATATCAAGTTTTGATTCTGATTTCCCACATGAAGAGCAAACCAACATCGACAATGGAGAGTTTACATCTGCCCCGAGATCTATACTGGGATATGAAAATGGAGCCAGCCTCGCCGCCGTCGGCTGTGGCCAACGAGCTCTTTGAACTTAACCACCCAACAGCCTACTTCATATGTGACGATAACTTTGCAAACGGTCAGTGATATTCCAGTCTCAAGATATATCATTATCATTTCCTAATGCACATTCTCTTTTAGGTCTTTCGCTCTCGGGCGATGAGGAGGACAATCTGAAGGAAACTGACTGCTTGCTCAGCGATGAGGATTTTGTCGTGGAGTTTCTAGACATGATTGATGAAGGCAAGTTAAAACACCTAAGCTTACCTCCTAACAGCAGAAAACCAAATTTATTATGTTCAAGAGAAACTTCAAAAGTTCGAATTTTGTTTAGTTTTTGTACTGTTAAAAGGTAATTTCCAAAGGAATAGTTTATATGTTCAGCGAACTTAAAATTTAATAATGCATATATATAGGGATAAATTATTTCCGTTTTCTTAATTTTCTTACTAAATGAACTTAGTTGAAAAATTAACTAATTAGTTTTATAAATATTTTTAATATTTAAATTACGATGATTTAATTTTGATGATGAGATTAAGAAAAGCAAATAGACACTAATTAACATACATTAATCACAAGCTTATTTATTAACTGAAACTACGAAACTTTATCACACTAATCAAGTATAATTATTGATTATTACAAGAAGAAATTACATTAGCAAAAAATATAATATTATTTTATTCTAACAATTTACTAGCTAGTTAAGCTTTTGGATAAAAACAGTTAGAAAGTTCCTTCTGTTTACCTTGAAAAATTCTTAATTTAAGAGTTATTTAGTGTTTCTGCATTTTAATAACTTATTGCAAAATTGAGCTGCAGATTTTTTGCTAATAGTAAAAAAGTTTACGCGTACGCTTTTGAAAAAATGTCAATTCATTGATTTAAAAATTGTATAATATGTATTAATGGCTCACAATGCCACAGTTCACAATCTATATACATATATTATACAACATATGCCAAACCCAAAACAAACATTTTATAACGCGTTTGAACTTTGAACGTCTGAAATATGTAGACAAACAATGCGCGGCGAGCTTGTTGGACGACTTTAAATGATTGTTGTTTTAGTTTTGAAGTATTTTAAACGAACTCTTAGAACGGAATACATTACCAACAGTGTATTAAACCTGTTTCATTTAGCCTTAAAGCTGAGTGGCGCTTAGATTCTCTTAGCTGATTTTATATGTATATATTATATAATATTTACTTATTTTTAGGAAGTTAACATATAATATTGTCAAATTTAGTGCAAGAAATTTTATTTTTACTATACAATTTTTAAATCAACTAAGACTAATTTTCGTAGGAGTTTTATTTAAAAAAATTGTTTATGTTTGTATATAGACTATATATTAGCAATATCGCAAAATATATTTTGCCGAATGGAATTTTTTTAGAAAATTTCCAAACTGATTATTAAACAATTTGTGAATAGTTGGCAGGTTTTATTGGCTAGCTAAGTGTCAACGTGAAGAAACCGGTTTTATTGTTGTAGATTTTGTTCACGTAAAAAACTAGTATATTAGGTTTGTGGTTTAACCACCTGTGTGCCCAGTGTGGAACCTACACTGGGCATCCTTCTCTCTCGCATCCTTTTGAGCACTGAGTAAATCTCTAGATTAGTTTACAATTATTGATATTTAATTTAGAACACTAACCGTTAATTCACTTGAGTTTACTGTATAGGGTATTAACACAAATACCAAAAGACTAAGCACAATTTTCATTTTGAATATAATAATTCGAGATTTGTTTCCGAAACACAGCTTTGTCAATTTTAAACTAACGAGACGCCGATCAAGAAATTTACCATGGAGCCATATTTTGAGCATCTTATCGGCAGATAGATCGTTCCGCACTTGGACTCTTAACTGTCTGGCGATGTTTGGCACATGGCACATTTAATTTAAATATATATACACACCTGATCATATTAATAGGTACACCATGAAATTTTTCAATTATAATCCGTTTTATCGTAGTTTAAAAGTAGAATCTAAATTTTTTTTAGTACTTTCTATTTGTCAATGTGTGCCAGCACTGTGACAAAAAAATTAATCAGGGGAGCCCCCGATAACAGAGCTTTTATCGAAATTGCGAGCTGACCTCACATTTCGGGTGATCAAATTAATAGGTACAGTGCCGAAAACTCACTAAAATATAGTGAAGAGTTTTGAAATTCTAGTCTTTTTGGTTAATAAAGGTAAATTTAATTTATCTTTAGCCAAAATACATACAAATAGTTATTTTTTTTTTACAAGAATGGGCCGAAACACCATTGTTCAGAGGAAGAGGCCGTATTGGCTCTTAGCCTGAGAAAAGAAGGCCGTTCTCTTCGGGAAATTGCCAAAACATTCAATAGATCACACAATTTTGTAAGAAATGCTTTAAATAGGAAACCTAGTCAGGAAACTCGCGGAAGGCCAAAAAGCAACCAAAACACTTGACCGCTACATTGTCTCTATGAGCAAAAAGACCCATTTAAGTCGTCAAAGGCGATTGCAGCTGAAATTGGGCAAGAAGTAAGTGCTCCAACTATCCGCAGACGATTACAAGATGCCAATCTTCCTGGGAGAATAGCAAGAAAGGTCCCACTTATGCGTCAAAAAAATATAGCGATGAAGTGGCAACTTTGCTAAAGAGCACAAAGACTGGGTAGGAAGCACCGGAGAAAAAAAGTGGAGAAATATTTTATGGAGCGATGAAACGAAGATCAATTTATTTGGGAATGATTGTGAAAGGAACGTACGACGCCCAAAGGGAGAGGAATTCGATGTACGTTTCACTAAAAACTCTGTGAAACATGGAGATGTGATTATCATGATATGGGGCTGCTTCTCCTGGTACGGCGTAGGTCCATTTTTCCAGACGACAACCAGGATGAAAGCTGAGGAGTACAAATTTATATTGGAGAGTGCTATGCTTCCTTATGCTGAAGAAAATATGCCGTTGCGTTGGGTATTTCAGCAAGACAACGACCCGAAGCATACATCAAAGCTTTTGACCAAATTCTTTAAGGATCAAAAAATTGACGTCTTAAAGTAGCCCAGCCAATCTCCCAATCTAAATCCCATCGAAAACTTGTGGGGAGATTTAAAAAAGAAGTTGTCAAAGTATTTATTCTCAAACAAACAAAAATTATGGGAGGGCGTCCAAAAATTGTGGTATGACACTCCTATAGAAGCCTGCCAGAAGCTAATTAAGAGTATGCCGAACAGAATTATAAAGGTGACCAAAAATAGAGGTTTATACACTGGATATTAACCAGTTAATACTAATAAAGCAAAAAAATAATAATTACAACCAGTTAAAAAAGTTTTTCAGCCTAATATTGATCAGCCTAATATTGACTTCGAAGGACAAATGGATCTCTTTTCTTTTAAATCATTATCCTGTTATATAATCATGTTTATTTTATTGAAAACAAATATTCAAAGAAGAATTAAAACCTAATTTTAAGTTGATAGTATTGAATAAAACTGTTTTCTGTTATGTTGAAGTTTACGTACATGGGTGTACCTATTATTATGATCAGGTGTGTATATATATATATATATATAATGGGAAAATATGTCAAGAATTAAAATTTTGAGTTTTAACACGACCTTCTTGAATTATATCACTGTCGATGGCATCACACGTTAGGAACGAAACACGACGAAGTATACAAAATCGGTTAGGAATATATACGCGATCTTTTCTATCGTTTAGACGAGACATAAAACATCGGTATAAATGTTTAGAGTCGCCAAATAGATAACTGGTCATCTCGTCTAAATATCGAAAACTTTCAAATTTCTAAAAACCGAAATTTTAAAAAATTATTATTATAGTTAAAACCGTTAACGAGTATAGCACAGTCGGTAACGCCCGACTGCAACGTACTTGTTTTTTTTTGTATTTGTGTAAGCCATTATTTGCAACGTCATTATTATAAACGTGGCCAGCGGCGATCGCTTGGCCAACAAGGCAAAAACTAGATATGTGTTGGGTGTTGGTATTTCTGTTATTTGGCTTGAACGAAACAATTTAAATAATATTTTTTAACTATTTCCATACAACTCCTTTCCTAACTAAAACAACCCCGACTCTTCGTCGTTTTGAAACCACTTTTAATACCCTGCACAACAGTTAAAAGCTGCATGCAGGTTCAAGGATTTATCAGCTGACAGTTTAAGTAAACGTTTGCATTTTATTTGTGATGTTCATTTGCGTATGGAAAATTTTGCCTGCATTTTTTAGCATAAATTATTAATATGATAATAATTTTTTTTTTTTAGCTTCAACAGGAAATTTATGTTTATAATTTCTTGTTTTAATTTTAAACTCTTGTACGGGACGTGCCCCCCATTTTTGCATCAAGCAGCAACGCTGACAAATTTTGGGGCTTGGTCTGGCATTATGACAGGCTCTTGCATCTGCGCGAAAGGAAAGAGATAGGAGCTCAAGAAAGAGATAGAGAGAGGCAGAGCTTTAAATAGGGCGCTGTCATTGAACTCGGTTGACTTCATTTTTTTATGCTGTTGATTTTCTGCTTACGTCTGGTCACAACGCCTAGCTTATCATGAGAGGATGTGTATAGAATTATAGAAAAAAAGTATATTCAACTGATACATTCTTCTTATTATATGATCTACTGATCACTTTGCTTGATATCGATTACCTGCTTGCATTTGCAACACATTTTTGCATTTTTGAAATGCATTTTGTTTTCAGTCGAGTTCATTGAACGTCGCCCTGTTGCACTGGGGTCTCGTATTGTCTGGCCGATTTTATTTGTCATAAACAAGTTGGAATCTGGGGCTAATAATTTCGCGCGCCTATCAACAGTCCCTCGGGGGTATTGGGATTTGCACTGAGACCTGTTGGCTCGTATATATATATTCATAAAAAATCATTATTGATAACGTGCAGCGGAACGAATTTTCAATAAATGTGGATTAAAGCGGTGCTGAGAGTTCGAAGCACAGTGGCAAAAGATCTTGAACTCTGCAGCAAGCGCGCCAGAAAGTGAACCGGTTCACGTGAGATTTAACAAGAAATTTAAGCTGCATTATCAGACAAAAATCTCATAAAATTTTACAGTGTATGTCCGCTAGATAAAAAATTGATTGACTGTGTATTTTTACTAAATAATTTTATAAAATTAATTTTTCTAAAAATAAATTTAAAAAAAATGTTATTTTATTATCTGCGTTTAGACCAAACTCCAATTAATTCACTTTATCATTTCAGTCACAAGAAGCTTAAATCAATTTATAGATATTTTACTTTTTATTCTGTAATTTTTTTGGCATATTTTTCCTATTTTTATTGCATGTGCAGTAAATTTTGTACTTTTGCCCACTGTGCCAAGTCGTTGTGTGAGCTTGTATTATTATTTTTTGTTTTTGTTGTGTTCGGCTTGTGATCGAGAGACAACGAGACCGCAGATTGATCTTATTGCAAAGCTGTTGTCTCCCCCCTCCCCACACACACACTTACACAAAACGCGCTCTCTTTCGCTCTGTTCAGCTCGCTCTCTGTTGCGTCCGCTCTCGATCTGTCTTTTTTTGATAGGTTCGCCAGGGCAAAAACCGAATGTGCTCCGCGCAAAATGCTCAGTACAAATTGTTACTCTGGCGCGTGCGGTCGGTTAAAAGCACGGCTTTCGGTTACAGTTACAACAACAACAACAAATAATAACAACAACAACAACAAACAAAGAAACTGCCTTCAAGCGAAAAAAAATCAAACAAGACAATAACAGAAATAAGACAACAACAAGACGCACGAATTGGCGTTTTTTGAAACGCGCAAAAAAACATAAGGAAAAAAATAAACCAGAAAACGAAACGGAAACTAACGTGGAATTTTAATTGAAAACGAATTGAGTTGGCATTATTGGAGCGCTTAGACAAAGTGGCAGCCAGTGCAACGAGGATTTGCGAGGTGTGCGCGAGCGATCCTGTGAAATACGCGATTCGCAACGGCGCCAATCAAAACGAAACGCGTGCGTTTGAGGCGTTTCCATTTACGGCAAACTATATGTAGTTGATTTCTGCGGCACAGTACGCCTCTTTTTCCTACTGTCAACTGCTTCTCCTTCTCCCAAACCCAACCCCACCCCACCTCAACTGCTTTTAAGCCATTTGTAGGCTGGGGCAAAGGTTGCAACATTCAATTGTGAGCGCCAAGGACTTTGTGAGCATGATACCACACTGTGGATACCGTTACATGTGGAACCGTGAAATTGTGATCAATTCGCAAAAGTTGGTGAAGCGACGCTAAACGGCCGGACAAGAAAAACAACAACAACAACAACATTATTTACAACACATCCAATTCAACACATACAACAAAAAAATCAAAACTATACTGCATCACAGCTGCCACGCCCACAAAGTTATTGCGGCAGCAGTTGACCAGAAACAAAAGTCCATACATTTCACCCGCTCCCCCCTTGTGTGTGTGTGTGTGGCGTACGTGTGTGTGTGCGTGTGTATCCGCCTCACACCTTTCGCTTATTGCCTGTTATTTACTTGGCCAATTCCGTTTGCTTTGAGCCAACTTCATTTTTGATACCCGTTCAAAATTCGCTGTGATTTTTTCTCTCTCATTTATATTGTCTTATTTTTCGTCTCTTTATTCAGCAGGTTTCTTTTGCCTGTTTGTTTTTCTGTTGCAAATAAGTTTTGAAAGCATATTTTTTTAACGCGCATCTCGTTAAACTAGTAATTAGTTAGTTAGTTTTGTTTTAGTTTTTTGAATTTTCAATTTAAGGTTTTTCTTTGCGCTATCAGCGTTTATTTACACCTAACATTTAGTTGATAAGTGTTTATTAGCCCCCCTCCGCCTTCTTCCACGTTCTTTTTACTGCCTTTCGTCTTGCCACATTTTTCTTTGTAATTCGAGTACATCTTTTTTTTTGTTTTGAATCTGAGTCGCTGCTGCCGCAACAATGAGCAGTTATATATTTATGCAACAAGCCTACGGTTAGTATTACCCATCAACAATTATTGTCTAATAATATTTTATGCATTCATTCATTTTTATATCTGACATTCTGTTATGCATTTCTATGTTTACTATGACGAGACCTTGAAAACTTGATTATGATTTTTCTATATATATTTTTTATATTTAAATGAAAATACGGCAACCCTAAGAAGTGAAGGTTCTAATCCTACTATATGCTATATTTAAATGTTATATTGACATCTTTAATCTATATCGTATACAACTACTAATGAGTTTTCAGAAAGACCATAAATATTAGTGCTATTGTTTTTCTTCTTCTTTAAAATAAATGTTTTTATAAGAGTCAATTGTACTCAATACGAAGCCCGTACTTAAATCAGATCCTAGATAAATAAATGAAATCAGAACTAATTGCAATTAACTAAAGATATCTAATCTTGCTATAAAACCGTATATCTTATATGATCTTACAGTTACTATAGGCAAAAATTAGCATAATAATATATTCCAAGGAACTTGTTGAATCAGGTTTTATGTTTAACGTAAGCGTATTTACTTGATACACTGCGTTACGTATCTGAGTAGAATATAAACTGATCAACAATTTTAATTACGATAAAAAGCTGTATCTGAATTAGAATTCTCATTCACATGGCGATAGAAAGGGTTATAGAAATGGTTAAATAAAACAGATAGAGAAATCATATGTTTATTCATTTAAAAATATTTTAGAAAGGTTTCAATTATGTGAACTTACCAGTTGCTATCAGAGTTGTGCCCGCTTGATCATGTTTATTTCCAGGCAATACGCCACTGAAAGTAGAAGGAAGTAATTAATGAACTTTAAAACTACCCAGTTTAATCATTATTTTACTTAGAAATTTTAATCAATAGACATAAAAATGTTGCAAATAGGAGTGGTTATAGAAATACATAAACATAGTAATATAAAAGAGATAGACAAATAATATTCATATACAAATATTTTAGAAAGGTTTCAATTAAGTGTTAGTTTAAGTATTATTTTTATTCTAGAAATTTTTCAATAGACAAAAAAAATGTTATATATTTAATAATTGAATGCTAATTTAAAGTACAAAAAATTTAAATACAAAATTTCTCTAAGATTAATCATAAGATTTAATATACATATATATATATATAAAGTTTTGATAAACGCGCCCATCTCTTTCTGTCTGTCAACTGTTTGTTTTTGTCCGATTGTGTGTGTGTGTGTGTGTTTTTTTGAGGCTGTGTGCAAGTCTGGTCGGTTGCTGAAGATGACTTTCTGGTCAAGCGGGTTTATCATATATATATATATACATATATATATATACATATGCTTGTACTTCTTTTTATTATTGTTTATTGTTTTCCATTTGCCACGATTGCCTCGCTTTCGGTTTGTTATTTATAAATTTCATTTGCATTTTATAACCTGTGCACAATGCTCAACAGACGTGCCCTTTCCAAATATTTGAAAGAAATGCTTTATTTATATACAATATATGTGCATATATATATATATTTATATGAACATGTATTTATATAAAAAAGAGTCTAGCCAGCTGATAAACGTCGCTGTTCTCAGATACTTGTTCGAGAGATAGCCTAAGTTCACGTTTTTATGGGCTTTCTATGACCTTGACCCCATGACACACTTTTGGCACAGACTACTAATTAATAACATAGCTAAATGTTGAACTATATATTTGTTGACACTTGTGTTTTGCTAATTTACCCATTACCAAATGGGAAATTTTAGACCTTTATCTTTTCTAGGCAAACTGCTGAGCTGAGCTCGGTTTTTTTTCTATAAACATCTACGACGTCTATGTTCCTAACGTCCAAGGTTATTTTTAATCATGCCCCCATTTATAGTTAATAAATTACTTTTCAAATACATATATATAATATATTTTTATATATAGCGAACGATTGTGCGAATTGGCATTGCTTTATTTCTGCTGTTCCATTCTATTTGTTGTTCGCAGAGGCAACTTTGTTTGCATTAATCTCTGATTCTCGTTGCAGCTGCAAATTGCGTAGTTTGCAGACCAGATGTAGGACACGATTTAAACCGATCAAAGTATATATTTCTAGACCCTCGATGTAGGCTTTTTTATTCTTTTGTCATAAAAAGGCTAAGAATATCAGCGTAAATCTGCAGCTTCCTCATGGAAACAATGTATCTGAATCTCTGATTTGATTTCTAAATATAATCGTATAACTTTAAATTTGAAAATAATCAATCGTATTATAAAAAAACAAATTTATTGATTTTGATTTTTAAGCCACAACTCAAAAAAACCAATTTAACTTTATATATTTTATGTTAATAAAAGCCGGAAGTGGCAAACCCTAAATTAAAACCAAAAAAACCAACAAGTTATTTTAATAAAATTAATGCGTTTTTTATATATTATTAATGTAGAATATGAAATTTTTAAGTGATTTATGTTTAAGATCTATTGTAAGGGTAAAGCCCTGTTTTCCAACTTAACCTTGAGTTTTATTACTAACTGAATATTGATTTAAGAAACACGCGAATAGGTCATTAAACTGTAGCTCGACAACTAAACAACTAGCAAATCTATATATAATATATTTCAAATAGCAACTGACAGTTATTTAATTAATTTATTAATTAACTGTGCCCTTAACTGATTTACATAAATGTTTCATTTGCAACAAAGTAGCAGGAAAAACTTTCCATTGCTGTTTCCATATTAGATTAATATTTATATAATTTATAGATCTTTACATGGAAATGAATATTATGAAGGCACGCCCTATATATATATATACATATATATATATAATGTAGGTGCAGTGAGTGAAAAACAAAAAAACTAGATTTTTATGTTAATTTGATTTGAATGCAATTTGCAGTTGCTCTGTTTTTATCTGAGCATGGAACAAGTTATGTTAATTGAAAGCCCCAAGTGTCTCCATGGAGAATGCGACCCAGACCAAGGTGTCGGCTGCTGTTGTTGTTGTTGTTGTTCAACAGGTGCCAACAGGTGCGCCGGCGAAGGTCAATTCAGTTCGATATCTCCCACACGAACTGTGTAGATTTTTTTATATATATATATAACTATATATATGGGTCGATCCATGCGCTGCAGTTGGCAACTGTTGCTGATAACCTTTGCTGGTCAGCGTCGCTGCTCAATTGAAACGAAAGTCAGATGAAACAAGACAAATAATCAAATCGTTCAGTTGCCAGCGAACTAATTTCAATATTTGACGTCTCTCTTCAAGTGAGAATCAATAAAAGAATTGAAAGCAATCACAAACAGCAACAGCTGAAAATGTGCCACAATCAATATGCAAATATTTACGAGACGCCCCAGCTACGAATGGTCCAATCCAATCCCGGTGTCCTTCACGTCGTCAAATGGAAATCATTCTGAATTGAGCGTATAAAAATATTACGACGCAGTTTTTGTGCGCAGCTGATATCGATATAGATATCGGATATATCAGTTGTTCTTCAAAATGAGACCACCATATCAAAAATGGGATTTCGGCTCACATAACGGGTAATATAGGGTACTTATTTATATTGATAACTTACTCGAAGATAGTAAAAGTTGGTCTGATAACGACCAATAAGGAATGATCATTATGAGCTAAACTTATTACAATAAATCTTGCTAATTCGTATTTATAGAAACCATTTTTTGCAATGCAACAGATTTTTTTAATCCAAAATGAATAATTAGTTTTCTACACAAAGTAGACTAAAATCAAATAAAATGAAAACTAACTTGATAAAAAATTTAAAAAATTTAATAATGTAATTTTGAAACTTTGTTTGATTAGTTGTTTAATTATAGTTTAATAATATTCAAACATTTATTTAAATTATATAAATAATATTATAATTTGGCTTCTATTTTGCAGAGTGCCTCATCGATTACAAGTCGACAGACTTTTCCGATGTGGTGCCCCAGGACATGCTGCCCATAACCAAAGTGCAGATCGCTGCAGATGCCGCTGATTTCCAATTGGGCGACTCCTCTCTGATATTACAACAGCTAACGCCGCCGCAGTCGCCGCCACAATCCGATGTCTACCAACAGCAACAACAACAACAGCAGCAGGAGCAGCTTGTCAAGCAGGAGCACAAGGTGGTGAGTGTGACAAAATTACACAACTATAAATTGAATTTAATGTGCCTGCTCTTCCACAGCTGTCCTATGCCACAGATGCTGCAACAACGGTTGCCACTGCTGCCCCGTACAGCTTCAACAACTGGGCGCCGTACAGCGAAATCACGCCCGAAACTCAACTTGTGGACGATATTGTCAATATGCGCGCCCAGGAACTGCAGCTGCCCATCGACTGGCAGCAGAACAACGATGATTGCGAATCGCAGGCTTCATCGTCTCTCGACAGCAGCAGCAGCAGCAGCAGCAGCTGCATCGGCAGCAGCAGTGGCAGTGGCAACAGCAGCAGCATTGCGGATGCGGACGAGGAGTGGCTGCCGCTGGGCAGCAGCAGCTCGCCCGCGCCGACCCTCGGTGATGAGGAGCAGCGGTCAACATCGTCGGCCAGAAGCAGCGGCAGCTCAAAAAAGCGGACACGCACCTATGGACGCGGTGTCGAGGATCGCAAGATACGAAAAAAGGAGCAGAACAAGAATGCGGCCACGCGCTATCGCCAAAAGAAGAAAATGGAAATGGAGCATGTGCTCGGCGAGGAGCAGGAGCTGGCCCAGACCAACGAGGAGCTGCGCCGCACACTCTCCGAACGGCAGCACGAGTCCCGCTATCTGCGCCAGCTCATACGCGAGTTCTACAAAGAGCGCAGGCGGCAATGAGCAACAACACCAACAACAAAAACTATCAAGTTCAAAAATATTGATTTTCCCCCTTATACTCTTTGCAAAGTTATCGTTATCGTTATCATTATCGTCATTGTCACGTTGTAAAATCCTAACAATTTTATTTTCATTCAACAACTCCGAACTCCTTCTGCACAAAAGCAAAGCACAGTTTTAGCCGCCTGTCCGGGCGATCATATTTGGGCACTTATGACAAGTCAAATCCTGCGACTTTGAATCCTTTTGCCAGTGTGCTCGCCCGGGACAAACAAACAAACAACAACACAGGCCAAGTGTGCCTTAAAATTGGCACCAAAATATGCAAAAAAAAGTATCATTATTGAAAACCTTTTTGTTCTCCATTATATGATTTAATGAATATACCCTGTGTGGCGGCCGCTAACTGTTAATTATTTCACTCTTCTTTTTCTTGACATCAATAATTAAATTAGTTCTCTGACACATGTAAAACAATTTTATCTTTTAACAATAAACGTTATGCAGCATATTGTCTATTTATGAGTAATAAATTATAAAGGGTTTTCAAAAAACTGTTTTCCTTTTTTTTGCATTGAATTTTTCTGGCTTTCATTTACAGCATTAAAATTGTAGTTTTCAAAATAAAAGCTGAAAGTGCATAATAAGTTCTCATTGTCCGGAAATGTCTTTTAGATTTAATAATTGAATCCTTACAAAGGCGTAAACCATATTTTATGATAAAAAAGAAGCTTCTATATAATTTTTTTTGGTAGTTAAATTAGCTCAACATAAAATATAAACCAGTCTCTGCTTAAACATAAAAACTAAAGCAGTCTGGCTCACCTGACAACATACAAAAAACAAAAAAAAAAAACACAAGCTTTAAAACTCGTTTAATGAGTTGCCTACTTAAGGCAATATGGCATAATTATAATAATACCCTGTAATATCGAAAATTGACAAATATGTGATTTATATAAATCAACAGAATGTAAAATGTTCGCAATTGAAAAGTTCCATAAACTAGCTTTGTTAAGAAAATGTAATATTTTTTATTCATTGGAAAAGCTTTAATTCAAATTTCGCATATTTGGGTAAACCTTTCTCAAAATATTAAAAAAGATTCATCAATTTTGTGTGTAGAAATAAAAGTTGTTAGAGTAGCTCGAACTACATATTTTAGAATTTTTTTGTATAGCATTATATTTTTTTATAGGGTATATTTGCTGTCGACTCTGTCATTGTTAATACCCGTTTAGCTTATAGTTGTAAAAAAGTTAGCTTAATCAATTTATAGTCAACAACATTTTCAAGCAGCACAATTTAGTTCCAGCTCTACCACCACCGACGACGCCGACACCACCCCTGCAACCTCCCCCTTATCCACAAGCACACGTGACGCGAGGGTATATGTATCGCATAATCGGATTATGATTGTGTCTATGCGGAAGTTATTAGTCGCGAGCACTGTTTGTAGACAATCTTCGCATCTTGTGACGTCGCCTCGTCGCCTCGTCGCCCCGTCGCCAAGTGCAGTTCGGGGCAGCAATTAATTGAAAAAATTGCAAAGCATCAGCTCGGCAGATGGAGATTGATGCAGCGAGTGCCAAAAGTGAAATCCGGATTACAAATTGGGTGCAGGGTATGCAGCAGGCCGAAAACAAAACGATAGCAAAACGCAAAATAAACATAAATATAAATATTACAGTCGATTGCAAACGACTGCGCAATACTCTATTTACAGTGTAAGGAAAGCTAACAACTTGTTGAATATTCAAACTGTAACAATAGCGATTTGTGGCAAATTTAAAGCAGAAGCTTGTCACTATTATTCTATCAGATTGCATTGGTTCTGTGCGAAAGATAAACAATTTTTTTGATGTTCGATTTGGACGTAGCCAAAAGATAGAAAAAACGTTTTGAATTGTTTAAGTATAATAAATATTTTATATATCAAGAAAATCATTTGACCAAAAACTAACTAACGAACCATTAATCAATAGTTCAAACCTTGGTCCGAGCGGCAAGGTAAATAAAAAGAATTTTAAAAAAATTTTAAAATATTTTTTCTTATAAATAATAAATAAAAAAAATTATCAGTTTTTAAAAAACATCGATAAATCTAACTTTAAGCTAAAATGAAATGATTGCACAAAGAGACAAATGGGTTCGAGCCATAAACTGAGGCAGAGATTTTGTTTTTTTTGTTATACAGACACCCAGGCACATATTTTAAGAAACAAATACACTTTGTTTGGCATTTTTGTGACTAGTGTATGACAATTTCTCAACTGAGTGTGTTGTTGTTGTTGTTGCTGTTGGATTTGTTAGCCGTGGGATTTGCGCGCTGTGGCATTTGACTGATGAGTTGGCGACGTGAGCGCCACCAGTTGAGTTCGCTTTTGCTGCAGATGCCGCCTTCGATGGGGCATCGGGCGCCATTTTCACTACTAAACTAAATTTTCCACATCGTTAATTTATATTAATATGATTTCTGTGTCAACGGTCGCCCATGTCTGAGCCAACGTACTCGTCACCCGTCGTGTATATATTTATATATATATATAAATGTATGTGTGTGCGTGTGTGTGTGTGTGACCAGGAGCGACACCCATGGAGGTCGCCGCGACGCCGTCGCAATGTTTATCTAAATTGTTATTTTTCACACTCACGCAGTTCAATGAATTTGTGAAAATTACGTTTGGGACTTTGTGTTTGCTCATCGACGTCGCCAATGCCAATCGCTTCCTGTCCCCCCTCTCACCCACTCTCGCTCTCTCTCGGTAGACTCCAACTTTAAGCGTGTATTGGCATCGAAATTGAATTTGGCTCCATTGTGTTAATCCTGTTATTAGCACACATGAATCCTTTGCTTCGATTCTTTAACCACAGCCGACTGTCAACACAGCCCAGCGAAGAAATGTTCACGTTTCGAGTGCATGAAAAGCCCGGCTAATGGAAAATGCGAAAATACGGTTTTTTTTTGTGGGCCGCTAAATAAATTTGAAATAGTTCAAACACTTGTTGAGCCAAGTTGAGTAAGATTTTTATTTATGTTTGAGTTAGAGAAGTAAGTTAAGGTATATAAAATTCGATTTTAAGTTTAGTTTTCAATATAATAAATAATGATTTACTAATTTTTAATCATTTCAAATGAAGTTTAAACTAAATTCAAGACAGTAACACAAAATTCCATTGAAAAATAATATTTTTTTAATTTTATTTAGATTCAATGTTTACTTTTAGACAAAAGATCTACCAAAAAAAAAAGCATCTTTCAATATATAATATATAATATCTATAATACCAACGATTCTGTTCACTTTTTCAATCTTTTCTGTATTAGATACAAATGTATCTGAAAATAACAGAACCCATTTAGTTTGTTGACTTGCGTTTGGCACTTACTATAAATAGCACACGAATAAAATATATATAATATAAATTGACTGGCGATATATAGAGAGACCCATACAGAGTCAATCCAATTAGCCGATAGCATTTTTGAACTCGAACGTCGAACTCAACCCTTGGACACGTTCCCCAATTGCGATGCGTAAATTTTTCAATTGAATTGAAATTGGCCCGCATGAAAGGTGTTAGCCCGTTTTATTCATGTTGTTTACATATTATTTAAGTTTATTTTTATGAGGTGGCTAAAAAAACGAAACAGCAACAAATAAAAGAAAAGGTGCAAATGAAAATGTGTGCGGCCTGCGGGCTGAGATAAGGACGATCGGACAGACGTGCTGTATGCGGCATTGCGATAAGATAAGCAAAAAATCAAACAGTTGGCTTTTATTTTCTGTTAAGGGTCCAAATGTGGCTAAGGGTAGTTGCTGGTTTCCAAGCGCATAAAAATCGTGTGTAATGGAAATTAGTTTTGTGCAATTTTATACTGTTTTCACACTCGTTCGCGAAGTAAAATGAGTATATTGGGTTTGTGCAATGTCCGGCATGTTGTCCGTCTGTCTGTGCGGATTAACGGCGATTGCGAGCTTGACATTCCGGCCATGCTCACTAGAAAACCTGCCGACCTGCCTATATTTACCAGCTAGAGTTACCGAATTTGAAAGTATAACTGGTGACCTCCTTTAAAGATCGGTACTATAATTTCGGCCTTATAAAAATTTGTATAAATTGAAAATGTTTTAAATGCCAATCAAGTCAACGTATTTTCCTAATATTTTAAAATATTTTTTACTTGTATTAAGCAATTCTACTTTCTATTTTATAACTTTTTTATTATATATATTCAGATGCTAGTAAGATGCTTTTGAGTTGCGACGTTAATATTCCGAACCACGAATCGCGAAAGCCTATATCTTCCACATTTTTAGATCTTCTTCTTTAAATAATTTCGAAATACTGAAATTTTCCAAAACAATAATAGTTAAGAGCGTGAACGAGTATTATGCAGTCGGTAACGCCCGACTGCAACGTTCTTACTTGTTGGTTTTTTTTTCAACTTGGCAAATAAATTGAATTCGCCAGAAGAGCTCTTTCGATTTTCTCTCTCCCTCTGGCTTTCTCTCGCCATCTCTCTCTCTCTCTCTTCGCTCTCTCTCTCTGTTGTAATTAGGAGCTGCCCTGTTGCAGCCTCATGTGGTGCTAAATCAATTTGCGCCGCGTAATTACATAAGTACATTTTTTTGTTTGTGTATCTTTGAGATACTTTTGTGTTGTATCTCTTGACATTTCCGTCATATTTTTGCGGTAATAAAATTTACACTAATGGACGCAGAATCCATTTAGTGCACGCCATGACTCATAGCCAACACCACGTCCGTGTCCACGTGTCCATTAACAATTCCGTAAAGCCGCAGAGCCGCACAGTGGCGCAGTGGCATCGCTGCACAGTGGCTCATGTGATTATACGCACGCCCAAAATGCAAATCGCCTTGTTAAATGTCTCATTAACATGTTAAGGGTTAAGTTGATGTCCCATTCGACATTATGACATTGTTAAATGTTATGAAAAGATTCTTGATATCGAATTTCGAATTTCTCTCTCTCTCTCTCTCTCTTAATCTCCCTCTTACTCTTCTCTCTGGCATAGCGATTCGATTCCGCCTGCTTGGCGTCGCTGGTGACTTGCAAATGAAGTCCGCCGGGGTTTACCCATTGGCATCCGTTTACAGCGCCTCAGCGCTGACGTTTTGACTTTTAATTGTGTTTTAAAGTGTTCGTTGAAGGAGGCGGGGGTGTGTGAGGGGTTTCGCTTACAGGCCATTTGGCTGTTGATTTAGCTCGGCTGTTTGGTCATTTGATGCCTAATTAAATTTAACGATGACGCTGATTTCTCCACTGGGCAGCTTTCAGCCAAAGGTTTCATTTTACATGGGAATGCGAATGGGATTCCCAATGCGTGAAAATGTTGTGTGTGTGTGTGTGTGTGTGTGTGTGTGTGTGGGAGTGTGTGGCATCATCGCTGGCACTGCAACCCCCAGCTATAATTTCTATTTGCAGTTGATATGCGAGATTAGTGGTTAAATTTATATAATAATGCAGTAGAAATCATTTTAAGTATATTAATATTAATTTAGATTTCTTTTTAATATACAATTTGTTGTATTTATTTAATTAGGAGAACCTTTTTTTTGCTTTTATTTTATTTTAGCTGTTAGATAGTTCAATTAGGTATCAATTTGCAAATATTTTACCATTATTTTAATTGTTTAATTTCATTTTGATCATTTTCCTTTTCAACATTCTCTTTAGTCTCATTTCATTTCTGTCCGTGTTGCAGTTTATGCAATAAACTAAAGCCACATTAAATAGCAGCAACAATTTTTAAACACTTTCCTCAACTAACCACGTTTACCGCTCCTCTCTGTTCGCCTCCCCCCCTCTCACACCAATTTTCATTCAGAGACTTTGTCTGACAGACGAATCGACGAATGCAATTTCACGGCTATTTGAATGGGCATGAAAAAAAACAACTACGTTTTGCGTATAATGCAATAAATGAGCGCAATTTTCAATTTGCCAAACAGATGAGCCACAAAACGGGCCAAAGCAGCTCTCCATTTGCCAACCCCCCGCTCCCTCTCACTTTCCTGCCGTGTCGAGCTTTCCACGAGTTTTGCGTGCAATGCGCAGGGCCTTTAAACCAAGTGCATACAGAAATTTCCGGGTGCGCCGTGAAGTATGCAACATGCAACATGTGTCCCGCACCCATCTGCCGGCAACCCCGAACGCAGGTTAGACAGATGCAACAATTAGCGTTGCAGCCAAAACGGACAAAAAACACAACCCTTTTTGACATTTACACGTCGTACGTGACATTTGGGCAATTGCCTGCCAATTGTTTTCAAGTGGTTCCACGGAAAGGGTGAGGCGAAGGGGAGGGAGGCAAAGTTTACCAGCCGCTGGCGAAGCTTGACAAATGTGCATTTCATTAGCCAGGACGCGGTTTCAATTTTCCTTGCGCTGATTTGTTGTCCAACGACATTCAAAGGCTTCAACCAAGACACGCACACACACAGCATTGCTACACTGAACAAAATCTTCTATTTAAATTAATTGATTAATTTGTGGATACAAATATTTAAGAAAGAAATCAAATGCAATAATTGGTTATCGTTGCGCTATTATGTTAACAATTTCGAATAAAATGTTCAAACAAAATATTGATAAAATACTATTTAAATTGGTTTTTGGTATTAAGCCAAACTTTATTAAAACTTAATAAATGTTTAAATTGCTAAAACCAATGGAAAATTTGTACTGTGTATCGACAGCAATATCATCCACATCATTATTATCCTTTATCATCCACTTGCAAACAAGCGTCACTTGAATCCTTAGAAAAATCAAAAACAATTAAAGTTTGCTCAAGAAAAACAAAACTCATCAGCCAACACACAAGCACACACACTGGCACACACACATGCACACACACATACACACACACACACACCTAAGCAGACATTTCAACATGTGTGTAAACATGTCCTCAAACTCCCTTTTATCTTACCCCAGCCAACGCATGCAAAGATAACGTTGCCTACTTTTGTGCGCTCGCCAACGCAAACAACTTTTTGCGTGACGTCTGATGCCCCCCTCCCCCCACTCAGACCCTCTTCTGAATCTATTGCCCCTGCCCTTTGCAGCCGCCACCAAGCCAACGATAACTAAATTTGTACATTTGGTGTAAATGTAAATAGATTGTTGCCCGGATTTGTGTGCGCGAGTGTGTTAGTGTGTGCGAGTGTGTATTGGGTGATTAACGGGTGGCTCTGGCTTTAGCTCTGTGTCGTCTTCTGTACTCTGTATTCTCTACTCTGTATTCTGTATTCTGGCAGCGGCGTCGCTCGTTTGGGGGCGTCGCTTTTTGCGGGCTGGCCAAAGCGGCGCCATTCAGCCGCCAGGCAAACCAAAGCTCACGCCTCAGCTGACGCCTGCCCACCCGCCCCTCGGCCGCAAGGCAGAAATTAAAATATGCATTGGTGTTTGTTATACCCTGGATCAGAGCTTCCAACGGGTTTGTTAGCGGTTCAGTTTCGAGAATAAGTGTTGCACAATATTTAAAAATATAAACAATTTTACAGTATTGCAAAGTGCTTCCTTCAATATATGATTTAAGATAAATTTTTAAATAACATTTCATTTAAATACAATTTAAAAGGTGATAAGCAGTATTTTATTGATTCCCAGTTAAGAAAATTATAGAAAAAACAGTGTTGGGAAGTTCAAGAAAATCAAAAAGTCCGCGTTAAAATTTAATAAAATATAAATATTAACATATTTCAAGAAGAAATAAAATTGATCAATAACAAAATCCGTTTTTTATAGGGTATCTCATATTTATACAATTATCAAATGAACTGCCATGTGTAAATGTAACTGATTTACAGGGTGGACTACTGATGAGAGATGTCCTTGAAGCTAAACAACGAGCCGAGTTTCGAGCACAATGCGTTAGCTAACAGAGCTGTTGTTTAGAAAATCATAAAAGTTTTTATTGATCCCATGGATTGAAAGTTCCTATTCAACTTTAGAGTGAATACCTTTAATACACTAAATGAATAGATGTTATATAAAACTAGAAGTAAATGAATACCTGAGTAAAAAAATACTGAAAAAAAAGAAGATTGAAGATTGTTATTTAAATGAATGAATGTTTTTTAAAATTAAAATATTAACATTGAAAAGAATCTTAAATTTGAAAAATTGAATAATTAAATAATTTTCAATACTTTCAATCTTTTTTTTAGTAAAATGAGATTTTCAGAAATTTCTTGAAATAAAACTATATTTTTTGAAGATTTGTAACTTGATTTAAGTTGAAGAGTTGCGAATTCTTGTAATACATAAATAGATCAAACTTAAATGTAGTTTTGATAAAACTGAGGTGCCATATCTTTTGTCCTTTTGGACCTCCTACGGGTGGCGGATTTCATAAACAGACGGAAGCCCCCAGCTGACCTGTACAGTCTTCTGCTCATTTACATAATAGCAACGACGAGGGTCTGGAAGAGGAGCTAGGGGACAGGGTGTAGAAAACTTGACTTTGCTTTTTGTATCATTGGATAATGCGCCATCAATAACAATTATAGGCGAGCCATCAAAGGCATCCACTGGACGTCAGGCGTGTCCAGGCCAGGATATTCCAATTAATGCTGCTTCATTGAACGCTGCGTTAAAACTAAGCTTTTGCTGTGCGGAGAAAGGTGAGCAGGGGGGAGGGGGCGCTGGGAGTAGTGGCTGCTGCAGCAGAGTTGTCGCGTAATTTAAATGCTAATTTCGCTGAGGACCTTTTTAAGGTGCGCCGCAGTGAATTTTTACTAACATTTTCATAATCACAAATCAAGCGGAAGGTGTAAAAAATAACTTTGATTACATTAACATTGTAAAGCAGTTTTAAAGGCGTTGGGGGGCGTGGCCACCCGACCAACACTTCTTTTTCTCCTCTTACTATGTCTCGCATTCAACGTGACGTATGCGCAATATTTGCTCGTGGCATATTTTTAAAGAAGTCGTCTCAACTTTTTAATGACACCAATTAGCAACTGTTTCGAAGGCGAAGCAAACTGAACGTTTCCCATAAGCCGCTGAGCCTTTCACATGATACTCGAACTGGAGACCGCTTCATGTCCTCTCTCTCTCTGCTCCTTGTTAAGTCAAATGTGGGCTATAAATTCAGTCGTTGCCACTGTGTAAATAATAATTATTTCTGTGCGCCTTTCAGCTGACGTCGCCGAACATGCTTCAAGTGTGTGGGCAAACATCTGTGGTATATATTTATCTATATATACATATATTTGAAGGCGTGCACTTTAAGCCACTCTTCAACATTTCAATTTAAGGTTGGAATACTGATTTAGATTAAGTTTAACTTTAAAAATCGTTTTTTAGCATTTTTCATTTTCTATTTTTATTTAATTTATATTACTAAAAAAGTAATTCCTATTTTTTGAAACATATTTAATGTTAAGGCAAAATAAAAATAGTTAAAAAAACAATAATTTTCAAAATTATCCAAAATCCGGAGGTATCAAAATCTGTCAAAAGGTTGTTATCGATTTTTATCGATATTAATGAAACGGAGCAAGTTATCGATATGTACGAACTGAATGAGATCAATATTAGCTTTCTAGCCTTTGTTTAATTTCCGATATTGCTGCGTTCATACAGACGGACAGATAGACAGACAGACAGATATACAGGGCTATATATACTTGCCTCCTTCTGCCTGTTACATACATTTCAACAAAACCAAATACCCTTTTAACCCATTTTCAATGGGTTCAGTGCATAAACAGCTAATAATTGTATAAATAAATTATATAAATTATAAATATGATTCCGCACAATAAGAATTTTATTTAATGTACATTTACAGCTGAGCTCATATAGAGCTTAAAACTCATGTGCATAATTTTTATGTTCTATATGAACCCATCCATAAATGGCACACGTCCAGTTAATAAATGGTTCAAAAGAGTATTCGATCAACGCTTGTAGCGGATACAGCTCTCTTTGCTGTATCGTCCATTTAGCATACGGCCGATGTTAACGCCCAAATTCATATCGGACTTGTAATTGATGGGCAATATCGGCGGCAGACGTTTCTCGACCCAGCGAATGGGCCGTCTCAGTTCCTCGACGCTGTTGTCCAGCTTGATGCCGCACTTGCCCATATGCTGTTTGAACTTGTTCGGCTTGTGCACCCTATCGTAGGGATCGCGATAGTAATCGCGATAGTTCTGGCATTCCAAGTAAAAGGCATCGATTCGCGCCACATCGGCATAGTCCACAATGGACAAGCCAATCTCGGGCACAAAACCCAACACGGCGCGACGATGCAAATGGGCGCTCCGCGAAACGGTCAGCATATCGACCTCGG
Organism: Drosophila paramelanica; assembly: GCA_035043915.1. Lineage (NCBI taxonomy): Eukaryota > Metazoa > Arthropoda > Insecta > Diptera > Drosophilidae > Drosophila > Drosophila paramelanica. The sequence continues at coordinate 1,346,063 of JAWNMO010000077.1, read as the reverse complement.
GTATTTTATCCAAATTCATATTTCAATTGAAAACGTTGCACAACAAACAATCAAATTAAAATAAATAATTGAAAGTTTCACAATATATGAAAACGATTTCAATTCAACCAAATTTGATGACAAAAAAGGAATTGTAAAAGGCCAAAAAATTAAAATGACAGTTAAGAAACGACAGCTACGATCTGGATAATGTGTATTAAAAAGCTAGGGTATTTTTATTTGGTAACGACTCTATAAAATTTCTAAAATTTCAAGACATTATCTAAAAATAACTCCAATCTGAAAAGCTTATAAAAAAGACGATTGGGGGAAAAAGTAGCCAAATCACCAAAACAATTTAGAGGGAAAATCATGAAAAAGTTTTGAGAATTTGAAATATGGGTGCTATGGATTCCAGACTTTTACATGTCAAAATGTTTGTCAATTTTAGCATGATTTTTTACCAAAAATCTGACACTAATTAAGACAAATAAAATCGATTTAAAATACAAATTCGCAATTGTAAATTTTGAAAAAAATATGTTTGGAAATAAGTAAGGGGGATAGGGTGACCGAAATTTCAAAAATGGATTGATTTTAATCAAAATGATTCCTCATAAGACGGAATAAATATAGAGGTCAAATTTCGATCAAAGCTCAAAAATGGGTGTTAAAATTGAGTTTATGCTTAAAACATAATCGATTACACAAAAGCTAAATACAAATATTGACCTACCAAAGACGTGTGGTTAACATAAACTTAACTTGGGGCAATAAAAAACCACTTCATCAAACCAACAATCGAAAATATTGGCAGCCCAAATAAAAATGCACAACCTATTCTTACCTCATCTGTCTCCTTTCCCCCCCTCCACCCAGCGAAAAGTCAATATTACAACGAGCGATTATGTTAGAAAATGGGAATCACTTATGGTCTGGGAGCATAATAAATGTAAATATGCCCAAAGACACAGAGGGGAGGGGGTCGGGTGGGGGGAGAGTGTTGCAACTGCTTATTGTGCTGATTAAAAATGGAGCTGGAGATGAAGAAGGAGCACAATTTGAAGGATGTTCAGCAGCTGTTGACAACGAAAACAAAAAAAAAAGAAGCTGTCGTCGCTTGCTATTGACATTTGACAGGGACGCGTGGGCTGGCCCCCAGGCGGAGTGGGAGTTGCTGTTGTTGGTTGTTGCTTGAGCTGGATTTTACTAGCTGGTAAGTCGATTGCCTTTTTTCCTATTATTACTTCACTTTATAATACAATATATTATTTTTTTGCCTTGTTTTTAGCGTTTAAAATAACCGCGGGTGTGATTTTTTATATTAATATTTTTTTTATTTTTTTTTTATTTTTACTCAGCCAAGTGATTCGAATGCCTTTGGCCTGGGGGTCGTGAGCTCCTGAAAGTCCTGTCATGATTAAATTTGTGTGTTAACCGCTTTTAAGCCGGCGCCTTGTTATTGTTGCCTGCTTAAATATGCTGCTCGGGTGCGGCGAACGCTGCCCCATTTGATTGCATTAAAGTCAGTCGCCCCCAATGCGCCCCAACCAGCCCCCCCTTTGCAGATGATTGACACGCTGTTGCGGTTGCTAGGATATTGGCCCGGACTGAGCGTAAATCTGTTCGTGAAACACAAACATTAAATAATGTCAAGCTGTTTGGCCATTAGCTATTTTCAAACGATTATTTGGGTATTTATTACATTAAATATTACTTGCAGTTTAATTTTAAATCTTTTTTAACATATCTCATCTAAATTTTTGGTGTTGTTCTGAAGAAATTTAGGTAATTGTAAACTATTAGAATTTATTTTTTATTCATATTTATTTCGGTTAAATTCAAATTATGAAATCGCTTACAAAATGCATTCAACCCATAAATTCGTATTTCCCATTAAATGCCCCAATCCTTAAGTTCAGCACTCGATATTTTATCGATTCGCTCACGTTTTGAGTAAAAAGGTCCTTACATAACCCGGCGCAGACTTTGCCATCAATTTGCCCCAACATAAAAACCAGGACAAACAGAGTCTAGCCTTGGAGAAGAGCAGACCGAAAAAACCAAAACCAGTTTATAGTTATTTGTTGTATTTGTTTTTTTTGTTTGGCTTTTTGTTTGAGATACCGATGTCGAGTACAATGATCGGTTTAATATGTTAAGGGCTTGAAACCGCCGATGACGACCAAACAACAACAACAATAGTAGTTGCAACAGCAACAATAACAACAACTGTTGAGGCATAATCAACTGGCAAGAAACGCCCACGACTGCAAAAGTATCTCTGTGTATCTGCAGCTTGGCCTTCGTTTGCCCTGCGTCTTTTTCCTGTTTATTATTTCCACATCGCAGATGCGTTCGAGCGGGGTTGCTGAACGTGGAGGAGGGGGCGGGGGGAAAGGCGGCTGAGGCACGCCAACGCATTTGTCGTTGTGTGATTTACATAATGTCCTTGTCGACAGCAACGAAAGCTCCATCTCTCACTCTGTTTTTCTCCCTGTCCCTCTCTTTCTCGCTATTCGACTAGTTTAAAAATATTAACTGTCAATTTGTATTTGGCAACACTTGGCTGAAGGGGCATTTGCGAGCGGCACAATCGGAAGGGCAAACAAATCAGAGCATTGCAGTCGGGTGTAGCCGACTATGCAATACTCGTTCACAGCGATTTGAATAATATAATAATATATTTTGAAATATTATAACTTTTGTAATTCGTGAATCGATTTTAACAGCAGATCATTCGAAAATATTTAAAATTGGTGGGTTTTTTACATGCCTTTAAAAGAGTTCTTCAGTAATCTGTCTGCAAATCAATGAAAACTGATTGAATCTGATAAATCATGTATACAGGAATATAAATTTCAAATTTGTTCAGCTTCAAACACACAAACCTAATATACTCTTTTCAGTTCGTGAACGAGTATAAATTTGAAGAACTCGAGCCAAGCCAGAAAAGTGCACTCGAAATTGGCGAAGTTCATTGATGAGTAAATTTCCTGCGCCCTCAACGCATGTTTAATGGGTTGTGTAATTGTGTGTAACAGCTAAATGAAGTTAAATATATGATATATATATTATATAGTATACAATTAAACTAGTTACATAATTTGAATCTTCGATTAAATTATTTATTGAAATATATCTTCCTTATTGTAAGCTATGCAAATATGCTAGATTTAGAATACCTTCCTGTTGAACTAAAAATATAAATATAAAATATATAAGGTAATTATATTCTTGGCAAATGCCAAAAACCTTTTTTATTACGCTTGAGATTCTATATTTATATCACATTTCAGAACACATGTTGTAACATGCTTTCCCCTTTTTGAGAAAGTCCTGCGGCAACGTTAAACAATTGCACATTTTGCAGACAAAAGGCAAAATCTAAGCAAAAACAAGAAAAAAGAAGAAGAGAAGTGAAGGAACAAAATAAAGGCCAACTTTCAACTAACCGAAACTCTTTGGCAACAATTTTATTATTATCTCGACAATAGTTTATCAGCGATAAAACCCCTTCGATAAGGACACACATGAGCACAGTGATAAGCAACAAAATGTGAAGCGTAGACAAACAGACGATAATAATGCATAATAACAGTGTAGACTCTGGCACTCACTCAGTCAGACAGTGGGCCACAAAGGCCCGAGTTCGGCGTGGAGTGAACTCATGAGCGGCGCGTACGTCAATGATGCTAATCAGAACGTCAATGGCCCACTTTACAGCACACAACTCCACCAGCACCCACCCACTCCCCGGTTTGGAGTTGGGGCAGCACGTGGTGTGCATGGCTCCAACTCCAAAAAGGTGGGGGCATACAGAAGAAACCCATAAGCCACCCCCTGGGGTGAGTAACGTGATAAGGGGGCGCTGCAGCAGCAACAACAACAACGGGGGGTGTTCTAGCTTGCAACCCTCCCTCCCCCCGCAATCCCCCTCGTCACCCGTTGCATGCCAGCACTTTGGCTGTGCCCTCAGCTTACCATCACTCGATTGCACAGCGAAAAACTCACTCGTGAATTGCGCTCACAACGTTTTGAGCGTATTTAAAAGCTCTCGATTCGCCAGTCGCCATCCAGCGTGCGTGGGTGTCCCCTTCGCCCGCGCGCACGAACACGAACACACACGCACACAAACGCACACATTTGTACGCGGCCAACGACTAACGTGAACGGGCGCTGCAACAAGTTCGTTCGGCTCTGCGTCGCTTCGTGTCGAGCAGGCTCGTGATTCGCCTTCACTTGGCTTCACATTCGCCCGCTCGGCTCGCTCGTTTCGCTCGTTTCGCTTGTTTCGCTCGTTTCGTTCGTTTCGCTCGTTTCGGATATCGTCGCTGCGGCCCATTGCGGCCATTCCACAAGTGGCAGTTGCCGTCAACGCGCTTCCGGTGCTCAGTTCGCTAACTGAACCAACGCAATTTGGTCGCGACGTGTTGCTTTTGATTCGAAAACGTTTCAAAAATTCAATTCAAAATTGTTTAAAAAAATATACAATGCTTAAAAGCAACAATTTGTTGACAAAACACAAATAATAATAATAATAATTTATATAAAATGCCTTGTGGCGAAGTGAAACGTGCCCGCGAATATGACAAAAATGCTTGTGAAAATGTTTGATACGCATATTTCATAAATTTCATATAAAAAGTGAATCATTTGTGGCCGTTTTTTTTAACAAAAGCCCAGCAACAATATTGAAATTCAGGTGAATGTAAGTTTTATACAAAATATATAAATAAATTTATAAAAATCTTTAATAATTTTAATTTCAATTGGGAAAAATAATAAAATAATTTAATCGAAAAATTATTAAAACATATATATAAATAGTAATTTACATTGTTGCATATGTTTAGAAAATTATGGTAAAAATTTAATTAATACAATTCTTAAATTCTAAAACAGAAATATGTATACTACAATGTATCGAAACCCATTTCTGATACAACTCAATTATTTTATTCAAAATATTACAAATGGGGGTTTTTAAAATTATGATTTAATAATTTAATCATGGATTGGAATCCTTTTAAGCAAATATTCATATATGCCCCGGAAATTGAAATTTACTCTTGTAAAAGAAACACATAGTTTCTCAGTAATCAACAAAAACAAAAAAGAAACATTGACCCACTAACGGGATATATGTAAGAGGGGTACTTTTATGTGGCTGTCAAATGCAGTTGAATATTGTCTTACAAGCAACGACATCTTCTCAAAACAAACAACGGCAACAACAACAAAGGGAGAAAAGCAAAAAAAATGGACGCTCAAAAGTATGCTTCACTTATTTAATAGAGAGCATAATAAATATTACACAAGCTCAGGTGCTGGCTGGCGGATTCTAAAGGGCGTTTGTCAGACAAAGCCACATAAAATCTGCTGTAGTTGCAGTGTCAACAGCAGCAGCAGCAGCAGCAACTGGTAGCTGCAACATGTTGCAGGCGCCAACAAATCGGCTACTCATTGTCGGATAATGGATAATGCAACAAAGTGCGTACAAGTTTTGATAAGCCCCAGCTAAAGTTCATGTAAAAGGAACCGTGTTAACGGGCGTTATGTGTTTGTCAATGCTCTAACTAAGGGTATCACAAATTGGTTATGTGTTTTGTCTTTAGAATATTTTTTCAACAAATATAAATTTTTCTACAGTCAAAATTTCAGTACAAAATTTAGTTTTTATATATTTTTAAGACATCCCAATTATTTTTTTGAACTTCCCGGTGCACAATTTTTGACTTTATACCAATCTTTCTATTTAATGTAAAAATAAATAAAAATAGAAAATTTCTAAGCAATTAAATACTTTTTTTCTCTACTTAAAACAATTTTCTCCTAAAGAAGATTTATTGAAAACATAATGAAATTTAGGTTTTTTTAAAATTAAATTCTAGTTCGATTAATAAATTTCTTTGCAAATTATATTTAAATTATCTCAAAGCTGCAAGCGTATTTAGACTTCGGCAAACCTCAGCTTTAAGGTTTTAATATTTTTTATTTTTGTTTTTATAAAGAGAGTCCATTATATAACATGAACGCAATCGCTGGAAATGTAACCCTATAACGTTATTCCCATTACGCGTTGCGGAGTGCTGTGTTCGGTTTTGCAGTGTTGTAATTTCTCTTTTAAGCATTTGTATTAAAGTGTTGCGAGGCCCAAGGAGTTGGGCACAACATGCAGTTAAATAATAGCGACACAGTTGGAGCTGCCAGTAGTCGGTCGGTCGGTCGGCGTCGGGCGACAAAGGAAAGCAACGTGCCGCAAAGTGCGCGTTTTGTATTACGGATCCCTTAACCCCAAGCATATCCATGACCAAGTCGTTGTCCGTCCGCAAGTCCGCCAGTCAGCGCTTTAAATGCACCACGCTGTTGCGGTCGAATGGTCCAATGCCAAAGGGCATAACCATAACAACGCCGCCGACATTCGCTTAACACAGAAAGCATTTGCTCTCGCCGTATTTAGAAATCAAGTACAACGTACAAGCAATTCCCCCGTCACCCCCTCATCCCATCGATCAGAAGTATTGGTATACATAATATTTCCTGGAAAAAACATGCAAACACTTAAAGCATTTATTGCAATCCTTGCTAATTGCTGGTAATCATTTAAGCCATCGATTGTGTTGGAACGATTAATCGCGAATCTTTGACTAATCCATTGATGGACCGAACGGAATAATAATCGCCTTATGGGCGTCACGTGTGTTCTTATCAGTTATCGATTTTAGATAAGAATACGTGAATATGACGCATTTTATATACAACATTGATATATCAGATAGACGAAAATAGAGAGAGAGAGAAGGAACTAATTGTAATAAGTTCAGATTTTAGATAAAGCTGACAGAAATCAACGATATCCAGTTAGCCAATTACTGTCAGTTGGCCAATAAATATACGAAAAAAAAATTACAATCCATTCAAATTTGATATTTATAATTTGGAAGAGAAATATATGTTATTCTTAGTTGACATTTAGTTTTATTTAGTTGTCAAAGTGACAAAATAGAAAAAATAAAGAAAACCAATATAAAGTAAATTCCAATAAATTCTAGAATTATAGATTTATAATAATTAATATTAAATAAAAGGAAAGATCTTTAAGAACTGAGTGTAAACAAGTTTAAAATTCCAGTTGAGGAATATGAATTGCATCCAAATTGATTTGTCCATCGCTTTGAAAGGCAATTTTGTATAACTGCGCTTGATTAAGAAACAAAATTGTTGCACTGCAATTTGCTAACTAAAAAAATCACATCTTTAATTTAAAACCTTAAATTTAAAACGCAACAATTTAATTGAGAAATTTATTTAAATTAGAGCTAACTTTTCGTTTTTGACAATATAAATTGAGGCTATTTGGCTTTTGTTTTTTTATGAAAAAACAAAATTCGCCCAGACTAAAAAACCAAAAAAAATAAAATTTAATTGTTTTTTGATAAATGCAAAAACTTTTGGAATTTTGAAACTGTATTAAAATTAAAAGAAATTTGTAAAAGCTTTACATTTTTTGAATTGAATATTGAATCATATTTTGATTAAACTTTCTTTCGTTTTCCAGTACTCTGCGGATATGGACGCCACGCAACTGACGGAGCTGATGGGCAGTCATGATTTCATGCAGCTGCAACAGCAGCTGCAGCACAACAACAACAACTACAACACGGATGGCCACAATGGGCTATCGCCGGAATCGGTGGAGCGCAGTTCGCGGCCCGTGCGACGCGCCACGCGACGCACCTCACAGGTAAGAGAGCAAAAGAGATGGGCAGAGCGAGGCAAAGATAGAGACAAAGAGAGAAGAAGAGGGAGATAACGCTTGAAATGTTGTTCACAGCTAAGCAATAATACCTACGATCTGGAGATGACCGACTCCAGTTCGCAGAGCGATGACACCAGCGGCGGCGGCGGCAGCAGCAACGGCGGCGGCAGCAGCACCAACAACAACAGCCACGCCCCCGGTCACGCCCATGGCGGACAACGTCCCTCGAGTCGCGGCCGGCAGCAGAACGGCAACGGTAACGGCACTGTTGCCAGCCTAACGCCCAACAACAACAACAACAGCAACAGCAACAACAATGCGAATCGACGACGGAAGGGCGCACTAAATGCGAAGGAGCGAAATCTGCGACGATTGGAGTCGAACGAGCGGGAACGGATGCGGATGCACAGCCTGAACGATGCGTTCCAGTCGCTGCGCGAGGTCATTCCGCACGTGGAGATGGAGCGGCGCCTGTCCAAGATTGAGACGCTGACGCTGGCCAAGAATTACATCATCAATCTGACCCACATCATTCTGTCCAAGCGCAACGAGGAGGCCGCCGCCATGGAGCTAAATGGCGGCGCTGTCGGCGGTGTTCTGCTCACCGCCGGGCTGGCGGGTGAGGTCGGCGGCAGCGCAAACGGGACAACCAATGTGAGTGTGAATGGCGGCAGCAATGGGCTCTGCTTTGAGGATGCTCTGGCGAATGGCGGCGCCTACGATTGCGCTCTGCTGGCGGCCACCGATGGCAGTTTGTTGAGCGCAGCCACGCCCACCATGCAAAGCCTGCAGCCGCCGCCCATGCACTTGCTGCCACAGGTGGATCAGCAGCAGCAGCAGCAGCAACATCTGCCACATCATCACCATCAACAGCAGCAGCAACAGCCGCAACTGTTGCATTCCCATGCGCATTTGGGCGGCAACATGTTGCTGCCACAGCTGCAGGAACAGTCGCAACAACAGCAGCAGCAGCAGCAGCCGCAGCAACAGTCGCAGCAGCCAACGCTTATACTCAATGGTGGCGCCACAGTGAATGTGGGTGGTGTCGCTGTGGCTGTTGTTGGCGGTGCGGGCGGCGGCGGCAACGGCGGCAACGTTTTTCCCGATGTTAATGATAATTTCGATGAGCCTTTTCGAGAGTTTCTCTAAGCAATGTTTGGGCAGAATTGTGTTTGGGTCTGTGTTAAAATGGATATAGGTACACACATAGAATTTATAGCATATATATATAGCTTACAAGTTGGGAATATAAATATTATACTAGTAGAAAATAATCCACAGAAAAAAAAATCATGAATATAACTTCCAGTAATTAAATATATATTTAATTAGATTTAAATACGCACGCCAAATAATTAATCAATCAAACATTTTCCCAGGTTGCTGTCAAAGTTAACAATCACTTTCCCTTTTGGTCAAAATTTTGTCTTCCAATTTATATTTTACTGGGCCATCAAATATATATAGAATGTAGATAAAGTTCCTACTCAATAATTTCTTTAATATTAATATCTTTTTTTTATGTCATATTTCTTAAAGTAATATTTTAAATAAATTCCAGCAATGGCTTCAAAATTAAATAACTTTGACAGCAACATCAAAGTTAAAATAGTTTGAAAAAAACAAAAACAAAAATCTTGTAAATTGAAAAATGAAACCAAAGCCGACCGTTGTGGTGCAAATTTTAAGTACATACGCAATTAATCAAAGTTGTTAATAAACATAATTATATAAATTAAGAAAGCTTAGAAATAAAATATATAATCTTTACAAATGTAGCACAGGTTTAAGGCGCTTAAGAAACGGACGAATGAAACACGAAATTAAATAATTAATATAAAAAAGAAACGCTTGAAACGCTGGAATGAAACAATTGCGTTAAGTAGCAAACAAGTCGTAACGAGAGAATGAAACATGAAGTGAAAAATTAAAATAAATATTCAAATGAAACGTTGAAATAGAACAACCACGTTGAGAAGCTAACAGAACGCAACGAGCGAATGAAACAAAAACGAGGAAATGCAATTCCTTGTGTATTTATATATATGTATATATATTTATATATAGGTATATTGGCAGCAATAGTGGCAAACAAAGACGCAGCATCAATTAACGCCAAATAACAGTAACTGGACTTAAGTAGACGCCATTGGCAAAATGGCGACCCAATTTGGCGGGGCAAAAAGGAGCGGACGAGTGACGCTTGTGTCGCTTAGTTAATTTACCACCCATGATCTTTTTAATGCACTTGAAATTTAGTGTTGTTGTAATGGTGCGCACTGGCGGGGGGTTGCCTGGCATTGGAAACAATTAACACACAAAACCGTTGCAAATGGGCATTGAAATTGACACACTTCCGTTAGACCGACCTGACGCGCTCTCTCTACGTTCCCAAGCAGAAAGAGAAAGAGCGATGACGTCCTAACGGTAAACAGTAATAAAATAACGATGCCCAATGGGTGGTGTGCGTGTGTGGGAGTGAGTGTTAGTGTGTGTGTGTGTGTTTGTATCGGTCTTAGCAATAATTAAGTGAAAAATAGTAGTTAGGGTGGCCTGTTTGTCCGTGTGGGTGTCAACTTAAGCTTGTTGATTATGTTTGATTAGTCAAGATTTAGCCAAGTTAGCTGGGCGTTCGACGGGGCAAAGGGGGTGCTGGCAGAGAGCTCAAAATACGCTCAATGCTAAACAGAATTTTGTGCACTCAGAGGAAAATAAATAAGGACCTTCGCATAAACATCAACTAAAATGTTTTTCAATTTCCAGTTGAAGTCAAAAAAAGTTGTTCATTTAAATAAAACTTTTGTGATTATAGTTTAAAAATATTCATATATAAGACTCATATGATTGCTATCAAAAAACGTTTAAAATAAAAAATAGATTTGTATTTTTTTCCATTAAATAACAAATTATTTTTTCACTTACAAAAGTTAAAAAAAAGTCACTTTCAGTCAGAAATTTTGAGCTTAATTTAAGCGTGAGAAGTCTGGTATTCAATATTGTTTTATTGATTCAAAAATACTGTGTTTTTAACATAAAAAAACATGATCAAAAACTTAAATGAAAAATGTCAAAAAAAATTTGTATAGAGATATTTGTATCTGAGTGTGAGTACCCCCTTTATGTTTAGCTATAAGTCAATGTGAACTAAAAAAATATTTATTTGGTTTTACAAAATCTAATTCTAATCAAAAAAAAGAAAAAAAAAATATTTGCAAATTGCATTTGCTGTATAGATAATCCTGAAAACGAGTTAATCTAGTCAAATTCAGTTAAACGAAGACAAAATCTTTGAAATTGCAATATAGCCGAGTAATTTAGTTGTGTAGTGAATTATTAAGCTAATGTTTCCAAACAATGCACGTCTATTAAAACTAAAATATTGTATAAATCGTATAAGATTAAAGCTTTTAGTCTCGTTGTACATAAGGTTAAGTCTGGTCTAAAAAATAATGAGCATTTGGTGTGTACAAGCAGAAAGTAAATAATTAAAGAAAAGTACTCGTATGTACACGTATATCTTTATACACATACATACATACATATATACATATATATTTACTTGTAAGTTTGTAGTTTAAATGCATGTATATTAAAATATTTATGTAAAATATAAATTATATCTATCTGAGCCTAAAATAAAGTTTATTGAATAAAGTCAAAAGACAGATCGCACATTTTTTCAATTATTATTATTAATAATATTTTAATTAATCTTTTAATGTGCGAGGTAAGTTACATGCGAAAAAGTTCTTATATGCTCTCACCATTAACTGCTTAACGATTACTCTCTCCTATTTCTCTCTTCTTTTTTTCGTAATTTTTTGCCGCCATTGAAGAGAGTTTTTTGCGGTTTTTTTGCTTGTTTCCAATGCAAAATTAAAATTGCATCATATTTTTTGTATTTAGGCATTGTATTATTATTATTAACAAGTTTATTTTCTTTATAGAGTTTCCAATTGCAACACAAAACTATACTACACATTTAAAATAAAACACGCGCATAAAATGAAAAAAAATAATTTCGAAATTGAACAAAAACCAATTTACGTGCACCGGCAACGAAAACTCTTGCAATATGCCGCAGCGTTGCCAGATAGTTGAAAAAACATCATCACAAGCAACAAGTAAGCGATATGTAAACAACGCAGTTAGGCTTATCGATAGGCGACTCAGCATAAATTTCACAACAGCCCAATTGCTTATCTCCTTTAAAGCACAAATCGCAAAAGCAGCAGCTGCTTACGTGAGAAATAATACATATGTATGTAGTATAATTGTACTAGTTTTCTGTTAGTTAGTTAGGCCAATGTGCTTATCGGACATGTGACGTCACGTTCGCTCACTCTCTCTCTATTAAATGCTCTCTGCAGCTCGCAGGCCAGCCGAGTAACGGACCTGCGCAATGCGCTCCACAACAATAACCAAAACAAGATTTTTTGTTTGCGTTTGCATTGTGTTTTTGCGCCTTGCGACAAAAACATCGCGAGCTCAGACGGCGGCTATAGAAAAACGAAAAAAATAGAAGTAGAAATACAAGCCAAAGTAGAAAACTGCAAAAATTGTGATTAGTTAATTGCAAGCCAAAGTGAGTATACAAAATTTATAAGAGATTTAAATAAGTGTAATTTTTATAAAGATAAGCGTGCATTATTCATGTGTATGTGTGTGTGTATGTGTACAGAAGGTGAATTAGGTAAAGCGACAGACGCCGCTTGGCAGAGTGCAGTTATTTCTTTTCAGGTTCACTGCCTGCTTCCGTTCTACTTAGCTGGTCTTTTGTTTGAGAGTTCTTCTCTATTATATTCTCAAGACGGCCACTGTGTGAAATTCATTTAGAGTACATATACAGATATATACAGCAGACATATCTGTGCCAAACAAGTTATAAGAAGAGCACGCAGGTAAAAAAAATCAAAGCATAATACTTGCTTTTGTTTTTTTTTTTGTTTTTTGGATGCTGTTTAACATTCCTGCACACGCACACTAGTGTCTGCATGGGAATGTTAGAGACATGCATGGTCCACATAATAGGCCCAGGTGTAGACATTTCCTTTTCTCTATATGTATATTAACAATAATTATTAAAATTCTTTTTATTGTGTTGATAGTAGTCATATCAAATTTTTTTGTTTTATTTTTAATCAAGTTGTAGAGAAAGAAAAGGTTTAGATATATACTTATTATTTTGACCATGACTGTATCGCATATATATTTAGGTATGCGTTTGCATTTGCCGCTTGAGTTCGTTACAGTTTGTTAACCTCTGCACTCTACCGCTGCAATTGGTATTTGGTCACACTAACATTTTTTTGTTTTGTTTTACTTATTTGCTGTTGTTCACACTTTCGTCTAATGCGTTTTCATTTTAAATCTAATCAGAAGCTCCCACGCACACATACACATATTCACCAATTGTAACGGTCAGCTCGTGTGCTCCTGTTTGTTGCCCGTTAGCCATGTCTATAGGTAAATTTCCGGAATTAGCTGATGGCACGCAATCCAAGTTGTGTTGTTATGCACATGCACACACACACACACACATACACATACACACAACATCGCAGCCCACTGACCCCATCAAAGCCTCCCATTTGATACGAAATACGCGGCGCAACAAGAATAAAAACATAAAATATTCTACAGTGTGTCAAGAGCTAATTAAAATTGGTATTTAATTCTATCAAAATAATATTATACCAATTTCATTTTACAAATTAATTTTATTTATACAAGAGCTCATTTTAACAGTTCAGACTTTTGTGCATGCGTCACACTTTGGTTCAATTAAATACAAATAATTAAACAGTTCGCTATCAACACGCCCAAACCACTGTGCAGTCAATGCACGTCCACCACCGAACTCCATTGACAGGGCATTTTTTTTATTATCCTTTTACCTGCGCTGAACAGCTGAACCTTTTCACTTCGAGTTCATTTTTAGAACTAATTCAATCAAGCCCCCAAAATGTCCAGCATTATTAACTACTTCGGCACCCTCTGCTCCGCTGACACGATTTGATGGCAATCGATTTTGTTACGACGTTTTATTTTATTCATGTTTTACAGTGGGAAATTATGCCTATTGCGTCGGTCAGCTAATTGGTCGAGTGACCTATTCTAATTGAAGAGTTCAAATAAGCGGGTTTCATAGACATCATTTACTAAGCATATGATGAACAACGCGATTTTAACTATCAAAGTGCCACAGGTCAACGGTGAACATTGCGCCATTATAATCAAGGCATACACAAATTTTTAGTTCTACTTTCGTGAACCAAGGGGAGCGTTTGGTACATGATTTTTAGACCAAAAATTTCAAAAAACTTTTATTTTTCATAATGGATAGATTTTGAATGCAGAATCAATCTAGAGGTCAAATCATGATCAAAATGCCATCAAACATGAAAATCGGATCATTTTTGACAAAATTATGAAAGTTTGAAATATGGCAGTTCGGGATCTGAGAGCTTTACATGTCAAAATTTTTGTCAATTTTGGCATGATTTTTGACCAAAAATTTGACCCCCCCAAAATTGGGTTTAATGTTGTTTTTTACTCCTATTTTGATGATTACAATCGATTAAAAACATAAATTCGCAATTTTAAATTTTGAAAAATTTTTTTTTCCAAAATTCACAAGGGGGGAGTACACGCTTTTTTGACCAAAAAATTCAAAAAAATTTTATTTTCGAAAATGAATATATTTTGAATGTAGAATCAATATATAGGAAAAATCATGATCAAAATGCCATCAAACGTGAAAATCGGTTCACTTTTGACAAAGTTATGGGAGTTTGAAGTATGGGAACTATGGAATCTGACAACTTTACATGTCAAAATTTTTGTCCGTTTTGGCATGATTTTTGACCAAAAATTTGACCCCCTCAGAATCACCTCAAATGTTGTTTTTTATGCTAATTTTGACAAATAAAATCGGATTAAAACTTTAAACTTCAATTCTAAATTTTGAAAAAATTTTTTTTCCAAAATTCACAAGGGGGAGTACATGTTTTTTTGATCAAAAAATTCAAAAAATTTTATTTTTGAAAATGAATATATTTTGAATGTAGAATCAATATATAGGAAAAATCATGATCAAAATGCCATCAAACGTGAAAATCGGTTCACTTTTGCCAAAGTTATGGGGGTTTGATATATGGGAGTTAAGGAATCTGACAACTTTACAAGTCAAAATTTTTCTCAATTTTGGCATGATTTTTGACCAAAATTTTGACCCCCCCAAAATCGGGCCTAATGTTGTTTTTTAAACTAATTTCGACAATTACAATCGATTAAAAACATAAACTCCCAATTTTAAACTAAAAAAAAATTTTTTTTTCCAAAATATCTAAGGGGGGAGTACATGATTTTTTGACCAAAAATTGCAACAAAAAAATTTTGTTGTATACTTTATATATTTTAAATGCAGAATGAAATTTGAGGTTAAATCATGACCAAAACGCCTTCAAACTTGAAAATCGGATCATTTTTGTCAAAGTTACAAGCTGTATTCGAAAAATAAACATTTACCAGTGATGGTTAATGTCTCGTTTTTCCAGAAGCTCATATTACTGAATAAACATATAAAGTTTCAAGTCAAAACTGAAATAGAATCTTTGTCTAAATTATGAAATGTATTCTTTGTTGCCTCGTTTTAGCCAAACTGTCAATTGGCGTAGAAAATGTCATTGTTGTTGCAACTTGCCACATTAGTGGCACATTGGGGCCAGTGCAGCTGTGGAGAGCTCCACGCTTTCAGCATGCATTCAGAAAGACGTGCATCGATTTTTATGACAGTTGCATGCAACGCGAAACGGGAACAGCCGCCGCGTCCTTGCCACCAAAAAGCTAAGCACTCAGCACCCAGTGGAAAAGGGGGCCAACAATTCAATATAATAACAAATAATAATAATAATGCAACAGAACTGGGCCAGTCCAACTGAAAAAGGCTAAATACAAGCGACGATTCATTTTTTCTACGGACTACGGCCACTTTCCGCCGTAGCGTGAAACGGGGCTGTTGTAGGGTTAATTTGCTGCCAGACAACGTTAGACAGGTGTGGCAGGTGTTGGACAGTTGGTGGCAAATATAGACACTTGGACAGCGCGACGGGGGGTGGGGTAGGACATCGCAGTGGTTGCGTGTCTGCCACTGATTTGGGGGTTGGCTCCACAACTTTCCCATTCGTTTTGTGCGGTTGACCATTTATTGATTTTATTGTATGCGGATTGTCTTCTTTTATGCTCTTTCAGGAAGTAAATAGGGTATATTGGGTTTGTGCATTGCCCTTTTCTTGGGTATTCGATTGATTCTCAAGCGGAATATTGATGATCCCCCCTGAAGATCATTAAACTCTATATATATTAGTTTTCAGATTAATTCCCGCTTCTACAAATTCCTAAAATCGATAATTTAACTGATTTATTTTTAAAATCTTTTTGCAGCATTTAGACGCTATTACTTTTGATCGAAAATGGCATCCGGCGGTTTGACATGTGTCAAATATATAACTTTTTCTGCAATCTGCTGTTTGCGGTAAGTTTTGGACAGTTTTTAACCAATCATAATCGTGATCTAATCTAATCCAATCCTTTTAGCTGACTGGCCTATTGATACTCGTGGTGGGCGCCATGGTGCAGCTGAATTATGCGCATTATTCAAATTTTGTTAGTGATCATATTTGGACAGCGCCCATTATACTTATGGTCGTCGGCGCCGCTGTTGCATTTATTTGTTTCCTCGGCTGCTGCGGCGCCTTAAAAGAGAACAGCTGCATGATACTCAGCTTTGCCATTTTGGCCGTGGTCATCTTTTTGTTGGAGATTGGCTTGGGCATTGCTGGCTATATTAAGCACTCGGGCCTGCAGCAGCTGATGGAAACCCAATTCAATACGACCATGAAGGATTATAAGGATCGCGCCGATTATCGCGATGCCTGGACATTGCTGCAAACCGAACTGGACTGCTGCGGCACCCACGGTCCCAACGACTGGGATGGCATTTTCCCGAATAAAACGCTTGCGCCCGCCTGCTGCAAGGTGATCAACCTGAGCGAGGCCAAGGAGTGCACCACCATGCATGCCCTACAGCAGGGATGTCTGCCAAAGCTATTGGGCATATTGGACTCGAAGACATTGATATTGGCCAGCGTGGTTCTCTCCGTGGCAGGCATACAGGTGAGCCTTAAAAAGCCTAAGAATGTATTTATTGAAATTATTTCTATATATTTTTTATTCTTGCTTAAAATTAAATTTATATTTTGTAAATCATTTGTACAATATGCAAAAAAAATTATAAAATGAATTAATCGAATATTTAAAAACAATTTGTGTAAAAAGAAAGAACTGTAACCTTTTTAATAATTAATATATATATTATATTCCTGCCAATTCTTGATCTATTTTCAGCTGCTCACCATACTCTTCGCCTGCTGCTTGTATCGTTCGTTTCGCCGCAGCTACGATCACGTTTAGGCTACGCAGCTCGGATCCCGTCTATCGATTTTAACAGACAGCCCCTCAAAACGTAGTTTGTAGTTTTGTCACATGCATGCGAAATAAAAACTCGTTGCCGTCTTAAGAAGCTCGCTAATAAGCAGAAATAAAATTAGAAGAAAAGATAAAACTCAGAACAATCACACACACAATCCATACTTATCCTCTTTATTATCCAATCATTCCAATTTTACGTTTGTTTTTATATCAAAATATATTTGAAAACTTGTTAATGTTATTTCCATGCTCAGTTGTGCTGAGCAGCTCACATAGATAAGCTACTTAAAAACATAACTCATTAAACTTATCTTATTTTTATTTTATAATAATTACAATATTGTTTGCATTTCGATTTATTGTTAAGCCAACACACATGCCCATATGCATCAACTCAACACATATTCGAATCATTTACATATATATATATATATATATATATATATATATCTATATATCTATACTGTATATCGCCTGGTTCGAAATTCATGCATCATTTCATCGTTTTACAAAGTGTCCTTGGAACAAGTTTTTATATATACATATATGTATCTAGTATTTTTAAATGGCATTTAGAATTTTCTAATATTTATACGTGTGTCTCAGCTTGTGTGTATGTGTGTGTGTGTGTGTGGCTTAGTCCCGCCCCCCTCTCTCTCCTTACCCTCCCTCAAAAAAACCCACCATTTGAAAATTGTTTTTGATATATCCATTTACTTAGAAGCAATTTAAGATATATATATATATTAACACAACACACATACATACTCACATATATTTATATATATATACAATGAATATCTATGTGACTGTAATTTGTATTGTAACGAAACGAAAAACATTTGGCAGAATTTAACATATCTTCTCAGCTGCTGGAAATAAAAAAAAAAGCTGTTTGAATATCGAATTTACAATTTGAAATCGAACCAATTAAAATTAACACAATTTGGGAGCGCGCATTTTGCACATTTTGGCTCTTTAATAAATAAATAAATGCGTTTCGCAAAAAACGACCACAAATGAATATTGCAATTCAATTAATTCAATGTTAGATTAACTTAATGCAATACTCAGCACGATATAATATTAAAATATATAAATATGCATTTTGAATATGTATTTTAAATAAGATCTGAGTTGCAACAGCACTGAGAAAACAAGTGAGATTGCTCTAGTCGGGACCGCCCGACTAGTAGATACCCTGAACCCAGAAATTAACACACAAACTCTCGGCAGTTGATTGTATTAAGTATTGAGGCTTTTAAAAATTAAAAAAAAAACAATTACCAACGGAAAAACAAATGTTCCAAAACCGGGGCTCGAACTCGCTCTCTCCGTCTTAAATGCACGACTCTTACCAACTGCACCACACTACCGCATTATTTATGTATGATTTAACATTACTTAACCATTCCAAAATATCAAGGCAAGGAAAACGAAAATTTTGCACTTGTCATTAAAACGATACAAATTAATAAAAATAATAATTATAAATAAATAAAACAATTCAACATTTACTACCATACCAACGCTGAATTCGAACCCGGGCCTCCACGTTACGCGGCCTAACTCTTACCAACTGGACCACGCTCTTACTTCTTTTCGTTGTGTTAAAATTCAATTTAACCGTTGCAAACAAAATTCCTGGAAGAACGCAAGACAAATTTTGCATATGCATATGTATGCGTGCACATGTACACAGAAATTGCCAAGCAGCTGCGCTTTGCCCCCACTACTGAAAATAGATTCTTGATTTGCTCGTAAACTAAATGTACGATCGTTATGAAATTTTCAGGACTTATTCAAATCATCGAAATCTATCTACAAACCAATTTGCACGTGTGTAGTATTTGATTTGCTTTGTTTGTATGGTTTTTTCAATATTGGGGGCGATTGGGGGAGTGTATCCAAAATCTGAAACATTTAAATTCTTCGTATGTTTTACGCGAACATAAAAAATTAAATTGGTGGCTCTCATCTTTTATATTTTGGGAGTTATGCTTAAAAAACCGAGTCAAAAAAGCGATAAATATCGATAATAAGAAAACGGAAGGAGTTATCGATGTTTTGAAATAAACTTCATCTGCGTATGGTATATACGAACCAAATGAGACCAAGATCAGCTTTCTAGCTTTTGTAGTCTCTGAAATCGACGCGTTCATACAGACAGACGGACAGACAGACGGACAGACAGACGGACAGACAGACGGACAGACAGACGGACAGACAGACGGACAAGGCTAAATCGACTCGGCTAGTGATGCTGATCAAGAATATATATACTTTATGGGGTCGGAGATGCTTCCTTCTGCCTGTTACATACATTTGCACAAAACCATTATACCCTTTTTACCCATTTTCAATGGGTTCAGGGTATAAAAATAAATGTAAAAAATCAATAAAAAAAATTAAAACAAAATACAATTTTCTATCAATTTATGATTTAAGTATCTTAAGCATATTTGATTAATTATTGAAATTTTTTAAGTACAACAACTTTTTTTTTAATAACATAGTTTATTATAAATTGTTCAACCAAAGTGTTAAATTGAACTGATTTCTAGTTTCCATATTCATATCAGGAATTTATATATGCATATGATTTAAAAAATTGTAATTTTTATATGTCTAACCAATATGTTTATATCGTTGCCCCTGACGATGTGTTCCGTTTGTTTGTTTGTTCAATAATTGTATTAAACAAACGGAACAAGCGCCGTCAACTACGCCAAAAAATATTTGTCAGACACATTGCATTAAATATTAGAAATCGAGTAGAAATATAGAAATATTATATATATATTCATATATATATATAGTGAATCATGTCGCAAGTTGTTGGCGCTGTGGCGCCACGAAAGGAGGTAACCGGCCTGCATCGCATGACGGAGAAGGGTCTGCGGGATCTGTGCCGCAAGGACAAGCTATATCAGACGCCGCGTCTGAACGATGTCCTCTATTTGCACTATCAGGGTAATTGTCTAAAATCTCATATAACTCCCCAAAAAATAAAATTCGTATTCATATTTATTTTTTTTGCCAGGCGATACAGTATATTGAATGCCTGGATGAGTACACCGAACTGAAGTGCCTGTGGCTGGAGTGCAATGCCATATCGGAGATCGAGGGTCTGGAAAATCAGAGCAAACTCAAGTGTCTCTTTCTGCAGAATAATCTGATCAAACGCATCAACAATTTGAACTATTGTCCGGCCTTGGACACACTGAATCTCAGCTCAAATCATATACGCATGATTGAGAATATTGGCTCGGATATTTTGCCCGTTTTGAATACGCTTAATATATCCTCAAACTTTTTGAAGGACTGCGCAAGTCTGGCCCAGCTGGTCGAATGTAAGAATTTGGCTGTCCTGGATCTATCGAACAATCGCATCGATGATATACTCGTCGTTAAGATCTTTGAACAGATGCCCCGACTGAAGGTTTTGGTGCTACAGGGCAATCCGGTCGTCTCCCGTTTGCCCCAATATCGCAAGACCTTGATTTTGGCCTGTGTGAGTACGAAGAAACAGGAACAGTTTTCGGAGTACCGAAGGAAAACATAAAGTCGAAAAAATCTATGTTCATAGTTATTTTTCATAGGTCAGATAACTATATTTATCTGATGTTGGAAAACTTTTGTTTATTATAATCCATAATTGGAAATTTATGTCTGAATATTTGGAAACACAAAAAGTTTTTCAGCTATATGTGCTAGTTTTATCGATATGGATACGATTTTGCTAACTATATGTTAAAAGCATTGTAAAATTCATAATCGAAATTTTGGATCGATTTTCTCTATGAGAGCTATGTGCTATATTAATCCGATTGTTTAATTGATTTTTGGCAATTTGTTTTAGCACAAAATCAAACATTTCTTTCTTGAATATTTATTCGCATGTAAGCTATTTAATATAGTGATCGGATACTGATTTATAACCTAAAAATTGTATATCTTTATCTTCCTTAGAAAGAGCTGACTTACCTGGACAGTCGACCCGTATTTCCACGCGATCGAGCCTGTGCTGAGGCCTGGTAATTGGACTGTCCAATAAAAAAAAATATTCTATATAATATTTTTTTTTTTCAAATCTAGGAAACGCGATGGCTATGAGGGCGAACGCAAGGAGAATATGCGCTGGATTCGCGCTGATCGAAAGAAGATGCGCGATAGCGTTAATTGTGAGTAGCTTTGTAATCGAATAGACATAATTAAAATCGTTTGCTCTCCTTGCAGACACCATAAAGCTGCGCAATCGTCATCGTCCACCGGAGCAACAGGATGCGTTGATTAGCTCAACGGATTCGGAAGCGGAACAGGAAGCTAACAAAGTTGGCGAAAGGACGCGTGTGAAGAGCGCGCTGGAATATGGCTGTGTGGATGATATATGGAATGAAGTATCGGGTGAGAGTAAAGACGACAGCTCTGGCACTTCGGGAACGGCGGATGAAGCTGGCAACGGTTCGCAGGCGGATGATATTGCTGAACAGCTGAGCAGGCGTCGTGAAAGGCGCTTGAAGGGGCGTCCCAAGGTGCTTCATGAATCGCAGTTCGATGATGCGGAATCAGCTGAGAAGGTCGAGGAGTCCCAGCCAGAGCAGATTGTTAACAAGGATCAGGAGCTAAGCAAAGGTAAGCGTCTGCTTGTAGAGGAAGGTAAATTTGACGAGCTCGAGGAATGCAAGGAAACTAAAGAGGAGGATAAAACTACGAAACCCAACGAGGAGACCTTACAAGAAGTAAAGCCAGAAGAGGATGTTGAAGAAATCAAGTTGAAGGCGGAGGAGGAAAGCACGTTGGATAAGCAAAACGTGAAAGAAGAGCAAGTTGGAGAAAGTAAGAAAATTTTACCGAAATCAGAGGAAGAAGGCATTCTAGAAGAGAATGCAAATCAATTGCCCGAGCTCCTGGCTGAGGCAGGTAGCGACTCTGAACTGGATCAAAATGATGCAGCAGCTTTGCAGGAATCGTGTGAGAAATTGAGCGCCATAGCCTTAAACAAGGGCAGCGAACCGACTGTCGAGGAAATCAAACAGGAGTCTATCGACAGGATGTACCAATCCTATGGATCGGCAGTATTTGCAGATCAGCCCGATTTCCATGAGGCAATGCTGGAGCCCAACAACGAGCCACAGTTGCAAATCAAAGGTGAGGAAACGGCCCGTCCTCGATTGGAGTCCATAAATAATATAATCAAAACCGAGGAGCAATTGAAATATGAGGAGGAATGCGCCGAGGCAAATGATATAGTCGAATATAATCTGGATGAGTTAAGTTATCAGTTGGGCGAGGATCTGGAGGAGCTCAGGGAGCCACTGGAGAAACTGCGTGGACCGCCCATCGAACAGAACAAGGACACAAATAACAGTTCCGACGAGGAGAAGGAAGCGGATAAGAAGAAGTGCGTCGAACTGACCACCGTGGTGCGCTCCCTGCGCATCATTGAGGAGTTCAGCGTGCGACGTGAGCGCATTTGCGAGGACATCAAGAATCAAGAGAAAACAGCCAAAGAGGCCGAGGCGAACAAGCCATTAATCGAAGAGATCGAGAATGTGGAAAATGTGCAGCAACCGGAAGCTAAAATGGATGCGAGGGATGCGGCCTTTGCCAAGGTGCTGGATGATTGTACCGACGATGTGCCGAAGCGTGTGTACGGAGCGGGACTGGACAAGCCCAGCCACGAGTGGCACAAGGAGGAGTGCCTGCGTCAGCTAACCATTCGGGAGAGGCGTACAATTGCCAACGAAGACGATGAGTTTCGGGTGAAGCCGCTGTTTGAGAACACCAGCGCCGAGCAGGCCGAACTGATTTGTGAAGAGATGAGCAAAAAGCTGGCCGAGGACGAGGCATCGATGCGCGAGCTACTTCAACAGCTGGAGGATGAGGCAGAAGTTATGTACGATATAACCAGCAAAATGGAAGAGCAGTATCTGGACAGGGCGCCAGAGCCGCCCATCGAGGAGGTCTGTGCCTCGCTCATCGATGAGCTAATCGATGAGCTGCAATACAGGGAAATAATCAATGGACAGAGCATCAAATGCTTCGACTTTGGTTTAATCGAATCGGATGAAGAGTATAGCTATTCGGCCGATCCCAAAGTTGAGGCGGTCGTGCCGCCGGAGCTGGAAGATCCCGCTGGCGGAAAGTCGTTGCGTGAATGCATCGATGCATTTGGTGATTTTCTGAGCTCGGTTAAGGAGCGCAAACACAAACAGAAATTGGAGAAGAAGCAAACAAGCAGCTCCGAAAGGGTGCACGCCGCCAAAGAGCTGCTCAAGTCCAGGATGCAAACGGCCTACAAGCCCGAGACGCCCGACGAGCTGACGGCCAAGCTGGCCAAGCACGAGGAGAAGACGAAACGGCGGGTCGCCGCGATGGCCACGCGCTGTTTCGAGCAGCGGGACAAATACGAGGACACCCTCGAGGTGGTCGACAACAAGCTGGTGGTTGTTAAGAAGCAAACGGGCTTGATCGAGGATCTGCCAGCGCCGCCAGCGCTAATCAGTGACTCCGAGAGCGACAGCGATGCTGATGATGATGATGACTACGATACGGCCGACGAAAATATCGAAGAGGATGGCAAGTTAACACTAGAAGAGGATAGTGTTCCCGAACAGTCCGTCGATGAGTTCTACTCGCTGGAGGCCAGAGCTGCCTTCAATTCGCTGGATTCGGAGTTTCTCGATAAATTGGATTTGCAAAAGGTGATCGGTACCGATGGCGAAATCACCGTGGAGGGAATGCGCAGCTACGACAGCCTAATTGAGAGCATTAAGCCGGATGCCACGCAGGTTGAAAAGAATCCTGGCTTGGCCTTGGTCAAACAGGACGAGATGTTGAAGGACCTTATCGAACGGCAGCATCTGCAGGAGGAGCGCGATCGTCAGCTGAAGGAGCTGGCAGATAGCCAGGATTTGTGCACTGCACTTAAATTGAAATCGAAATCGATTAGGGATAAGCTTGAAAGGGAAATTGAAGAGGAAAAGTCCTTGGCAGAAAGTAAGCAAGGCTGGCAAAAACTCCTGAACAGCTCGGATGAGCCCAAAGACCCGATTGATCAGGTGGAGGAGAGTGAAGAAAGCAACAGCGAACAGCAGGAAGATGAGGAATCGGAGTATTTTGGTGCCATACAACTATCGTTAGGTGGCTGTAAGCTATACGAACGCAAAAGTCAGCTGCCCGAAAATGACGACGACAAAGAGCCACTGAAAGCCAGTGAGGAAGAAACACCAAGCACAGAAGTGAGAACCGATGATGAAAGTAAGAATATAATGGAAGAAGTTACCTTGAAAACGGAGCAACCCTTAGAAGAAGCTTCAGAGAAAGCCAACGATGAACCTGATGTGAAAACAGAAGAGACTGCTAAACCGAATGTAGGCATAGATGATGATATTATTTCCGATGACTCCACCGACTATGAATCCGGCGAAGATATAGCCGTGGTAAAGCCACCAAAGCTGCCCGAGGGTGCGCTCAATGAGCTGCTCAGCAATCAGTTCGAGGATGGCCTCAAGCTCGAGCGTGAAAACGAGGAAGCCCTGCGCAAAGAACTCTTCAGTCTGCCCCTCAGAGCTTGGGCCAGCCAAGAGCTGATCTCAATAAGCGAGTGCGAGGGAAATAATGAAAATTGCGATACAGAATCAGCTTTGGCAACAGATGTGGATGAGGAGAGTTCAGAAGTCAAAACTAATGAGCCGGATAAAACTGAGGAAGATGAGATAACTGATACGGAAGCAGATGGTGCAATTGGAGAACTCGTACATAATGCGAAGGAACAGTGGGCAAAAATATCGCAGAGATTAAATGAATTCATCGAGGCCGATGACATTAAATTGCTAGAGATGAGTGAATTCAATGAGGCCGAAAGAAATAACGAAGAAGAAGAAGATGAGATTGAGACTACTCTAAAAGAATTCAATGCTCTCTACAAAGGATGCGACATCAAAAATGAGCAGCGGTCGGAAGAGGTGGTTGATGTTATTGACAAAGACAAGAAAGAGATTAGTGAGGATTTAGGTGATGTACTACGGGAAAGTGATCAGAAATCAGAAGAGCAAGAATCGGAGAAGCCAGACAAAGCTGAGAAACAGAGAAGCGTAGAATTACAGGGAAATAGGCAGAAGAATTTATTACCAGAAGAAAGAGTTTCGGGGGAAATTGATAAGATAATTGAAATTGAAGTAAGTGCAATAATTAAAGAAGAAACTGATCAGAAAAATCAACCACTAGATGATATTGCTAAAAATGAGAAATATACTTGCGAGGCATTGGAGGAATTTGATGCTGAGCAGATGATAGAGAAAACTGATCTGATCAATCCTGAGTTTGAGGAAAGTGAAAAGAAATCGGGAGAGGCATTAAAGGAAAATAATCAGCAGACAGGAGAGATAGGCAAAACAATTGATAAAGAAGAGGAATGTGAAAAGAGGTTGGAAATTGAATCGCAGGAAAATGATCAGAATCCAATACAAACTAAAGTTGAGCAGGATGCAGCAGAGTTAGAAAAAAATAAGACACAGATTTGCGAAAAATTTGAAATTGAAGCAGTTGAAAATAAGTTGGAAACAGAAATAAAGGCAAATGATCAGGAAAATCTGATGTTAGAGAAAACTAATGATTTTAAAATTGAATTAAATTGTAAGAAGAAGTTAGATGAAGAATTAAAGGAAGAGGCAACTCTGGTAGAAGAAGAATTGCCTCAATCAAGTAAAACTGCACAAAAGCCGCCCATAACACTGGATTACTTCGAAGCCGTAGAGCCGGATGATGTTGATTTTGCCAAGGATAGCGAACTTAAAACCGAGGAAATCGAATGCAATCTGGAGATCCTGAATGATGACGGCGATGCTGTTGTACAGAAGGTCAGCGTTAATGCCCAGGTTACCTACGAGTTGAAATAAAACTTAAAAATTTCACTAATTTCCTTTTTAATCGAGCTAATCAATGGAAAAATTTTGCACAAAACACACCCAACTTGAACCCAATTTGGGGTTACAAAAACCATAAAACCCGGTTCGAACTGGCAAACAAAAAATATACTAGTCTATAGCAATTAATAAAGGAATACAAAACGGTATATATATATAGTATTTATAAATAAATTATGCCTTAGAGATTAGCTAAAGCGTGTTGGCTGCCTATCAAAATTGGCACATCTCGAGTCACTTGAAACCGGTTTGGCATAGCGCCCGAACCGGTTTTCTGTCTTGTTTTGATGCCTAAGTCGGGGGCACTCGAACAGGTTATCGCAGAGCGAGCTTATCGGCGGAACAAAAATTAAAATAATAATGTTGCGCTATTCCCAGAGGCGACTAAAGAACACCCGGGAACAGCCGAAGACTGCGTGCACAGTTGATTGGATTGAACTGTATTTCTATATAGATGCATATATGTTCAAAATCAAATGAAGTCAGCTGACACAAGTTATCTCTGTCTTAGCTTTTGCATAATTATCAGCCAAGAACTTTGCGGGGGGGTCATCTTTGGGAATATTTTTAAAAATTTGCTTAGTTCCGAAATTCTTGAAATAAAACGTGCTTGGTAAAAAAGAATTCATATTAAGCTAGTTTTTTTACCAGTTATATTTGCAAATGCTTTGTAATCTTAACCAGATCACGTTCTTAGCTGATCTTCTTGGTGCGTGGGGCGGGTGAGGGGTAAAGTAGGTCAGTGGTAAATAGTGAAATCACGTTCGGCATTGAAGTGAATCGGTCAAGTAAAAGTTTTTGATAATTTTAAAAGTCAATGCCCCAAATATATATAAATAGCGAATAATGGAATAAATAAATAATTATGTTCCAAATAATCTTATAAAATTATTTAAAATTATTTATATATATATTTTATTTTTGTTTGCTGCATTTTAATGATAAATTTAACTCAATTCACTAATTTATTAATTTTTTAAAATTTTTATAATTTGTTATTGATAAAAAGAAAGGCAGATTGTTCCAATTTCTAGGTATATAAAGCGCCAAATTGCATGAGTACAATCAAATAGGTGACCATGGCAGTAAAGATCTAAATAAGCACAAAAAATCAAATATATTCAAGCTGATTCAAATAAGTGTACCCACCGACATCAGCAGGCTATAGTCAATATCCATAAAGCCCTCGGCGCTGATGATCAACGCATCCTGTTCCACCTGCATGGCGAACTCGGCGAGGACAGCATTGTAGGCGGGCGGGGGCGGCGCTGTTTGGCATTGGGCGGCACAGGCCAAGCCCCGAACATGGCTGCCAATCAGCATGTGCTATAATATATATAAAATAATATCAAATATATATATATATAATTTGATTCCGATTACCTGCCGCTTGCAGTACTCGCCGCAGCGGCAGAAGGTGAAGAGCATCACGAGCAGCGGCACAAAGGTCGAGCAGGCCATGTAGATAAAGGCAAAGCTGTAGATGCCCGTTAGGACGAGCAGGGACCAATATATATTGATCATGCTATCCAGAAACATGACCACAAAGATGCACACAATCGACCAGCCGTAGAGGCCATTAAACTGGCCAAATAATCTATACAGTTCCATGTAGGCGCTTTTTAAGCCCAACAAATACTCCAAGGAGCACATTCGCTCCGATTTCCCATCCAAGGAGAGCGGATTAACGCCCAACAGACGACATTTGTGCAACGCCTGAAGACGCTGGTCCAGCAGTTCCGCGTGATAGCCCAAAAGTTCGGCGTAGAGCAGCAAAAGCAGGCACTGAAAACGATTGATTAAAACCGGGCTAAGCGAATACCAAAAATAGCCGATATAATCGTTATGCAGCACAACATAAATCGATGGCAAAACTGTGATTAAATTAAATATTGCCAAAGCGAAATATTTGATATATCGAACAGAAGGCAAACTTTTTGTCGGCTGTTGCAGTTCGCATTGGAAACGCAATCGGAGGCACTTTAGCTGCAGACAAAACTCGTAGTATCCGTTATATTGGCATGCCTGTATTTCAACAACTGTTTAATAAAAAATGTATTTTATTAAATATATAATATTCTAGAAGAATTCTATATACCCGCCTGACATGGTAACAATCTGTGTGATGAACACAATGCAGCTGACCAGAGTGGAGACGAGCAGATCTCCCTCCGGCGACGCATATAGCACTATATAGATCGCCACACTGATGTTCACGCATATAATCGCAATCGTGTAGATTTTTTGTAGCTGCTGTTGCGGCGCCTTCTTGGTCCAGGGCACCAGGCCCAACACGGCAAAGTATTTCAGGTAACGCTGCAGAGCGTGAAGCATGTTCGGCTAACAAAATTCAAATCGATACTAAATTGGATATTTACCGCTCGCAATTATGAATATATAGACAGGAGTCAATAGCTAGTTGGGCGATTGTTCAAATATGATTGTGTGCTTGCTAATTAAATTTCATAATTAGCTAAATTGAAAGTGGGGTAAGTCAGAAAACAAATATATATATATATATATATATATATATGTATATGTAAATAGATACTACTAAATACTAGTTTTTATAATAGAGTATATATTTATTTGGAATTTAGTGAATAAAAATTAATTTTGATATTTTGTAAATATTTTTCAATTATTTCTAAGCAGTAACAATATTTTTTCTAGCATATTTATTTTCCAGATTAAAAATTAATTATTAAAACATTTTTTTTAAAGATTGGATATTCTATATTAATGTCAGATATAAAAATTAATCATAAATCATTATCCTACAGCTACAGGCTTGAAAATTATAATAATAAGTTAAAGATTTTGGATGCCGCCCACTGGGGGCGTGGCAAACCGATAACACCTAGCTGATAACCTCTGCTTTAATATCGAAAATTTTTAAATTTCTAAAAACAGAAATTTTCCCAAAAAAAAACAATAATAGTTAGGACCGTGAAGGAAACAATTGTTGTTTAGTATTAAATTTGAAATACGTTTAACTAAGTTAAAATTATTTCTATGCTCAAATAAAATCTTTTCAAGTCTATAGTCATTCCATTGATTAACAATGTAGAATCTCATTTTTGTAATACCCTGAATATTTTTCAGATTGCCCTTGATTGACACTTTTCGATTCTAATCGCGGATCACTTTGAGTTTACTTCCCCCATAACTGGTTGAATCCAGATGTGCAATCATAATTTGATATTTGTGGGTCAGTTTCGATTACAAATT
Source organism: Drosophila paramelanica (assembly GCA_035043915.1). Lineage (NCBI taxonomy): Eukaryota > Metazoa > Arthropoda > Insecta > Diptera > Drosophilidae > Drosophila > Drosophila paramelanica. The sequence continues at coordinate 1,316,669 of JAWNMO010000077.1, read as the reverse complement.
GCGAATGGAATCTATATAAAATACCTAGACACCCTATGGGAAATACAATCCCAAACAAACGCAATGAAATCGCAAATATGCGATTTGTTTGCACACATATTAGTGATCATGCCTGATCATCATGCTTATCATAATTTTTGGTTTAGTCGCAGCTTTCATAACTAATTAACAACATGCTCAGCTCAGTTGTTGTTGTTGCTGTTGTTGTCTATCATTTTGTTGTTGCTATTTCATTATTGGAAAAGTAAAAGTATATAATACTTACATATATATATATATTTGTATGTATGTGTGACTCTAAGTACGAATACATATTTCGAAACAGCAGCGTCAACTAGTGCATATTTATTTCATTTTTTTTATAATCATTTTATTATGTTTTTTCTTGTTGTTGTACCGAATCAGATGATGATAATGTACCGCCTCTGGGTATAAATACGGCAGAGACGCGTTCAATGCGACTCAGTTAGTAAAAGTAGTTCGAGCCAGCTGCTTGTCAAAGAAACCAAAGACTATAAAAATAAAAGTGAAATTTAGAGAGGAAAATTGTTTCCTTCAGAAATTGGCGATTGCAAAATAAAGCAAAGTGTGAAAATTGAGATTTATAAAGTGTTTAAAAACCAGAAAAAGTGAATTATGGCTGTTAGTATATGTTACAAAATCGATTTACAAATTAAAAATAATTATAAAAAAATATATTACAATATTATTTCACTTATTTATAATGAGTATTAAATTGAGCCATTCAAATTTTGAATGGATTATAAAAAGAAGAAACATATTTATCTAAAGAATTTGATTTAATTGTTTTCCAAATTATTATACAAATAATGTATTATCAGTTTATTAGAAATTTCAAAATAATAATTTGCATAATACAAACTAATTAATTATAAAAATAAATTAAACTCAAAATACTCTAAAATATACCATTAAAACAAATTTAAAAAAATGCAAATAGTTATTAATTAATTATAGTCAAATAAATATTGTTGTTTATGATAACAAAATTATTTTTCGGCTGTGACAATATATAACCGAGATAATAAATCTTAAATATATTTAATTTTATACTCGAAATTAAATTTTCCTGTATTATTTTTCACAGACCACTTTGCGTATTGCGATTATTGGCCAGAGCAATTTTGCGGCGGATGTGTTGGAGCTGCTGTTGGAGCGGGCCGCCGTTCGAGTTGTGGGCGTGTTCACCATACCGGACAAGGGCAGTCGCGAGGATGTGTTGGCCACCACAGCGGCCGCACACAAAATACCCGTTTTTAAGTTCGCCAGCTGGCGTCGCAAGGGCGTCGCCCTGCCGGAAGTGCTTGAACAGTACAAATCGGTGGGCGCCACCCTCAATGTGTTACCCTATTGCTCCCAGTTCATTCCCATGGAGGTGATTGAGGGCGCTCCGCTGGGCAGCATTTGCTACCATCCCTCCATACTGCCCAGACATCGCGGCGCAAGTGCCATCTCCTGGACACTCATCGAGGTAATTATACCCATTCAGCAACTGAAAAGAGCGTATTCGGTTTGTGCAATATACGACTCGAAACTATATTCAACAAATTCACTACTGAAAACAATTTTTTTCAAGTTAACAATAATTAATTGAGAAATATTTCGACTGTTTTCGTATATTAATAGACGAGGAAAGAGTATTGTACAGTCGGTTACACCCGACTACAAGATTTTCTAACTTGCTATGCCCTGAATTAATTAAGAAAGTGTAATGAGGGTATAATGGTTTCGTGCAAACGTATAAATCAATGAATGAGGCATTTTCTACCCATAACGTATTAATATATTCTTGATCAGTACAAGTAAAGTAATCTACTTTACCGATAATGATTCAATTGAGTCATGTGCCTCTCTCCAAATACCAATACTACTCATACGCAAAACAAGTTTATAACTTTTTTTTCCATATCCTGTCCGCTTTATTATCTTATTTATTTTTTTCGATAAAAATCGATTTTAACAAATTTTTAATGATTCGATTAGCTCATGTGTCTCTGTCCAGTTACCAATACTATTCATATGCAAAACAAGTTAATAATTTTTTTTTTCGATATCTTGTCCGCTAAATTATTTTCGATAAAAATCGATTCTCACATTTTTTTCTCGTATACTATAAAAGACACCAAATTTTAATTAAATTTTATTTTTAATAATTAGAATTTTTAATAATTCTTTACTTCATTCGCATTTCTTTTGAAATATCATAGTTTAAGTTAAAAATTTTGAATTTTTTATAAATTAATTTTTGGATTGTTTTGCAGGGCGATGAAGTTGCTGGCTTTAGCATCTTCTGGGCAGATGATGGACTGGACACGGGTCCGGTGCTGCTGCAGCGTCAGACGAATGTGGAGCCGACGGACACACTCGATAGCATCTACAAGAGGTTCCTGTATCCGGAGGGCGTCAAGGCGATGGGCGTGGCCGTTGACCTGGTCGCCCAGGGCATCGCCCCGAAGATAACGCAAACCGAGGTGGGCGCCACTTACGATCCGGCCATGTTCAAGGCGGAGAACCAGCTGCTGAATCTGCAGCAGCCGGCGCAACGGATTTGGAATTTTGTGCGCGGCCTGGACTCAGTGCCGGGTGCTGTGGCGACGGTTCTCCATGACGATGGCACCGAGGAGCAGGTGCGCTTCTTTGGCGCCCATCTCTATTCGGCGGGGCCCGTGAAGAACGGCCAGCCGCTCCGGCTGAAGGGCCTGGCGAAGCCCGCCTGGGTGCATCCGGGCGGACTGCTGATAGAGGGCACAGATGGCGCCTTTGTCAATGTGCGTCGGATCAAGCGCGGCTCGAAGGTGATCAATGCCGGCGACTGGTTCAGGCAGGCGGAGCAGCAGCCGCTCGCCGATCTGACGGACGATGAGCTGGCCAAGAGCCAGCAATTGGCGGCCATTTGGCAGGCGATACTCAAGACGCCGATTGAGAGCGGCACCGATTTCTTTGCCGCCGGCGCCGGTTCCATGGACGTGGTGCGTCTCGTCGAGGAGGTGAAGGAGGCGTTCGATGTGCCCCTCGAGAACGAGCACGTCTTCATGGCGCCCGTCTTCGGTGAGTTCTTCGATCAGCTGGTCCGCAGCATGCGGCGCCAAGGCAGCGCGACCGCCAGCGGCGATCAAATCAGCTTTGCCGGCTTCCTGCTGCGCGCCAACAAACGGGAGATTCGTGTGCCCACCCAGCTGTTCATCGATGGCCAATTCGTGGACGCCGCCGGCCAGCGCACGCTGGACATCATCAATCCCACCGACGAGCAGCTGCTCTGCCGCGTCGCCTGTGCGAGTGCCGGCGACGTGGACGCCGCTGTGCGCGCCGCGCAGACAGCGTTCAACGGCGGCTGGCGGCAAATTTCGCCGCGTCAGCGCGGCCAACTGATGCTGAAGCTGGCCGACCTGATGGAGCAGCACAAGGAGGAGCTGGCCACCATCGAGGCGGTCGATTCGGGGGCCGTTTACACGCTGGCGCTGAAGACGCACGTGGGCATGTCCATCGATGCGTGGCGCTATTTCGCCGGCTGGTGCGATAAGATCCAGGGCAGCACGCTGCCGGTGAATCCCGCCCGGCCGAACAATGTGCTGACGTTTACGCGCCGCGAACCGATCGGCGTTTGCGGCCTGATCACGCCCTGGAACTACCCGCTGATGATGCTCTCCTGGAAGATGGCCGCCTGCATCGCCGCCGGCAACACCTGCCTGATCAAGCCGGCCCAGACCTGCCCGCTGACCGCGCTCAAGTTTGCCGAGCTCACCGTTTTGGCCGGCTTTCCGCCGGGCGTCATCAATGTCCTGCCCGGCAAAGGATCCGAGGCCGGCCAGGCCATCGCCGATCATCAGCTAATCCGCAAACTGGGCTTCACCGGATCAACGCCGATTGGACAGCACATTATGCAATCCTGTGCGGCGTCCAATCTCAAGAAATGCTCGCTGGAATTGGGCGGCAAAAGTCCGCTGATCATTTTCGCTGACTGCGATCTCGACAAGGCTGTCAAGCACGTAAGTTTGATCAGTATGATCACGATATATTCAACACGTTAATCGATATCAAATTCATCCGCACAGGGCATGTCCTCGGTGTTCTTTAATAAGGGTGAAAACTGCATCGCCGCCGGACGACTCTTTGTCGAGGATCGGATTCACGATGAGTTTGTGCGTCGCGTGCTGAAGGATCTGCGCTCGATGACGATTGGCGATCCGTTGAATCGGTCCACCGCACACGGACCTCAGAATCACAAGGCGCACTTTGACAAGCTAATCGAGTTCTGTGAACGGGGCGTGGCCGAGGGCGCAACTCTTGCGCATGGCGGGTGTCGAGTGGCCGGTCGGAAGGGCTACTTCTTCACGCCGACGGTGTTCACCAATGTCGAGGATGATATGTATATAGCACAGGAGGAGTCCTTCGGTCCGATTATGATCATATCCAAGTTCAATGGCAGCGACATCGATTCCGTCATGGAGCGAGCCAATCGCACCGAATACGGCTTGGCCAGCGGCGTCTTCACCAAGGACATCAGCAAGGCGCTCAGCTTCGCCGATCGCATCGAGGCGGGCACCGTTTTCGTGAATGTGTACAACAAGACGGACGTCGCCGCACCGTTCGGCGGCTTCAAGCAGAGCGGCTTCGGCAAGGACCTCGGCCAGGAGGCGCTCAACGAGTATCTGAAAACAAAGTGTGTCACGATTGAGTACTGAGCGGAGTGGAGCCCAATCGAATTTAGTGGAAAACAAAAGACTTAATGCATTTAAATATATGTATATATAATATATTATATAGTATATATAATATAGTTAGTTTAGCAATAACATTTTATGTATACGATTATTCATTAAAACCCAATCAAATAACTTTCTTTTATATTTTATTAGAAAAAAATATGATTTAAGCCAATCGAATTCACATTTTCTCATTTCGTTAAATATCAGCTCAAATTAAGCTCGAACCATTTTGAATAAATTTAATTATATGTATGATTATCTAGATAAAAAAAAAACATTGAAAATCATTAATAATTTTTATTTTAAATTGTGCTTGACATATTTTTCACAATTAATATAAAAATTATATAAATGAATTAAATAAATGTTAAAATAATATTTTTTTTAATGGAGCTTTAAGAATATTTTAGAAATATATTGTAAGACATTAATTTTTTTTTTTGTTTACAGACAAGTTTAAAAATATTTCCATATAAATAATAACTCAAAAAATATTAACTTTTGCCCAAAAATTTAGAAAATGTGATTTAAACAAGAAATTCTAAATTTGAATAACACAAATATTTCTTAAGAACAAAATTGTATTTATATATAGCTTATATAGCTTTAGTTGAATGTTCAATTTAGGTTTGTTACTTGATTTCATATGGAAACGGTTAAGTTTTAATCAACAGTTCAAAGGAATTGCCACACTGCAAGCTGAATGGAAATGGCTTAATGTCCCTATCCACCAGGCAGCACTCATCTGCCCACCTCCACCACCCCATTCCCCCCGCCTCTGGCACTTAACGACTGTGCAATTGCATGCAATCCAGCTAAAAATATGCAACCGCATCAGTAAAATCCCCGTTAGCGATTCGCTTCTTCTTCCTTTGTCAACTTTCAAGCGAAAAGTTTTGACAGCCAATGTGGGTCAAAATACTGAAAGCTCGGATATTAAATGCTCCTTCTCACTCTCGCTCTCTCTCCGTCTCGCTCGTTCGGTCTGTTGGTTTTTTATGGCCACATAATTTATAGATTTTAAATGTATTTTATATAATTTCTCATTCATATTTAGAACATTTTTGCTAGCATTTGGCATTTAGTGAACATGTGAAGGCCAAGGCGACAACGCGTCGTATACGTAATATGTTTATATAGAAATGCGTGTGTATGTCTATATATGTGTTTGTGTGAGTGTGCGAGCTTAAACATTTTGTATGCCTTCTGTCGTCCCTTGCTCCATCCTGCTCGCACTCACATCAAATTTCCTGCTTGCTCTGCAACATCATGTAATTGCATTAGCTGTTAGGGCATGTGTCTGCCTTGTTGTGTGCGTGTGTGTGTGTTTGTGTGTGGGTGGGTATACATCTTGTTGTTTGCAGTTTCCTACTAAATTTGTGCAGCATCCATTGTCAAGTTCCGCGAAATATAAGTTGAAGTTGATTTATGTTGATTGAAGCAAGAGAAGGAAACTCCGTAGGCTAAAAAAGGACCTACAAGGAGCTTTAAGATTAAATCTATAAATAAAATATGATATAAGCAGATTATAACGGCAAAAAAACCTATGTTGACTAAACTCATGATTTTTGTTTATGTTTAAATTAGTTTATATTACTTAAATTCTAATGGAAATATATTAAATATATAACTGTGAATATAATATATTATAATATATTTGATTTTTATATCAAGATCTATAATACTTTAGCGCAACTGTACCTTCAAAAGCGAAACTTATCAGAAATAATGAAATCGTTGTCAAAGCTTCTGCTGCTTGGCAATAACCGTTATTCACAAGGGACGTGGAAAAAAAGTACACTCAAATACTTAAAGCGAATGCTGCGTATATAAATAAGAGCCAAGTAATGACAAATTATGTGGGAGTGTGCGTGCAAGGGGAGGGGCCCGGTTATAAGATACCACAAGAATGAAATAAACCGCAATAAACACGAAACTAACAGTTACCAAGAGAGCTTAGGCAAAAGCTAAATAAACCGCAATACACAAAACTAACGGTAAGGCAGAAGCAGAAGCTTAAATAAATGTCAGCCATATAAACAGGTAAGCGTTGAAAACCTAAAATAACCAAAAGACTCGCTGGCAGCTTGTCGCACAAAAGGCGGTGATAAAAAAGAGAGAGAGAGAGAGAGAGAGAGACAGAGAGAGAGTGAGGACGACTCAATAGCCGTCGGTTGTATAACAAGCGCCGCGTATTCAGAACAGCTGAGATATGACGTAATTGGATGTGAGGCCAAACCATATACGAATAATAATCAAAGGACAAATAAAAAATAGAACAAATAAAAAAGAGATGTTGTGTGAGAGGTTTGAGCGGCTAAAGGTACATCTGATATATTTCTTACATTTATTTCTCTTTTATCTAATTTACCAATATTTCGGCTTCTTCAAATTGAACAGCAAATTGGAGTAGAACTCTTCGGTCCAAACTTTGCCAGCAAGTAATCAATAAATATTATATTACCGAACTCTCCGGAAATCTTTCTGGCTCTGGCTACCGTTTCATTTTTTCTTTCTCTCACTCTCTGTGTCTTTCTATCTCTGCGGCGTTGCTCTTTGGCTTGTCTATTGCGCAAGCTTTGGCGGCAAATTGCCTGGAAGTATGTGTAGCCATATTCGCCGCGCAATTCCAATGGCAGCCTTTTAGCTCAGCTCGGGGGTCAACTCTGCGGCGAATTGAAATCTATGCTAACCGAGCTGAAGCTTAGAGGAACCGAGCGAGCTGCTAGCGTTGTGTAGGTCTAGAATTAAAAGCTCCCTGTTGCTTGAAGCTTTCGTAAAGCTTAGCAAATTTGACAAATAACGTAATATAAAGTTGTTTTACTCTGTTAATAAATTACTATATATTTATATATTATGATAGTATATATTGTTTTCTTTATAAATATTTCTCATCCATGCGAGCTTTATAATAATAATTATAGAACTGTGTTCTATGTTTTTTCTACTTTTTTCATATAATCTTAAACAGAGCTCATTATGCATACAACCGCCAACAGTTGGAGAGGCGCAGTCTAGAAAAGTATAAAGCAACTGCTTGCAGCGCACGCATGCGGTTTGAGAGCCACTGAACAGAAATTGCAAATCGCAGCAGAAGCAGCCGCAGCCGCAGAAGGCACGCCTGAAACCTTGAAAGCTTGCAGCCCAACTGTTTGCTGCTCTCCAGTGCACGACCGGCACAGCGCCGCACGCAATGGCGCCACCCACGAGCCGAGAGTCGAACAAGCCAGTCTGCTATTCCAGATACGGCGACAACGATAGGCGACAGCGACGTCGCCCAGCTGAGTAAAAAGCTGTAAGGCGGCAAAATACGAAAGCGCTTATTGTGTCTTTCCATGCGCACTTGTCTGCACACACATACAAATACTCGCCTGCACAGCCACCAACAACTTCGCCTTTGAGTGCGAACGACGACGGCGAAAAAAGCAACGAGCAGCCGAATGGAAGCCGATTGGAAACCGAATGGAAGCCGAGCATTCCGCGCACAATTGCAGCTGCGGCGTTGGCGAACTTTACGCCGTCAACTGACACTATCATTGGCGTTTTAACTGTGGACGGTTGCTACTCGCACTCGCTGGCGGATTAACGGCACATATAAAAACATATATATTTATATATATTTATATGTGTACACACATATATTGAAAGTTATTATGTGCATGTCTGCGTAGAGCAAAAAAGGAGGCTGAACAGCAGCGTTCGAGAATATCCATCTGTATGTGTGTTGTTGTTGGTGCGCCGCTGCAAAAAATACAACAAAATTTTCATGTATTTGCACAAAACGTTGGTTACATAAAAAAAAAATCCCGTGGTGATGATGCAAAAGTGACAAACTAAAAAAATATAATCTCAACATTACCGACCTCAATAATCAAAAATATAAAATAAATAAGAATTATGCAAAGTTCTAAAAAAAAACCAACAAAATCAATGAATAAATAAAAATTAAACACAGACAATTTTTGCAGTGATTATAAAAAGTGGCAGCCAAAAAAAAAGAAGAAAATGAAAAAAGCTACATATATACATACCCAAATTTGATATTTTCTGCTTTTTTTTGCTGCTGGCCAATAAAAAAAAACAATGATTTTAATATAAAACAATTTTAAAATAAAAATGCAAAGCATAAACATATTATTAATAATGAAGAACGCAATATCAAACTGACATTTTCGTGTGAAAACAAGCATTATATAAATGAGAATTACTTAGAAAGGCCTTTTTTGTAGTAAAAATGTTAGGCAAGAATGCATAGTAAAGCTTTAGAGCAGACAACGCCTACAAATCCTAATACATAAACGCGCTAGAAAATTAACTAAAAAAAAACGGAATTATTTTTTAAATAATTCGAGTTTTTTAAGCTTTTCGAGTCATGTGAATATTTGTGTTTATTCAGTTTGTATAGCTTGTGTAATCAATATGCTTATATAAACATTGCAATTGCGGCTTGAGTTCAACTAGTTTTTAAAGTACGCTTAAAAAAAGGTTAAAATTGCGTTAAAAACTCATAAAAAACAGCGCAGCGAAAAAAGGATTGCCTACATTTGTGCGCCATGCCCCACAGACATAGCCACAAATAGCCACAGGCATAGCCACAGCCACAGCCACAGCCACAGCTCTAGCTATAGCTATAGCTATATAGCTGTATAGGAAAGCTAAAGCCGAGGTCGTTTCAGTTGCGCGTTGCGCAATGTGGCAGCGACGTCGCCGGCGGCAGCATTAAAAGTAAGTCAAGCTATGCGTATGCGTGAGAGCGCACTTTCATTGTGTGAGTGCGCATTATTTTTAGCTGGAACAATAAAGCTCCAACAGAAGAAGAAAAAGGAGCAAAAAAATAATAAAAAAGAAACGCATTAATTAATATGCAGTGATAAGCGCATATCATAAACCGCATTAGCATCAAATTAACATAGCTGTGTGGGCGGCTTTAAAGTGGCGGACAGCTGCAGCCGCATAACCGTCAGCTAGTCTGTCTGTCTGTCTGTCTGCAGCTGCCCTCACTTACATATGTAACGAACGCAGGCTGCGCTGCTGCTGCGCTGCTGCTGCTGCTGGTTGAAACATTCCCAAGCAACTGTCATTAAGCTGGCGCCCAGCTGTCAACTTTTATTGCAGAGCCAAGTCCAAAAACTCTTCCAAAGCTGCACCAAATACAAAAGAGGAACAAGTACGAACAAGTACGTTTCAGTCGGGTGTCACCGACTGCGCAATATGTTATAACAAAATAAAACACACGAAATTGTTAAAATTCGTAATTATACATATCCAAAATACTTTAGCTTGATCTTTGAATCTTTTAAATGTATTGACAAAATATAATGTATGCATAAAGATCATATAAAGATGTATAAAGATCATCTTTAAACTTTAAAATGTTAAAAAGTACTCGAAGACGGCATTTGCACAAACCTAATATACTCTCTTCAGTTCTTGAACGAATATTAAAAAGACGAAAAAATCCTTCCAACGTTATTTCCAGGCTGGCTCTCTTCCATTTTTATGCTCACACATTCTTAGCTTGCACTGAATTGAGCGCGCGTTCTCTCTCTATCTTTTCCTCTTCGTCTGTTTCTCTCACTATAGCTCTCTCTCTCGCGCTTCAAGTGCGCATGCGCCATTTGGCTTGGGCAGCTTTGGATGCTTTTCCACGCTCCTCGCTTGAGATTACATAACAGTTGGCAGAGTGTGTGGCTAAAATCGGCAGGCGACTGCAATTTGTTTTCACGTAAATGGCAAATAGTTTGACTAAATTAGCAACAATTAATTAAACAAAATTCATGCAAAATTCACAAGAATTATCAGCGATTGCAGAAATTCGTTAATCACAAGCCGAACTCAACTGGAAAGTGCATTTCAGGCTAATTTTCAAAGTGTGTCCTTGTGGGGAAGAACCAAAAGAAAAAAAAAGAAGGAAAAAAGCGACTCTGATTTTTTTGGTTCACTTTTTCATGAAGCCAAATGAGTTTGTAATGTTTATATAAGCAGCCAAGTTGATGATGACACGGCTCGAAAAAAATTAGACTAAAAACGGCGCAAAGATGAAACTAAAAATATAAAAAAAAAAATTAAAAAACTAAAAAAAAATTTTGAAATTAATAATCTTTTTTTTATTAACAAATAGCTATCATAGAGAAAAAAAATAATTATATGTATTTTAAAATAAACTTTTAATCAATAACAAAGCAAAACTTTTGAAACCAGTTTTACCCACAATTAGTGCAAATATTTTCATACTCTTATTTTGCTTATTTTACCACGCCCCCCAACAGGTGGTGAATTAAGCAAAATTTCGAGCATTTACTTAATAATTAATTTCTAATTTCAGTAACCAAATAAATTTAGCGCAAATATTAACACAATACTGCTACGAACATTCAGACAAAAAAACCCCATTTAAAAAAATGTTGTACCAACGCAGTTGATTAAGACAAAAACACACCTAAAAACCAAAAAAAAACCAAAAATAAAATAAAATAAAAAACCAAAAATAAATATTTATATAATAATACGACGCATATAAATATTCATAGCGATAAGCGATTAAAAACCGTAACATTAAGAAACAAAAAACACAAAACAAATCAAATAGTTTAAAACTAGCCCTAATAAACACAGATTAGACACCCTCCTTGAGACGTGGTGCAACGGAATCGAATCGTTAATTAAAGCCAAGCAAAAGCTAATAACAACACAACAAGAAAATGGCCGAAAAGAAGATTGGTGAATACTATTCGCCGCCGCCAAAGATGGGCAAGTGGGAGGGTTTCAGAAAATTCATATGGAACAGTGAAACTAGCCAATGCCTTGGACGCACCGGTTCCAGTTGGGGTGAGTACATCAAAAAATTTTAAAAATATTCCTTTTTTACATATTTATTTTTTTATATAGTTATTTAATCTAATCCAATATACATATCATTAATATAATATGCTGTTTGCTTTCCACATAATTGATAATTAAATCGCTTCGTAAATCAATCAACTTTTACGCATTGCGCATACGCCGCGTGTGCCAGCTTTGTATATTCTATGCATATGTATTTATGAATATGTATGTGTAAAATATTAGTTATTTTGAGGGACATTCAAGGGCATTAAAAGCAATACTCAACTATGATCATTATACAAAAATTTCATGAAATAATAAGTTTTTTTATGAGTGTACAGAAAATGTTTTCAATAGAAAAGTTCGATTAAAATTAATTTTGAATAAAACAATAAACAAAGAATTTATATTAATCATAAATATATATTAATGAATTTCAAAAGAAAATCAAATATAACTTTCGTTTTCTTGCTTTTCATGCAACCAGTAGATTTGACATAAGGGTTTTATTTGATGTGTTTACCCTTATAATGCGTATCGATCCATTGAGCTCATTCCGTATGCCTGGCACAATAGAGAGTCACGTAGCAGTAAATTGCCTGCCAACAACTAAATATAGAAGCTAATATTACATTGCAGCCAGAGCACATGCGCCTAATGACAGTCCGTCAGTCAATAAGCCAGTCAGACTGTCAGTTACACTGTCTTTTGTCAGAGCGATTGCATAACAGTCAACTCTTTAAATTGAACACACTTTTATGCCAACCCGCCCCCCGCCTCGAAGTAGGGCGTGTTTTAAGAGTTTAGGCCCAGCAAATATGACTAATCATTTAATTTCGTGTGTCAGCGCGATGACAACAAAAATGCAAATATATCGTTAAATATTTTATGGCCCACGCAGAAGACAATGACAAAAAACGTCCAACGAGAAATAAAAACAAAACGTGGCCAATTTAAAATTTACGATGTATTCAAATTTGGGCCTTAGATAAGGCCAAAATATAGATGGTATCTATAAACATTACCTGCTACTTACTAAATTAAAAAAAAAAAAGATAATATATAGATAGAGATTAGATAATATCGGTGCACTAACTGATAGGAAGTGTGTGTCAAGCTTTTGTAGGTCAGTTCAAAATGATAAGAAATTTTTTATTTTATCGATCATGAAAATCGATAGATTGTGTATTGAAGTTTCCATAATTTCAAACTGACCTAACTACTTAAAAATGTACTTAAAAATTTATACTTATTGTTTTGAATATAATTTAAAAAGTTTTTTTTAAGTAATGGAAATATAATATTACCAGTTAATGGACATTATAATTTTAAATATATATCTATTTAAAAAGTTTTCCTATATGTCACTACGACATTTTTAAAACTATAAATCTTGATCGTAATTTCGAACGGCTGTAAGCACCGTTATACAAGCGACAAATACATTGTACGCACAAGACTTCAGATAATAAAAGAGCGTTGTTCAACACTTACGTACAAGAACGTGTTATTTGAGTATTTATTGATATGGGTTTGCGGGCACAGCAACCTTTGCCAAATTTAGATACAAGATGTATCCCCGCCCAGCTGGTTTCATCCGTCAATCCCATCTGCCTCAAAGCGTGACACGTTCAGGTTGATTGGTTTATTTTTAGCACTTTTACAGGGCTTACAAATTTTTAATGAAATTGAATCTGTGATGCTAATTCTGAAAAGTCTTTAGTCCTTTAAATTTATATGTAGATTATCATATTTAAACTTTTTTTAAGAATATGCAATATTAAATATTTTGTAGATTTTTACCACAATCACTTTTAGTCCTTTGTTCATGTGACAAGGTACAACATTTTTGGCTCCAACCCGAGCTTAGCAACGAGTTTTTCCACAATTGTCTATAACCCAGTTTAGTGACAAGTGGCAAATGCAACTGGCGCTATCCAACACTGCAATTGACTCGACTAAAAATCAATTCTAACCTCATTCCAAAAATGCTAACTGTATATACAACAAATCAACAACGACAACAACTGTCGCCTCAAACGCTTGCCCCAAAATGTGGGCGTTGACGGCAAACAATTCAACATGGCTGCCAAACGGACAGTGCAATTGTTGCTGTTGTTGTTGCTGTTGTTGTTGTTGCTGTTGTTGTTGCTGTTGTTGCTGTTACTGTTGCATGATTGCTTTGTCTGTAACCTACTTAGGTGCAAGCTGTGTTGTTTCCACAGTTAAACACTTAACACGCCTCCATTGCGAATTCTTTTAGACCTTTTCAAGACGGCCAACAAAATAGGGCCAAGAAAACTAATCACAAGCAACTGCTTCAAGCTTTAATATATAATGAATATAATGAAAGTAATTATCAAGAATAAAACATGACTGAGAATATGGCAAAATTAGTCAGTTGAAAAAGTTATCAAAAGAGAAAAAAACGGAAAGAAAAAACAGAAAATTCATGTAACACAATAAAACAAAAATAATATGAATTTTAATTGATATAAAACAAAAGAAAAAAAAATTATGTTTGTAATTTAATTTAAATTTTTAAAAATTATTTTTGAGTATAATTTTTCAATATATTGTTTTAAACACACAAAATATTAATATATTATTTATGTATTTTCTTTGTTTATTATAACAACTATATTAGGCTTGCAAACCTAAAGTTTTTGTTTTACTATATAGTTATATATATTTGTCAAATGTCATTTGCAAACATATCCATTGATCGTCTTACAGAAATCAAAGTCAATCACAGCGCATATTTCAATTGTTTCGCAGCGTTTCAATTGAATCGACAATCATTTCAACCAGCTGTCAATGAGCTCAATTTGAGACGTATTTTATTGAGGTTTCTCAATTTGCACAGACCGATCTAATTGAGCGGTGCGCTAAATAGTATGCCAAAATCCGCGACTTTCAACATTGGCCTCGGTAAGCTGCAAATCTGTTAAGTGCTTTGCACTGAAAGAAATACCCAATTCGATCTGTCGACACTGCAATTAGCATGCGGCTCGCGTTTGTCGCTTGCATAAGTCGCATTATAATGAGCTCCACAATTCAGCTGATATCTTCTTCTTTGCTATATCTTCTCAACAGACGAATATTGGTGCGATGGGAAAGTTTTCAGCCAATAAAAGTTTTAAATTGAAAAACTTTCAATGCGCTTAATTGAAAAACAATTAAGAAAAACTTGTAGAAATATACACTTTTTGGAATGCCCTGTAATTTTATTATACTCTAGCACAGATGCACTTGTGCAATAAGATACCCTGTACAAGAAAGTGACATTTTCATGAAAATTCGTTACACAAGAGAAAATGCGACAACTTTTCATAACTTTCTTATGCTCACATCCAAGAATTAGCAACGGGATTAATTAATGCACAAATTTTGCAAGTTTAAATTAGATAATGAAAATTGTCTTCAGAAGAGTTCAGCGTGACAAGCTAATTATTCATTTATATGCTATAAATTCTTGCAGTGAAATTTAATTAAAATATAAATAATTTTGAAATAGTTTTATGTTTAGAAAAATTAATTTTCCTGTTAATATATAAAAATGTTGCTCTTATATTAAATAATTCCAAAAACAATGCGACTAAATATAGCAAATTGCTGTATCTACTTGTATCTATTTGTCAGTGTGTGTGTGCGTGTCTGTGTGTGTATCTGTGTGTGTATGTGCGTATGAACAGCCTAGCCTAGGGGCGAATCCTGTTGTTGACAGTTGTATTTTCTGCTCCATTTTGCTAGTCATTTTGTGCCTTTCTTTGTGTGCCAGCTGCTGTATACATGTGTGTGTGTGTGTGTGTTTTTCTGCAACTGTCAAAATTAAAAAGAGGAAAATGGGCAGCACTCGTTACGAGGCAGCCAACCAACACAGCAATTCCCCCAACCCGCCAACCCGCAGTTGCCGCAGAAAGGTAAAATTGAAGCTGAAATTAAAAAGAGGAAGAAGTGGACGCAATTCATTTGAGTGTGTATTGTGTGTGTGTGTGTGTGTGTGTGTGTGTCGGGTGTATACAGCATGCAACTGTGGCACACATGCAGACAACGCACTAACACACACACACACACACACACACACACAAATATATACCAGCACAGTTTGTTACATTATTGCCGCAGCTGTGCAAATGGCAAAGTTCAGCCGAGAGACCTACTAAGAGCAGGACAGAGCCAAAGAAAGAGAGAGTGAGTCAGATACAGCGAGAGAGAGAGAGAGAGAGAGAGAGAGAGTGAGAGAGAGAGAGAGAGTAAGAGCAGTTTCTGGCGGAGAGTGCGCGCACAATGCTGCGTATACTTAATGTTCCGCTGAGACCTGCCAGGTGCTCAACAGCAGAACACACACACACACACACATACACACACAAACGTAAGTGTGTGCGACTTTCGCGTAAATCAATCGGATTTGAAGGCAGAGTCCCCAACATAACCCAACAAGCAATGACAAAAAGAAAAAAAAAACTCAATGCTGAGCCGTCGCCTGGCAACAAAATTTAATTTAAAAACAACAAAAAAAACCAATTTAAAATTTGTTGCACACTGTTCGAAGACATCCAAAGCAGAAGCTAAAAATAAATGCCGTTATCTCTGTTTAGTACTTTTCTTGAAATGTGAATCATTTAATCTATTGAATGGCTAGAATATAATTCTATAGAAAAAATAAATAATTTTATTTGTTATGCTTTTGATAACATTAAAAGTAAATTATAATGTATAGATGTAATAAATTTCGTAAATATTTCAAGTATTTCATCTAAATTTTCAATATTTTTATTCGATTTGCAAAAATATTTATTTTAAGGAGCTTAAAAGGCAAAAAATGTTCACAATAAAAATTCCCTCCACAAAAATAGTTTTATGCTCAAAAATTAATTATATAATTTTTTAAATGTATTTCATGCATTATTCATAATTTTTTATATATTTTATTTTCTAAGAAATTATGTATTATAATTTCATCAATCAATCAATATATCTTATATATTTTTTTTTTGGCGATAATCATAAAATATATATTTTCTGTTTTAGTAATGAAAGGTTTATTAATGTTTGAAGAGAAAAAGTTTATTATTGCATAACACACACACAAAAAATGTAAAGTCGAGAGATTATTGGGACCATAATTACACAATTTATATGCTAAGAGATAGAGCGAAAAACTAGAGCTGCATATTTCGTTAAAAATGTTCAGAGTTGGGGCTTGAAAGTATTTGCAGGGTCTTAGCGTATTTGCCTTGCAAACATAAATAAAGCAGCTGTTTAGCACAAGCAAAAACAACAATAACAACAAGAACAACAGCATTAAGCACACCGAGCAGCTTAGCAAACCCGCCGCCGCATCCCCCCGCAGCTAGGACCACAGAAATGCTCCAATCTCCAAAAACAAAAAAAACAAAAAAGAACACCCCGCCCACCGCAGTAAGAAAAGCCACTGCGACCACTGAAACCAGAGCAAGCAGCTCGTTAAGTGCAGAAACACATTCAAGCACACACACACACACACACACGAACACACGCACACCCATTGGAATAACAATAAGAAAATTGAGTATAAAAAAAAAAAAAGGCGCAGAGCCAACTGCAAAAAGGAGGCGCCTAGTTGGCCGCTCCTGCGGCGAACCCTTGAAGTTGGCTCGAGTGTTGCCATGCAAACGCGAATTCTCATTTAACTGCCTACGTAACGTAACCAAATTGCGTAAGACGATGAAAATATTTTTGATCAATTGGCAAACATGTTCATCAACTCAATTGATCTGAGTAAAACCTGATTAATTCAAATGAAAAGCTAAAAAAATTAAAAAAAAAAATATATATATATGATCATTAATATATATGTATATATATATATATATTTCTTCCAATGCCTACTATATCCCACTTAGTAAATCTTTATTAAGCTAGAAAATCAAATTTTAGCCCTGTTTTTAATAGTCGCTCTACTAACTGTCAGCTTTGCTTAAGATACGGCTAGATATGTATGTATATGTATATATATATGGCCATGAGAATTCGTTAGCGTGAAGGCAGCCGACTGGTGGGTGGGTGGTAATTGGGCTGTGGGTGTGCATCGGCAATAGCTGGTCGAGCAGCAGAAAATGTGAGCGCGCATGCGCCCTTTTCGGTTATTGGCAATGCTTGCCAACTAATTGACCGTGAGCACAATTGTTGTTGCAAGTATTTTTCAATAGGTCTTGAAAAATAGGCCCGCCACTTAACTAGATTTTACCAATATCTGCGTAATCGAATCAGCTATTTAGCTTGAAATTTTGAGAAAATTAATTAGAATCAGCGTGGTGGCCAAATCATGACTGAAATTGATAATTGATTTTTTGACTAAAAATTTCATAAAAATTTTATTTTTCATAATGGATAGATTTTGAATGCAGAATCAATCTAGAGGGCAAATCATGATCAAAATGTCATCAAACATGAAAATCGGTTCAGATTTGGCAAAATTATGGAAGTTTGAAGTATGGGGTTTTGGGATTCGAGAGCTTTACATGTCAAAATTTTTGTCAATTTTGGCATGATTTTTGACCAAAAATTTGACCCCCCCAAAATCGGCTCAAATGTTGTTTTTTAAACTAATTTTGACAATTAAAATCGATTAAAAACATAAATTCGCAATTTTAGACTAAAAAAAATTTTTTTTTCGAAAATATCTAAGGGGGAGTACATGATTTTTTGACCAAAAATTTCAAAAAAATTTGATTTCTCATAATGGGTATATTTTGAATGCAGAATCAATCTAGAGGTCAAATTATGATCAAAATGCTATCAAACGTGAAAATCGGTTCAGATTTGGCAAAATTATGGAAGTTTGAAGTATGGGATTTTGGGATCAGAGAGCTTTACATGTCAAAATTTTTGTCGATTTTGGGATGTTTTTTGACCAAAAATTTGACCCCCTCAAAATCACCTCAAATGTTGTTTTTTATGCTAATTGTGACAAATAAAATCGATTAAAACTATAAACTCGCAATTCTAAATTTTGAAAAAAATTTTTTTTCCAAAATTCACAAGGGGGGGTACATGCTTTTTTGACCAAAAAATTCAAAATAATTTTATTTTCGAAAATGAATATTTTTTGAATGTAGAATCAATATATAGGACAAATCATGATCAAAATGCCATCAAACGTGAAAATCGGTTCACTTTTGACAAAGTTATGGGGGTTTGATATATGGGAACTATGGAATCTGACATCTTTACATGTCAAAATTTTTGTCGATTTTGGCATGATTTTTGACCAAAAATTTGACCCCCTCAAAATCACCTAAAATGTTGTTTTTTATGCTAATTGTGACAAATAAAATCGATTAAAACTATAAACTCGCAATTCTAAATTTTGAAAAAAATTTTTTTTCCAAAATTCACAAGGGGGAGTACATGCTTTTTTGACCAAAAATTTCAAAAAAATTTGATTTTTCATAATGGACAAATTTTGAATGCAGAATCAATCTAGAGGGCAAATCATGATCAAAATGCCATCAAACTTGAAAATCGGTTCAGATTTGGCAAAGTTATGGAAGTTTGAAGTAGGGCGGCAGCTGATCAAGTTTGATTTCAGTACAAATCTTAACACATATATAAAAAGTAGATATTCCACAGTTCAGTTTGAAATTCGAATAATAAGCAAGAAAAGCGAATTCCGTATTGGCCTATCCAATTCACCCTTTCTATTATTTCGCTGTTTACCCCTCCGACAAATTGGTTTACTTAGCACAATTCCCACGGTCCACACAATTCTCCGGGTCTCTGAGCTGAGATGATTAATGACTTAACTAAATTGCTGCAATGCCAAATGAGAAATGACAATTACGGCATATTTTCCCCCCATTTAGAAATCATTTTAATCGAAACGCGCTGCGCGGCACATGGCGTATGCTTAACCTAAGATAATTTTAATTGTAAAATCTAAAATTAAAGCAAAAATAGCTAAAAATAAGAGAAGCAAAAAGAGAGCTTAAAGAAGAGAAGAAAAAAACTATACTCAGTGACCTTTTATCACTCTTAATTACAAAACAGAAATGTCAAAATGACAAACTAGTCAGCTCTGGGCATGAGTACACTGGCGGAGTATACACACACACACACACACACACACACACTAACACACATATCTGAAAAGTTTACTTTCAATCTTTACCTCTGCCCTGCTGGAGCCAAGAAAATGTCAAAAGTCGCGCATTGTGTAATCGTCGGGCAGAGAAGTATGTGCAAAACTCAGGTTGGGGGCTGGGGATAAGGGGTAAGGGGTAAGGCTAGGGGTTAGGGAGGGTGGCTGGCAGCAAACTATCGTTGGTAGAAGCCTTCCCTCGGCCCATTGACCCACATTCTCAATTATTCTTATTTTTTTAGTGCTTGTTTTAGTTAACATCTAACTTGGCACGAAATTTTTAATACGAAATTTAAATTATTTTATAAATAATATTTTAATTTAACTTATCGATTAATTATTAAATTAAGTCCAATGAAATTTAAAAATTTTTTATTTCTCATTTATGTTCAACATACTTTGTCTAAAATTAATCTCATGAATTATTTTACCTCAATTAATAGCACTTCTTCTTCTTCTTTTCTTACAGCAAAAATTTTACTTTTCTATATTATTTTCTATGCGGCGTTAACCGGATTCTTTGCTGCCATATTTGCGGTGTTCTATCAAACACTGGACGCTAGCAAGCCCAAGTGGATGCTTGATAACGGGATGATTGGATCGAATCCAGGTAAGTACATAAAGTGAATAATTTAGTTGAAGTATTATGTATGAAAAATAAAATATTCAATAACTTAATGAAAAATTAAAAATAATTAAAATACGATACTATTAAATAACTTATTAGCATTGTGTCATAGTATATTTGTATTTGTTGTTTCACAGCACTACTATTGTCATTTCACAACACTGCTTTTTATTTTCAGGTCTTGGCTTTCGACCAATGCCCCCAGAGGCGAATGTTGAGAGCACTTTAGTTTGGTACGAATCATCGAAGGAAGAAAATTATAAGTATTGGGTCGATGAAACTGTACGATTTCTGAAATGTAAGTAACGATTTAATCATATTTTGAAAATTTAATCTTTATAATTTATAAAATTAAAATAAATTCTATATTTTTTTATTTATTTAAATTCAATTCTAAGAAACAACTGAAATTTTTGAAGTTTCGAGTTATTTTAATACTTTTTTATATTATATTTATGTTTCTCAAACAATTGATTTTTGTGAATAACCCAAAAAATAAAATAAAATAAGATCACAGTGAGTGAAATGAATGTTCTTTAAAAACAAATATTGATCTATTGCTAAATGTAGTTTTCAAGCTAATTAAGTAAACCCCAAATGTATCTCAGAGCAGCAATTTCGAGATGTTGCCATCATCAACTTGATTTAATGTGATTTCTATTTTGTTGTTGTTTGTATCTGGGCAGCTTACGACGAGCTACCCAAGCATAATCAAGTCAACTGCTCGTTTAGCAGTCCGCCGGAAAAGAATAAAGTCTGCGGCGTTGATGTTGCCGGCTTTGCGCCCTGCACTGTTGAGAACAACTTTGGCTATCACGTGGCCAGGCCCTGCATATTCCTCAAGCTGAATAAGGTAATCGACGAACTGAATATCACTGAAAAACAACAAAATTACCAAATAAATTACTGTGCTTAGATTTACAACTGGGTTCCACAAATTTACAACGATTCAAAAGCCTTGCCCGCCCACATGCCCGAGGAGTTGAAACAGCATATTAAGGAGAAGCAGAGCCTGCGACCAAATGAGGTACACAACAAAAATATAGAAGGAGGATTTTACACTGATTTTAAACACTCTATTATTTATTTATTATTTTTATTTTTAGACTGGCGTTGTTTGGGTTTCATGCGAGGGTGAAAATCCAGCTGATGTTGAGAACATTAAGGCACGTGATTATTATCCACGCATGGGTTTCCCCTATTTCTACTTCCCGTTCCAAAACATTGAGGGCTACATACCGCCAATTGTTGCTGTTCAGTTCACCGTTGAAAGTAAGTAATAATAATATATGTATTTATCCGAGAGTAATATTTTATCAGATTGCTTGTATCAACAATTTTAACTATTAGCATTTCGATTTATTTTTTTAAAAGAAAAATTTAGGAATGCTTTTTGCTAAAATTTTTATACAAGTTTTAATTAAGTTTTAATCAAAATATATATATATATATATATAAACATAAATAAATAAGTCTTCATATTGTCTTTGTTTTAATCAATCTCATTCGCCAAATGATTAATTGTGCAAATCAACTAGAAATGAAATATGTAAAAGCTTTCACAATATGTAAAAAATTATATAATATATTGTTTGATTGATTGTTTCCATGGGATATAATAGCTGTTGTTATGTAGAGAATGGGATAAGGAATGCCAGTTTTATGCTCCACATGCTTAAGGAAGCAGTCGCACAATGCGAAAAGCTGTCTGGAATTTTAATCAAACTGAGACCAAATGCAGAACGCATGAGTTTCCCCATACGTCCTAAGACAAAAGAGCCGCAAGCGAACAATATAAGGGGGAAAAAAAAATAATAATAATGCTAAAGAAAAACGCGAGGAAACCCAATTTTACGGTACAATAAACTTTAAGAATTCTCCAGGTTGAAATAGAAGTTTGCGTGGAGCGGATGGAATAGGATTAAGCGAGTCCTGTGTATGCTTGCCCCGCCCACTATTCCTGCCAGCTGAATAACATGTAGGAAGTAAGTCGTTAGCTTGCTTAGCTAACCATTAAAACAGGGCTGGAAAATGGGTTAATCGGATTGGTAACTGATCCAAAGATAATCGCTCTAATTTTCAGCTTCAATTAACTGAAATTGAATTGTAATTTTAACTGCTCTAAAATCTACGTATACTTAATTTATAAAATTTTACTTATCTGTCTCGATTTGCTTCTTTCTTTTTCGGTAGCCGGCGTCTTGATCAACATTGAGTGCAAAGCCTGGGCTCACAACATCAAGCATGATCGCTCGGATAGGAGAGGATCCGTCCACTTTGAGTTAATGGTCGACTAAGAGAAACGCCATTGAGAAACGCATCTGTAAACGGCTAAAAGCTAAATTAACAGCAAAACAAGGAAGCGATGCGGAGAGATGCAGTTGAAAGCTTAGGATCCTTAAAGGGGATGACAAAAATCGGAAAGCGCGCAGAGGAAAAAGGAAAACAAAAACAAAAATAAACAAAGTGAAGATTAAGTTGAAAGTTAAGCAAAAGTCACGCTAAATAAGAAAAACAGTGACAAAACACACACACACACACTCTCTCTCACACACACACACAAAGTAGCAGCAAGCAACAAAAACAAAGCTAAAGTAATAAAAAATGCAAAAGAAATACAGCAACAACCAAAGAAAAACTAAAACAAAGAGCTACATAAAAGTCGAAAAAAAATAAATAAAAAAATAACATGACTAAACTTGGCGCTAAAAAAAACCAAAAAAAAAAAAAAACTACCCAACGCTCCACACACACACACACACACACACACACACAAACTTCATTTGTTAGGAGAATTTTATTTAGTTAACAATTTAGGCAAAAAATAGCAAATGGTTAAAATTGGCAAGCCACATAATTTAGCGCAAATATGATATTATAAAATGAAAAGCAAAAAAAAAGATAAGTAAATTGTTGTTAACAAATTCTACTTTGTTTTTGGTGTAATTTAATAATAAAGATATAAACGACAAACAGCGCAGCGAACAAAATATAAACAAATGAAAAGAAAAATGCAGCAACTGTTCTTAACTCAATGAGAAACGTGTTAAATACATAAAAAAAAACAAAAAAACAAAACAAAAAACCAAAACCATTATTTATATTTATAATATTTAA
Source organism: Drosophila paramelanica (assembly GCA_035043915.1). Classification (NCBI taxonomy): domain Eukaryota; kingdom Metazoa; phylum Arthropoda; class Insecta; order Diptera; family Drosophilidae; genus Drosophila; species Drosophila paramelanica. The sequence goes on along the minus strand of JAWNMO010000077.1, from coordinate 1,293,247 downwards.
ATAAATACTTATATATACATAATAATAATGAAAGAAAAAGAAAAAACAAAAATTAACAATTGGAACGCATATTTAAACACAAATGTATACACACATACATAATTGCATAAATTGTGAACATGAACCTCCCCACAAGAAAAGTAAATAAATAAATATATTAAACAAAGAAACAAACAAAAAACCAAAATTCCACATAGCGCAAACCAATTTAATTTGTTTAAATTTGTTATAAATTTAAACAGGCCGCATTAATCCCATAAACAGCAAAAGCAAAGCATAAAAAACAAACGTGTTTAACTACAACAATTTCTAATGAAAAATAAAATACAAAAAAAAAACATAACTGTAGATTTTAAAATACAAGTGAATAGAATGGAAAAACTGCAAGGCAAAGCAAAAGAATGTTAGACACAATATAAACAAATGCATAAAAATGCAAGGAAAATAAACAAAAAAACCACAACACATTTAAAATTAATACTCTTCACTTATTATGAAAAATAAACATGATCATTAATGTGAAAATTGCATGAAAATATAAAATAAAAAATACACAAAAAAAAAATGATTAATTATAAAAAAAATTGAGGCAAAAACACAGATAAATATAGCTGAAAGTAAAAGTACAGAGTAACTGGTTACAATAAAAACAAAAAGAGTATATAATATTAAAAAAAAAACAAAAATATATTATGTGTACAATGAATCCCCAATGAAATATAAATAATAATAAAAACGAACTTAATTTAACTCAATAAAAAACCCAACCGTTTCGATATCACAAATTTCAACAGATATTCTCCACAACAGCTTCTAGAGGGCAAGAGGGAAAGACAGGCAGACAGACAGACAGAGAGAGAAAGAGAGAGCTGCTACAGTGACCCAAAAACAAGTCATCTTGTTCTGGAGTTCACTTTCGCATATATTTCGTCAACTTTTGGTAAATGCAAAAATGTCAGTTTTCTTATCACTTTTTTTTCTATTTTTTTAACCGTGTGCTCGCTCGACTTAAAAAAAAAAACAAACTCAAGCAACTTCATATGTAGGCCTCAATTAGCTTAAAAATTTTCTCGCTCTCTTGAGACCTTTCCCCACCCCATACAAAAAAAAATAAAGAAAAAACTCAATGAAAAAAAAACACAAAAAAATACAAAAATATAAAATCGAATAAAAAATAAAAGCTAAATCTCTTAAATGGCATACCAAGCTTTATAACTAACCCCCTTTTACCATCCACTTAACTAGTGCTAGTCTAAATGTAAGAAGCAGAAAAATAAAATAAAAAATAAATTAATAAATGAAAAAGAAAATGAAAATGATTATAAATGAAATGAAACATGAAATGTTATACAGTTTTGCTACAGATGCAGCAGAATCGCTAAATAATAGTTTAATGGCAAATGTTATACTTAAATATATATTATAAATATATTATTAACAACTAATTACTTTTATTAAATGCATTTCAAACTCAAATTCTGGCTGAAATGCTAATTGGGCCACCCTGCTTGCCAGCAAAACAAAAATCAGGCAACTTTTTGGCACGCTATCGAAAAAAAAATAAAACTTTCCAACATTTGAAAATGAAGAATTTTGAAAATATTTAAAATTTGGTGATAGCTCAAAAGTTTCGTACTGGTTTTAGCTGGAAAAGTAAATTTCATTTGAAACTTTCATTTTTAGCAATATGAAATATTTTTAAAGTAAAAATAAAAATTCCGCAGGCAACCAACAAATTGTTTACCAAATAGTTTTCTAACAAAATTTTCTAGTGCATGTTTTCCTACAAATTAAACAAATGCAAAAACAACAAGTAAGCAAAAAAACTAAAGCAATTAGTTAAGTAGTGAAATAAAAATGCTGCAGTTTGCATAGCGCAAGGCAAATTTAAACAAAATAAAATACAAATAAACGAACACGAGTTGTGAGATTCACTCAATTTATTATTGTGCAGTCGCGGGCAGCCATAAAAAGAAGTTTTCAATTCCAGTCGCTATTTTCGAATTTTAACGCACAAAAATTTCACTTAAATATTTATTTGTATTTAGCTTTTTTTTCGTTTCTTAACCTGGGCAAAGTGTGTTCCCAAAACCGCCGATAAATATTAGTAGTTTATATAGGGTAACAAAAGCTATAAAAATATAATAATTATTGAGTATTAAAAAGTAAATAATATATATATATATATGTATGTACATATATATATATATATATAAAAACTGCCAAGTAAATGTTTGACCCTCTAGCGCGTGTATTCAAATTCAAATTGGTTTAGTAAAATTTGTTAATTATTTATTTAAATTTCGGCGCCCGATCAAAGGCTTGCGGATCCAAAAAATGTTGCATATTTTGCACTAATTAGCAAGCGGCAACTACTAGAACACACTTATGTATGTATATATAAAGATATATATGCATATATATAAACTGCCATTTTTACACCAAGTGCATGGAAAAAGCACATTAAAAATAAATGCATTAAAATAAACAACAAAACTCTTTTGTGTGTTAACAACAACAACAACAACTTACGTAATCAGCACAAGGCAACAACAATAAATGTTCAAATAAAACTTCCTTCAATACAAATTCTTTAAAAATGTATTTTGAAATTTTTGCAAATAGTTTTTTTTTTAAATATTTCGCAGCTTTGAGAAGTCGTGAGCTGCTGCCGCTGCTGCTTTTAGTAACAAGTTCTGATAAATAAATAAATATATATATATATATATATTCACGAATTGTTCAGCTAATAATTTTGGCAGTTGTTTTTTTTTTTTTGATATTATTCATGCTGAACATAAACTTAAAGTGAAACGAACCAATTTAAAAAGAAAATGGTTTGATAAAAAAAAATAAATTTTTCTTAAAATAAAATAAACATTGATATTTATTTGGTTGATTTAAGCAAATGTTCACAAAAATATTTCAAACATTTCAAAGGACTCAAGTTGCCCTCTTACAGAAGAGTAATTATGTTCAAAACACTGCCACGCCCACATTTTGACAAGCAAATATTCAACAGATTTCAGCGCAAAGTGTGCAAATATTTTGGATCGCAATTTGGCCCGAGAACTCCATTTCTCACAACAAGTGCAAACCGCAGCGCAAACTAGGAAAAATCAGAAAAATGTTTTAGAAAAACTAAAAAAAAAATAAAAAATATAAATATAGCTTGCGTAAAAATTTGTTATTATATATAATTTGCAAACCCATTTGGTTTTAGCATTCACAACAAAGATAAAATTGAATTAATATTATTTACAAATTTACGATATCTAGAACTAAGCGATGTAACATTACGGTATACAATTATGTATGCATAAATATGTTATATAAATGGTAAAATATAAAAAAAAAAGATGGCAGCATGTAAACTATATTTAAGTACGATTGCAAAATATTTTAATTGACAACAATAAACCCACAGAAAATAAAGGAAATTCATTATTTAACTAACTGCAACATTTTGGTTGAGAGAAAAATTTTACATTTGATTTATGAATTGTTCTTTTTTTAACAAAAATAAATAACAACATTTTCAAAATAAAACAATAAACAATAAATTCATTTTTTCTAGTTTCAACATTTTTGTTTCAAGTGTAATAAACAAAAACAAAAGAAAACCAAACAACAGATTGCTTTAATTTAGATTTAAAATGAAAAGGAAAGAAAATTATAGATAAAAACCTTCATAAAAACAAAAAAAATATGAAAATCATGGTAAAATTAAAAAAAAAATATATATATATATATATTTATGTGTAACAAAATGAATGAAAAACAAATACTGCTTTTGTATTGTTTAAGTTTAACTATAAATCAATGAAAAAGTTTAAATATTAAAAAACAAAAAAACGACAACAACATAAGATGTAATATTTAACAAAATGAACTTACAACAAAAACAAAACGTAACTGAACATCAACAAGAACAACAAGAACAACAACAAAAACAACAACAGCAGAAAGCTTCATAAACATTGATAATGTCATGTATGAGTAACAAAAACGAGAAACTGTTTGAAAAATTTTACTGAATTCAATAAAAATATTATGTTGATATGGAATCAAGTAATTCCAAATAAACACAAAAAAAAACGAGTGCGTTATATAAATTAACTGGAAGGAACATGGAAGGACCTCTCATTTTTGTTGCCCATTTCTATCCCCTAGAAACGGTCTCTTCATTCCAGTATGCCAAAATGCGCACACACACATTCATATTTATGGATGTGTGTATACATAAACATGTGCGAAACAGTTAAAATATATGAATTGCTGATGCGCCGTTGTTTTTTTATTCAAAACTTTGCTATACATAATACAATTTCTGTTCAATTCATATTTCAGATTATTTCTTGGTAACTATGTTGCAGCACATGTTGCTTTATTGGAATGTTGCTACAGCTGTTGCGTCACGACGATATATCGATACATTTACAAATTGCTTGTAATTTCACGCTCAAGCACATAATTGCTAGTCTATCGCCGGGCCACCACCATTTAAGAAACGCGCGCTTTGTACGAAGTATATTATAATACGACATTTAATCGGCAGGCCTTGGTCAATCCTAAAAACAAGTGCTGGCTAAAGCATACGTAACAGCAACTATTTATTTTGTTAATATTTAACATAAATCGTTTGCAAATGACTTAAAATCGAAAATTGTGCTTCGTTCGTGCTTAACACTAGTTCATCAAAATTGCCATTCACTGCGCATTCAATTATTAATTGATCGAATCTTGTGAACTGTTTAAATAAAGTCTAATTTGACATAGTGTTCAGTACTGTGGAATTTTAATACTTTTGAAGAATAGCAAAGCCATATAATTAAAGAAAATAAATAAATATTTAAAAATACTGGTTTCCATTTGTATAAAAATCGAACCAGTGAACTACAAAACGGTACAACTGATTCGCCGAGCACGAACGAGCTAGCATAAACTATTTCTTAGACCGCGTCACTTTTTAGCTATTTAAAATAACTTTAAAAGTAAATTGTTATTAACTAACCGAATTTAATAGTAACAAATCGTAATAGTTTCAAAACTGTTCAAAGAACTGAGTGCAAGATAACAAGCAGTAATTTAGAGTGAAACAGAGGATCGCAGAATCGGCAAACAGGAAAGGACGCCGACGCCAATTTGCAAATTAACGCCGCATTCCAGTACAAATATCCACGGCCCCGCGCATTCCAAGAACGACAAGAGCAAAAGGAAAAGATGAGCAAAGACATTTACTATTCAGATAAATATTACGATGAGAAATTTGAGTACAGGTAAGTTTCAGCGGCAACTTTAAAAATTATACGTATGTATGTATATGTGTAAATATGTGTATTACCCCAATGAATTGCAGACATGTGGTTTTGCCAAAGGAACTCGTAAAGCTAGTGCCAAAAACGCATCTGATGACAGAAACCGAATGGAGATCAATTGGCGTGCAGCAGTCGCGCGGCTGGATACACTATATGATACACAAGCCGGAGCCGCACATTCTGCTATTTCGACGTCCTAAAACGGAGGAGTAGATGTAAAAAGAAAACACAATTCTCTCTCTCACACACGCACACACACACTCGCACATTCACTTACGCACAACTAACACATATATCTAAGCATGCATACACGCGATCAGCTACAGCTGACATTGCGGGGCAGCTGCTGCGACTGCGCAAACGGTGGTAGCTGCTGCACAACTGTTGCGGCCAACAACAACAACAAAAACCCACACACATACACTAATACACCTACCTTTGCTCTTACAATTTTCACCGCTTTACGATTCTGCTAGCACAGCAAGTGCTGTTTTCTTTTCAAAAACAAAATACTCTACATCAAATTTAAAATACGTTGCCATATTGCTATTATATATGTTATATAGAAATTGCCATACATTTAAATCCGCTTTTTGTCAACAAATTTGCATTCCGAACCGCTTTTAGCCTCTTCTAGCTACGTGATCCTTTTAATTGTATAATTGCTCGCTCCGCTCGAAACGCGTTATCGCTTGCACATTTTCATTTAATGTTAAAGTATATATATATATGATTGAAAATTGCCAGCACATTTTTCATTTTAATGTTAACGAAAATATGAATTGTGATCTTGAAAATTTTAATCAATACATAATGCATACGTTTAATACATAATATAATGCTATAATACAAAAAAAGTATATATTTATATAATAATAATAAATAATATTTGTATAAGACTTCTGGCGTTGATTGCTCGAAGTTACTCAATACCCAATTACGATATTGTGTTCATTACTACTTTTTATTACTATATTCGATATGGCATTATAATTTAAGTTAGCTTTAAACAAAAGTGCGCAAAACAAACTGCATTAATATGCTAAAGTAAGCCTCGTATTTAAAATGTTAAATCGTAAAGTACATAAAGACACACTTGAGACATTTAAAAGTATTGGAAAACTGACCGACCCGAACGAACAACTTATAAAACTTGCCAAAAGTGTTTTGGAAACTTGGACCACATCAGTGCCTTGCTGTAAAATACATACACATATGCAGGATAATACAGGATAATAATGGAATTCAGCTTTGCGTTAACTGTATGGAGTCATCAAGGATAATTCAGTAAAATGTATGTACTTGTTAATGCACTAATTAAAATGAATACACTAGAACTATTATTATCATAAATATTATTATTATTATTATAAATATTATTATAATTATTATTATTATAAGTCTATTGTTAATTATTATAAATTAATTTAACTGCAAACCAAAAACGTTCTTATATGAATTTCAAATCTTAAGAACATGATTTGGTATATATTAAGCAGTACAGTGAAGCATCCGAAAATGGCAATTTTACAGCGGCACACTGTTAACTATTGGAGCAAGAAAACAACACTACGTAACAAGTGAGAAGGCTCAAGTCGGGGCTGCCCGACTAGCAGATACCCTGAAACCTGCGACCTGTCTTCATACATACACAATTCAAACACACACACACACACACACACACACACACACACACACGCACACACACACATACACACGCACACACACATCTTTTAAACTAAATTTAGGATCGTTATGAAATTTTCAGTATTTATTAAGGGCATCGAAATCAATGTACAAACCAATTTGTAGCTCTGTTGGTCTGTAGTATTTGATTTGCGCGTTTGATGGTTTTGTCGATACTGGGAACAATTGGGGGAAGGTATTCAAAATCTGTATTCAAATCTGAACACATTGAAATCTGTACCTATTGAAATGAATGTGGCGGCTCTAGCTTTTATAGTTTAGAAAATATGCTTAAAAACACAGACCAAAAATATTGATAATAAGAAAATTTAAAGATTTATTATATGTATATTTGAATCGAATGAGTCCAAAATCAGCTTTCTAGCTTTTGTAATCTCTGACTCAGACGGACAGACAGGCGGATATGGCTAAATCGGCTCGTCTAGTGATGCTGTTCAAGAATATATATACTTTATGGGGTCGGAGATGCCTCCTTCTGCCTGTCACATACATTTGCACAAAACTAATATACCCTTTTTACCCATTTTCGATGGGTATACAAATAAGCCACAAAGTTACTATTTGGAAGTTAAGAAGAATTATTTGGCTAAATTTAAATTAATAAAAATATTGTGTAGCATTTAAGCAGACTAGCATTGATAAAGGAAATAGGCTCTTGATGCATTTAATGCATATATCCAACGAAATTCACAGACATATATATTTATATATATAATTTGTTGGGTATGCAGAAAAAAAAGAGAAGACTGTTCAAGTATGCAAATGTATATAGCGTATGCGTAGCGTATGTGATATTTTCCATTTTCAAAAATGAAGATCGACAGTTCCGGTAGATGTGCTTTAGCACGTTTTCGTATACACTCGCACACACACAAACACACACAAACACACACACACACACATACATAAGTGGATATATGTTAGGGTAGCTGCTGGTTACGAATTCACCACTGCGAAGGGAAGGGACTACGACAAAAATTTACTCGTCGCTGGGCCCTGCCACTTATATGTCGTTATAAAATAGCGACAAAACCCCGATACGGTTATTTGTTATATTATTTATTTTTACATATTTTTAGTGTTGCTTTTTTTGTTGTTGTTTTGTTTTTGTTCTTTTTTCCCACCAGCGTGTGCTGTTTTTGGTGTCGCCAGCGGGCAGCAGAACTAGCCCCCAAGGCAAATCGAATTGAAACAGATCAAAAGGCAGCTGTGACACTGCAAGAGCGACGCTGATTTTTATTACTATTTATTAGTATTAGCATGAGGAAAGCCGGAAATGCCTAATTACATCAGCATTTTCTTTCATTTTTGTCACAATTGCGAGGAATTTGCCTAACTTTTTATAGGTTATAGGTTATGGATTATAGGTGATCATCGCACTTTACTGTTAAACGGGAATAATGTAAATTTGTGATTTTTTGCAAAATGATCACAGGTACACATTCAGTTTGGTTAATGTTCTTACATTTTTTCCACTAACGTATAAATTTTCTATAATTTCCTAACTATCCGTTGCGAAAATAAGGATTAAAGTTACTGAAAGCAGTTTCAAAATAATTTACATATGTAAGAATCGGAATACCTGAAACGTTCATAAAGCAATCTGTGCATGATTTAAGTAATCGATTCTGATTACTCATAATGAGCTTTATATTATTAATTTAAATTGATAAGAATTTATACGTACAATTGTTTATCATCTGCACAATGCTCGAAATGAAATGAGCAAAAAAAAAGACAAAAGAAATTCTGATTAGAACAAAAAAGTTCAGAGCGTAAAGCGATATGATTGTCTACAAAAGTTAACAGCATTTAAATGAGCACGATTTTTATTATTATATATCTCGTTCCCGAAATGAAACTAGTATATTGGGTTTGTGCAAAGTTCGTCATGCTGTCTGTCTGTCCGTCCGGATGAACTATTGAAGATTGAGGCTTGAAACTTTGTATATATACTTGTAGTTATCTTTTTTAGGCAAAGTTTTAAGTTTTTTGTGCCACGCCCACTGGGAGGCTGGCATTTCGATAACAGTTCGATAAATCGAAAATCGATAAAAGGTGAATATTTCCCACAATTCGAGAGATAGAGCCACAAAATTTGGTATATGGATAGCTGGTAACCTCCCCCAAAGGTTGATACCTTGACCACGCCTACTAGAACGCCCCTTAGCACCCCCTTCCTAAAAAAGTTTTTAAGCTAGAGTTACCAAATTTGAGATATTTAGATAGAAATTTCTCAAAATATTTATAATTAAAAAAGTGAACGAGTATAAAGCAGTCGGTAACGCCCGTTCTTGTTTGTTTTTTTTAGGAAAATTTACGATTTTTTAAGAGATCATTAGAGTTAATTAAATTGCAAATAAAATGCGAATTAATGAGGGGAGCAAAATTCATGCAAAACTTTCGAATTATTAAAGTTGATTTTAGGAGACCAGCCGTCTATTATTGATAAAGGCAAAAAGAACTTGTTTCCATGCAACTAATTAGGTATTTTTAATATGTATATATATATATATATATATAGATATAGTAAAGGCACAGAAGGCTCTCGATAAACAATAGCAGGTTGATCAGAAGAACTCAAACAATGCGAAAGCTAATGAAAAGAGTGCGTAAGGAAGTGGGCGACATCGAAACAGTGAACTACTTTTACTACTCATCATATATAAATATGTATATAAAATATACATATATACATACATATATATATATTTCGAGCGCTTGTTGATAATGAATTCCCTTCAAAATTGGCCAGTCCAAAGAAAGCGAAACTAAGCAAAATGTCGCCGTGCAGAGAACAAGGCAGCTAATTAAGCGATACTGCGATGTCGACAGCGACGCCTTTAGCGGCAGCGGCAGCGGCAACGCGTCGTATGAGTTACGTGTGCGCCGCATGCAATTGATAAGCAGCGCTGCGACAGCGACGCCGACAGTGACGGCAACAGCGAAAGCGACACTGTGAGCGCATTTGATGAATGAAAATAATCCAACACCCGAGAAGCAGACACACACACACACACACACACACACACACACACACACACACAGACACACACACGTGTATTGTGCTGCTGATGCTGGCAGCGCAGTTGCGCATAAATTTGCGCGCTCGTTGGCTACGTTTCGTATTTGATTTTGATGTAGTTTTTAGTACTATTCTATAATCAGGCAAGCCAAGTTGAGTCGTGTTTTCGTTCTCTGCCAGCCAGTGGAATCTGTGGGCCCCATATCAGTGAGCAGTGATCAGCGATCAGCGATCAACTGCGATCAGTCGTGACAACGTCGCGTGCTAAAACAGCAGCAGCATAAAAAAATAAAGAAAAAAAAACAAGAAAAGATAAAAGAAATATACTTAAAGCGCGCTCTCTTCACATCATATATATATATATATATATGTATATATATATGTATTTGTCTCGTGTGCCCACAATCAACTGTATATTGAATTAACCAGAAGGGTTCAAATTTATGCAAATTTATGCATATTTCACTCAGTCTGCAGTAATTTGTAAGTGTAACAATATGCAAAAACATTTCCTAGATACGATCAAAACTAGAAGACAAGTTATAAAATATAAACAATTATCAAGATCATTTCCATATAAATAATGAATAGCAATTTCAAGCAATTGTGGCATTGTGAATTGAGTGAATGAACAATTTAATTCGATTTGTTTCATTGATAAACATATTTTGCTCCTCCTCCTTTGTAACCCATTGCCAACATGCTTGTTTGATTAATATTTCGATATTAATCGTATGGGTAAGTTTTCGATTAACTTCGCAACTTGAATGCAAGCGCGACAAGTTCCGTATTCTCAAGGATCTATAAAAAAATAATGAAATCAAATCGACTTTTACAAATTTCACTGATTTGCTTCTAAAAAAGGTTTTTAATTAAAAGGTTTTAATTTTAAAAAATATTCTTCTAAAATATTTAGATTTTTGTATAATAATATATTTTAACAATTTATATATTTTTTTTTACATTATGTCTCTATATATATTTATTTTAACTGTAGGTCAAGAGCCCGTATTATATAAATATATTTCTTATCAATTTCATGGCGATTATTATAATTGAAATTACAACTTTTCTATTAGTTTTACACGTGAATATGTTTTTTAATTGATTAATTTTCATTATAAAATTTGTATTTGTTTTGCTGCTGGTGAACTGTGACCTGGGTGTTCCATAGTCCATAACATCCAGCGATTGATTCGAATGCATCGATTTTCGCTTAATGAGTTAAGAGCGAGCCCAACAGATTTCGATTGTTGCTGCTGATAAGCGCTCGCCGTATCAGCTGCATTGCCGTTAGATGGGAAGCGGTGGGAAGTGAATAGCGAATAGCGGGTTCTGTCATATCGTAGGGCCAAGGCCCTTTGCCTCCCTATTTTTCTTTTTTAGTGGGTAGGTCGCACTTCAAGTTGCGTTTACGACAAAGTTTGTTTTCGGTTTGTTTATTGTTCAGCTTTTTTGTTTTCTATTTGTTTTGTTTTCATTTTTCCCATTTTTTTTCTTTGTTGCTTTGGTCGTATTTTTAGCTGCATTTACTATTTCTGATGCAAATTTCATGCATAAAAATAGTCGTCTGGTTGCAGAAATTATAATATTTAAAACAAGATGCAAAGTCCATTTGCTAATATACGCCTTAAATTATTTATAATAAACAAATTGCTTTATGTAGATGAACATTATTTAAAATTTATTAGTTATAGATATAATTAATCAGAGAGAAATTGAATACTTACATATTACAGGGTGTTTATTGATTTACTGCTCTGCTTTTGATTATTCTTATCTCTCAATGAATACTCGAAATGAAATTAAATTTAATTAAAAGGTTGAGTTCCTCGAAAATATTATTTACTATTTATTATTCAGACATGTGCAAATACTTCAAACATATTTCAATTATAATACGATACAGGGTATCTTAATCATATCAGCTAAGTTTATTGTAACGACAAGTGCAACAATTTTGTTGCCAAAAACTAATTTTAAATATGATCTTCAAATGCGGTTATGATAAATGCGTTTCATTTGTAAATATATTACTTATACGGAGACGTTCTAATAGATAAAATGATTAATCGGAAGGAGAAAGCATAAATTAAAAAAAAATTTATGATTTAGTTACACAAAAACCAAATAGCAGGTGTGTAAATATTCAATACACATAAACATTTAATTAAATTTCTGGACACGATCTTATATAACGATTTTTAGAATCTATTTAATTTGATGCGAACACATTGTAACTTGCAGTTGTTTAGATGCAAATAACTCATTGTCAATGTAAACGAATTGATTTGCATTAAAATAACAACAACAGCAAAATCAACGCGACGCTTAAAAACATGTAGGCGGTCAGACCCATTTGTTAGCTTAATGAGATGGAGGAATTAATTAAAATGCCGTCACATTCTGGAAATGCTAGAACGACCCTTTTAAGGCCAAGTAAATGCTTTGATATATGCAATAATCAATGCTATTACTAACGCAATTAATTCTAGTTGGCTTACATGATTTTAGTTTCCAATTTCTGAAATTATACATTTTATTAAAGTAAAATCATATGCAGAAGTTAAATACTAATATTAAGACTATATGAATTGAAAATTTTATAATAATATTGTCTTTTAGTTAGTTTTTTGTTTCTTTTTTATCTCATGAAAGTTCCAATTTCTGAAAATATACATTAATTCTATATGAATTGAAAATTTCATTATAATATTCTCTATCCTTTTGACTTATCTATTTTATTTTATTTTATAAATATTATTCATATTTGTTGCTTAATTTATAAATGGTTTTTTTATACAGACTATATGTTGATTAAATCCATTAGATATCGTCAACAATAGCACGTTTATTGTGTAAACAATGCCAATTGGGAATATTTGTATACTTTATTAATCTGTTTGGATGCATTAATGCATATCTACATATATCAGTCTGAATGTTCAATTAACAGCCCTGTTGGCAATTTGGATCAGTTTTCGCATGTGATCATCCCTATTATTTGGCATTGATCCCAGTCAAGTGATGATGGGTGGTAACCCACGTCCGTTATTCATTACAACATTCCATTAGGTTGCTGAATATGTAAATTTATTAGTTTTGACACGCTTATAACAAAATACAAAACATTTTCAATTACACTCAATGCAACAATCAGCAGGAATATATTAATTGGGCAAATAGCGCTTGGCACATTTTTTTTTGCTGAGAAAGCATTTGGACTCAAACAATGCGAGCAATGAGTGTTAACTCTTTAATTGATGCTAAAAAGCATAAAAGCTCAAATTGTTTGTTTGTTAAATGATAATGATAAATGATATATGTAAAAGTTATTGTTCGTTAATCAACTAGTTTTTTATTTATATCTTACAACTAAGCAATTGAATTTAATATTATATAGTATATTAATTAATTTATTTTATTTATATATTTATTTTGTTAATTACAGTAATACTCTAGGCAAATTCAATTAAAACGGACTGAAACCCATTTTTTGTTGGCTGCGCCAAAGCCAAACGGAAACGCACATCTGGTCAAGCAACCCGCCCGTGTGTACGGGCCAAGGGTGATACTCAGACAGAGCCACAATGACGCGACCCAAGCAGGATGCGAACAAATTTAAAAGCTTTATGCAGGAGAACGTGCTCACAATGGCCACCGTTATTGGTGTCTTTGTGGGCGGCCTCGTCGGGTTCATCATCAAGAACAGCACCGGCGAGTGGACAAAGCGTGAGATTATGTATATATCGTTTCCGGGTGAAATCTTCTTGCGGTATGTCTGTCAGCAAAACGCACAATGTGTGCAGCATAAATCAATTACTTTCTCTCTCTCTGTTTTACTATCTGTACAGCATGTTAAAGTGTCTGATCGTGCCCCTGCTGGTGTCCTCGATAACGAGTGCTATCGGCGGACTCGATCTGAGCATGTCCAGCAAAATAGCGACACGGTGAGCACGTTATTGCTGCTGATTGTTAATTCGGTTGAAGTTCTAAATGCAAATCTGTGAGTTTTTCAGAGCCATCACCTATTACTTTGTCACAACAATTTCGGCTGTGATATTGGGCATCTGTCTGGTCACAACCATACGACCCGGCCAGGGCGCCAAAATCGTGGAGACACGCACTGAGACCATCGACAAGGCATCGAAGGTGCTGACGCCCGATACTCTAATGGATCTAGTGAGGTACTCTATCTGAATGCATTTTGCAGTTGATCGGACAATTTAAATATGATTTGTTTTCCTTTTGTTTTTTTAGAAACATGTTCACGGACAACATAATACAGTCAACAATGTTTCAGGTATGTTTGGGATACGGATATATACGACACATTCTCCGATTATAATTTAAAAATAATCGTGGTAATACTTAAGAATAGAGTTGAAAGATAGTGGGATAATGTACGTGCATATCGGATTTTCTTTTTTTCGAGTCATGCAATACTTTGGCAATTCCAGAAATGCTTTAATCTATTCCAGAAATGAAGTTTCGTCTCGTATTTCATTTTAATTTTATTTTTTAACATATGCTTATTAAGTTTATTTCTTAACATTGATAATTATTTATTCGCTGCTTTCCATAAGCAACAAATAGCTGTAAAACCAAAAACAAAAAAAATCTGAAAAACTGGCATTTTTATCAGCCGCGATAAACAATTTGAGGCCAGCAGGTATTCGGTTCTTTTTTATACCACACCACGCATTCGCTCAATTCTCAATGTTGGAAACTGCGCCAATTATTCAATTGTCTAATGTTGTTTACATAATTTGATTAAGGCACAACGCGACACATAATCAAAACTGACACGATAGGTTACTCCAAAGCAAAGTTCTTTCCGTTTCAATTGAAATTGACAAAAATTATATGGGGGAGAGCATTTGTCTCTCTGTGTGTGTGTATATATATATAATTTGCATACATATACAAAATACATATCTAATTTACGTACACGTTGAATTTTCAATTATCACCACAGTCACAGTGCGCTTTATATGATCGCGAATTGAATCAAAGTTTATATATATGTTTATATATGCATACAATTGGATTATTGTTGCTTTGAATGGTTGAGATCGTGCTTATAAAACTGGATGTATGCTCTAAAAATTTTCCACTACTTAGCTTTGTTTATCTGATGGCCAGTTAACAAAATAGATTCTTTAAGTTTATAGCTGTTAATGGCCAGAAATCCATATATATATATGTTAATTGGACAGCTATAAAATTGTGTTAACAATTTATTAACCCTGTTAGGTTAGCAAAAATAGTCATGCTTATAATTATTGTAAACATCAAACCCTATTTTAGACACATTGCAAACAAGTTTTTCTATTGCATACATTTCATTTGCTTATTCAAGTCACAGTTAAAATTAATTCCAAATGAATAAACTTAATTTTATCGCTGTAAATTTTTAATTTATTTAAAATATTTATTTTTATTATTTGACTTAAGCAAACATTATCTTTTTTAAAATTTTAGTTGAAAATTATAATAATTCACAATTATATTTTTTACAGCATCGTACTGAGATATTTGAGAACACCAGCATTTCGCCAGCACGTAAGTAAAATTAATGCTTGACAACCGATCAAAATGATCACACTTGCATCTTACAGAGCCAATGGAGAACTGGGAGTTTAAGGCGGCGCAGCGAGAGGGCTCCAATGTGCTGGGCCTGGTCATGTTCAGCGTTATCCTGGGCACAACAATTGGCCGCATGCGTGAGAAGGGTCAACTCCTGCAGGATTTCTTCACAACGCTCAGTGAGGCGATGATGACAATAACCTCATGGGTTATTTGGTGAGTGCGATAAAAGCCAACAAACTACCCTAGAAATCTGTCTAAAACGCTAATCGTTTACTGCAGGATTTCACCGTTGGGCGTGGCCTTTTTGATAGCGGCCAAAATCATTGAAATGGAGTCGATAGCGGCAACAATACAATCCTTAGGCTGGTACTTCATAACCGTTATGATAGGTCTCTTCCTGCACGGCTTCGGTAAGCGATTCATTCACCTTAAAAACCATTCACAATTGAGCTAAACTTTTGTTTTGCTTAAATTTAGGCACCATCGCTGTCATATTCTTTTTGGGCACACGCCGCTTGCCGTATCGCTACATAGCCAAACTGAGTCAGGTGTTGGCCACTGCCTTTGGCACGGGCTCCAGCTCGGCCACAATGCCGCTGACAATCAAATGCCTCGACAACATGGGCATCGATCCGCGCGTGACACGCTTCGTTATACCCGTGGGCGCAACAATTAACATGGACGGCACCGCCTTGTATGAGGCGGTTGCGGCACTGTTTATCGCCCAATATCGCGAGATGAGCTACTCGTTTGGCACAATTGTGGCGGTGAGCATTACGGCGACGGCAGCTTCGATTGGTGCCGCGGGCATACCGCAGGCGGGCCTGGTTACCATGGTGATGGTATTGGATACTGTGGGCCTGGAGCCCAAGGATGTCTCGCTGATCATAGCTGTCGATTGGCTGTTGTATGTCATCTCTCTCGCTTAGTTAAAACTTGTTATTATAATCTGGTTTTTTTAGGGATCGATTCCGAACCACCATCAATGTCATGTGCGATGCTCTGGGCACTATTTTGGTAAATCATCTGTCCAAGAACGATTTGGCAAGCGTAGATCGGGTAAGTCTCCATCTCTATCTATTTATTCCGAATCAAATATAAATATATATATATATATATATACATATATAAACTGATATAGCTAAATGCTGAGCCCCATGAGTTGCTCGAGCTGGGCGCAAATGGACATGAAATGAAAGAATGAAGGCAGTCTTCGCTTGGCGCTTATAATCGCAAACGATGAGTGATGCTGGACGAGTCTGAGCACGATAACGATAACGATAACGATCACGAAACCGAGAGCGAAAGCGAAAGTGAGAATGAGGCGAATTTCTCTCGTTATCGTCAGCTCGCCACATCATTTGTTTTGCGGCTAAAAGCGGCCAAGACGCACACCAATTCAAGCAATTTGGAACAGTTGTAAAAATAGATAATAAAGAAAACAGCTGTCAGAACATTAACGAATTTATTTCAAAAGGAATTGTCTCCAAAAGACACGCAGCAAAAAATTATGAAAGAAAGTAAAATCAAACAAAATAATGAAAATGAAAAAGAAAAAGAAAAGCAACCAAGTAATTTGGATATTATTCCATTTAACGTATTAATTAGCATACATCATGATGTAAATAATTATGAATATAATTAAATTGAATTGAGTTCAAATTTAAATAACATTTTCATACTTAGTATTAAAAAGAAACACAAAAATATTGTTCTTGCAATTAATCCATAACTATAAAATATTTAAATAGGCAATTTAATCAGTTTAAAATTGTTGCTACAATCGATAAAAAAAGAAAACAACAACAACTTTGCAAAATATAAACAAAAAACAATAAGAATATGGCATAGAAATTTGTAAAAGCAAAATTGTTTTACAAGTTTTGTGTTAAGAATGGAAAACAAAAAGACAAATATATATATATATTTATTAAAATTAGTTCGCTCAAATTTTATGAATGATATTCACAAATATTCAATGCCGTTTAAAGTTCTTGTACGAAATTGAGCTTTGTAAATACTTAATAGTTTAAGTATAATAAAAAATAAAAAGAAAGAAAAAAAAACAATATAAGAAACAGTTTCCAATTACCAAAAATATTCAATGACAATAATAAACAAAACACGCTGCGAAAGCTTCAAATTAAAATATATCAGCAAAGTTATACCTTAAAAAAAAATAATAACAAACAAAGGAAATTCAAATGATTCATTAGTAATATTATTTATTACGTGTTATTAATAAAACTAGGTTAAACACTTTGAAAATTAATCGCAACAAATTGAACAATTAATTCAAATTCAAATTCTTCTCAAAGGCGAGTCAAAAATAATATAATAGTTGGCAATTTAATTAAATAATACTTGTGTATGAATACATATGCCATTTGTAGTTGTGTGTGTAGTCTAAATGTGTTTACAAATAAAATTTTCGAATCTGTACATGTACTTATATCAAATTGAAGCAAACCTTATCAAATAATATCCTTTAACGGATATTATTAATTAATGTTAGCATATTGTACTTAAAACACAAAATCACAACTTTAATATTACTTCACAAATTTTCACTCACATAAGTTAATCATGTTAAATTCATTTAATCACTTACTATAGAGTATGTCCGTCCATTCACCTGTTCTGTTCGAAAACATCTAACAGAAAAATCATCGATTTCAGTCGATATTTATAATTTAGATGATTTCGCCATATTTTGTATCCATTCTGTAATTACTAATATCATTACTAATATCAATCCCAAACCGATATACCCAACATACGCACCATCGAATCGCTCAGTCGCTCTTGTTTTTGCCAGCATCCATATTCGTCCAAAAAGGGTCGTTGGTGCAAACCACAATGGGCGGGGGCTGATACGGTGCCCCCGTACAGGTGGGGCAGTTGTTATCGCTCTGGGTCACAATTCCCGCCCCAGCTGCCGCGTATACCCTGTACAAGCAAATCAGACGGTGGGCAACGAACAGCACGGGCAGCAACAGTAGGGCGCAAATTAGAATGCCAACCCAGTAACCATTCTAGAATTGGACAAGGTTTTAGCAACGATATTGAAGCGATTAAGGAAATGAAGCGAGTAAGGAAATGTTACTTACAATCGGGTGAATCAATTGATGGCAAATCACATCCGTATTATGATCGTAAATGTAGGCCAAGGGCCGACATTGGCCAACGTTGTTCCTGGTCTCGTTGATGGCATAGTTGATATAGTTTTCGACTTGTTCTACTGCAGTTTCGGTTATAATGTTAATTAGTTTCTCACTGAATTCCCCGCTATGAGAGTTGACAAATAGTTCAGCTTTGGAAATCGATTCAAGCAGACGTTCAATGGTTTCGCCAAAGGTTTGATTGTGTAATGTTATAAGCTCATCGATTTGCCTCGCATAATTCCCAATATTCTTGATGTCGTTGGCTAATTTACTATCCAAAGCTTGATAATTGGCAATGTCCAAATTTACTTTGTTAACGTTATTTAACGCGACAGAAAATCTACGTTTCATATATTCACCGGCATCGAATCTAAAAAATGCTTCTGAGAATTGATTTATAATGCCCATCAACGATTTAATTTGTACGGGTGCAAACCGGGTGCACAATTTCTTGGTGTACGCGGAGCTATTGAAGATCCCTAAATACCTTTGGTGCATATTCTGAATAGTAATTTTCTCAATGGGCTCTATGAACCTTATCGCAGATTTAAAATTTTCAATTTTGTAGATGGGCGTCGGCAGCATTCCCGCATAAACCGTTCTCAAATTTTCAATATCATATAAATCAGTTTCACGCAACACTTCAATTATGGACTGATTTGCACGGCATGCCATTTTGGTTTGATTCCACGGCTCCGTCTTGTTCAGCAGATGGAACAGTGTATTCTTGCCCCGGTTATCGCGCAAAAAACACGCCGGATACGTGACTAAGCCAAGCATAAAGTAAAACAAGCCAATTAACGTTATGAACGATAAAACCATGAATATCATAAAGATAGCTCTGCAAAAGATTGTCGGGTTATTCAGAAGCTATATTCTATTCAAGTTTAGGCCACTTACATTATCAGGCAAATCGAGCCAGTGTTGTCCCTTCGCACACAGAGACCGCAAAAAACTGCAGCAATCAATATCAACACAATCTGAATAGGATTTCAAAGTTTGAATTCAATAAATTAAATAAATATTCAAGATCAGATTTCGATTAGATTCGAATGTCTTTCTTAGCCAACAGTTTATAAATTATATATTCATTAATCAGTTTCGTATGGAACTTACCGTAAATATGCACACAAATACGATGACGCTGAAAAACATTCGAGTATTGCCAAAGTGATCGTCGAGCTCTTCAAAATGTGTGGTCAACTTTTCGTTTCGAAGATAAATATTATTCATGAGCACATCGGTCTTGTTGCATATTTTTTTGGCTTGAATTCTGAGCTCGAAACCCAACCAGTGAATTTTTTCAACTAGGGGCGGAATAAGCGGCTTTATATCGTCCTGAATTAGCTTCTCTCCATCGTTCCAGCGTTCGTGCCATACTTTTGGTAGTTGCTTATACTGCTTGGCAATAATACGCTCCATTTCGCTAATAAACTCGGTTGTGTTTGGCAGCTAAATCGAAAAATCGGATAGAAAAGAGAATTCAACTATTTTCGTGCTACTTTCGATATCTCTCTTACGTTGTCAATGTGCAGGCACCTTGAAGTGTCCATTTTCAAAATTGTGCTCTTCTTAAGAAATTGATTGCAGGCTTTATAATCGCACAACACGGTGTAAATGTAGAGTAAATCACGTTTAGCACCGCGCATACCTTTAACGGGGGGGGAAACAAATGATTGTCAGATAAAAGATTATACACAAAACTGAACCTAAGCTTACCATCTCGGTATTGACTGGCCTTGAAAGCTAATGCTAGTTGCGATTTCTCCACCTGTCGCATTATCCTTAATGCCGCCGGCATATTGTCCAATATTCTTTGCAACTCCGACATTAGATATAGTCCCGAGGCTGTAGTTAGATCCATGGATACATGTGCAACGGAGCCTGCGAAAAGTTCACAGAATTTGATATTAAAATGAGTCCCGTTATGTGATTTTAACACTAGACGCTACCCATGAGCGCAGCATTTAAATGGGTATCCAATTCCTCGTAATTGTTGACAAATATGTGATTGACGTGCGCACAGACGTCCTTTAGGAAGGCGCACGTGTCCTCGCGGTTGCGTAGAATGTTTTCGCTGCTATTCCGCAGTCTGTTGCCGATTAGCTTATCGTTGAGAAACGCTATGATCAGTCCAAGTCTGAGGTGGATGAATCAAATGTATATTAAATATTATATTATGAACCGACTCGACCTACATAATGCCCACGATCAGAAGCAGCAGTAAAATGCTATAGCAAAGACGCTCGCCAGCCTTGAATCTACGAGCACATTGCGGACACGTTTTGGGGCAACGAAAGCAGCCGAGACAAAAGTAAACAACACTGCGAATAAAAACGAAAGAAATTAACAAAGAAATTAGGATTAATTCTAATGGTTTCGAGATATAAGCTAAGAAATTGCGTAATACTTACCCTAAAAAAGGTACGATAATTATGATGAATAACAGTAAAATCACCCAGGTAAGTAATACACCATTTCGGCTGAGCAGGGCGTACCACTCGTTTGCCCCAAATTTGGGACCCAACGCGAATGTGCTGCTGTTATCAATGCCCATAATATAATCTATAGCAACAATGGGTTAATTACTGAATCAATCAGATGCTGGTTTCAGTACTCACCATCTGGTATAGTGTCATCTGAGGCATAGTATTTGTTGAACAACAGGCTAGTAAAATGATGTACCGGACCCATGCCAAGCCGGTAGTAAGTCGGCTCTGCGGAATAGCTGGCCGTAGATTCGTATTGGGTAAAATACGGAATGGGGGCGATGTGTGCGTGTTGCAGCACCTCGTTGAATTTGTCATTGTCAAGCGTGGCGGTCTCCATATTTCAAACTGTTCTTAGCTTTCTTAAAAGGGTAAATCAATAAAATTAAAAAAATATAAAAAATATGCCAAACAGAAACAACAAACAAATTATGTTGAATAAAAAAATATAACAGTTAAATCAGAAACAGTTGAGAAACGCCCACGCGGATGGCTGACAATTGACAATTACTCAATAAAGTTTTCACTCGGATTTCGCGCATCGAATCAATAAAATGATTGACAGAAGTTGGCCAACAGGCTTGGCAAGTTGAAAAGTAAAAAAACAACAATTTAACCATTGTATTGATTGCTCCTACAAAATGATTTATGGTAATACTCCAATTTTGATAGTTTTTGCAGATTAGGTTTGGCCCGTAAATAATGAAATTTTTTATTTTTCGATCCATGTTGATCAGAATCGTCTCCCTCTCTTTGGCCCTGGAAAAGCTTTCCCAAAAATTTTTCGAATGATTGTTTGCATTAAAAAAAAATTACAAAATGAACAAAATTTTTTAAATTCTTGCTCCATAAAGACATACGTTGACGGCAGAGAGTATATCAAAATCTTCAGTTTATAGGAAACAAAAAATAGATAGACAATAAAACCACCCAGCGAATCCGGAATTCGAAAGCCAAATGTAACTCTAGGAACCCTCTCAACGCCAGTCAAACAAAAGAACAGAAAAAAAAACAAAACAAAAAACCAAAACCAATAAATTATATATTTTAAGTAAATCAAAATAAGCAACTATTATAATGTTCTCGACCATGGATCAACTGCAGCAGCTGACGAACAGCCAACTGTGCATTCTGTGCTACAAGTTTTCAATATCGCCACAGCACGCCGCCAATCTGAATCGACGGCAATTGGAGCGCCGCCTGCATGTGGCCATAATCGGGGAGCGGGCCAAATGGCGCGCCAGGCAGCTATTGCAGCCGGGCCAGCAGCGGGACGTGAATGGCTGGCCCCGGTATGAGAGGTCGCTATTCGATGAATATCATCATTTAACGCTATCGGAGTGGCGATTGATGGCGGCGCGGGAGCAGTCAATTTTGATGGGAACCGGCCGGCAGACCAGTGGCAAGGAGCAACTGAAGCTGCTGGCCGATGATGAAGAGCAGCAGGCGGAGGACGACGACGTGGAGCAACTGATGCATGAGGAGAAGGAAATGTATAACAAAGTCGTATTGCCGGAGCACTACGAACCGAAGGTTGAATCTAAGCAACAGCAACAGCAGCAGCAGCAGGTGGTGGACAGGGAATATTCCATTGAATATTATGGACAGGATCAGGCAACCGATTACTTGTCGTTTAGCAGCAGTGTGAACAGCAGAAGCTGCCTGAGCCTGGATAAAGCAGTGGAATTGCCCCAGCGCTGTGCCGAGAATCAGCTACAGAAATCGGAGCGGTTCACCTGCCTCGACTCGCTCAGTTTAACGTGCTCCGATTCGGAACCAGAGCTCTCAACCGAGCGGATACTATGCACCATCAATTATCTCACCGAGGAGCAACTGCTCGCCGACGATATTGGCCAACTGATACGATGGCGGAAGCCCAATGAAAATATCGGCGATACTCTATTACTCGAACGGATCTCAACGCGTCGTCGTCCTGCCCTCTGGCGCTACCTGCTGGATATGCTATTTAGCAGCAGTCCGAAGGATAAGATGGCATCGCATAAGCTGCACTACACCATACTCTGTTGCGCCGTGGTTATCTTCACATTGGTGGGCGTCAAAATGCTGCAATAAATTACAACGGGTGCGTTTTACTTCCCTTAGAAGTGTCCTCTATTTTGGCCCAGAACCTATATTTTATAGACAGAAGCATATCCCGCTCAGCCGTCCGTCTGTCCGATAGATGCAGGCGATAAACTTATTAGTTAGCATATGTTAAAGTTAACGCAAGTATTTGTATACCCTGGGTTAATGGGTTAAAAGGGTATAAAGGTTTTGTGCAAATGAATGAACGAGTATAACGGAGTCGGTAACGCCCGACTGCAAAACATGCTAACGAATTGGTTTGCACTGCTAATAGGATTTTCGGACTTAAATAAGTGTGTCAAGTCAACGACGTCACCGACTTGGTTGCGTTTCCATTACGCATACGCCCCGTGCTGCGAACGGCTGCTTACCTAATGCGAATTTCAAGATAAGAACGGAAATGGAAACTGTAATTATATTTATGGTAAAAGTCAGCACCAGATGGCAGGCGCTGATTGAAGTGTGCACTGCAGTATTTTGAGTGCACATTAAATGGGTTTGGCATTAAAATGGGGCCGTTGAAATCGTCATTATCAGCAGCCGCTCGCTCTTTCTTGCGGCCCACCTTGGCAGGTGCGAAAATCTGATTGCTGTTGCACCAATGCACCAGCCTAATGACTTTTGGCAATTTCCCCAACTTGATGCTGGTTGCTCGTCCATCATGGCTGAAGGCAGCGACGACTCGCCGACTTCCGGCCCCGTTTTGCTGTTGGCGAGGTGTTGACATCAATTTTCTTAAATGTCGTACAGTCCGGAGGACGGCGCATTATTTGCTTGCCAAAAGTAAATGTGAATCGCATAATCGTGCATACTATTGGGGACTGGGTGCCCTGCAAAGTGAGACGGCTGTTACAGTGACCATTTCCTAACGCAGACACAACAATGATTAAGCTCCATTCAGATATTCTGCTAAGAAAATCAATTTAACCGGAGGAATTACTTGTTTATATAAAATATTCTTTGAGATCTGTTCATTTTTTTTGATTAACTTTGGCGCAGCCCAAACTTTAGCAAATAAATAAAACTTTGGTCATAAAAAAAAACGTATATTTAACATTGTCAGCTCAATTGGCAACGCTTCCTCCCCTATATAGAACATTACCTTCAGTATAAGGCAAAATGACAATTGCCAAAGAAAAGTAGATAAAAAGTTGTTTATATGCTTCGACTTAAATATGCCCTGTTGCATATAAAACGATTTATTCTATTTTATATGTAATTCATTTCAATTGTTCGAAGTGTGAAATTGGTCGACTCAAATTCTGATCGATTGAAATGTTTTATTCTTCAGAATTAACCTTTTTTATGCATTTTAGTGCAGGGTACAAAATGTTAAATGTTTTTCGAATTATCCATTAAAATCATAAATTGAATAAAGCAGCTTTTAGTAGGCACATTTAATTTATAATCAAATATGGAGTTGGCTAATTTTGGGTCAAAATGATAGTTGCCTTTGATTTCAGCTAACTAATTTATTTGGCCTGCGCGAGTATTGGTCTAAATCGTTCACTGTTTCAGCTTTTTAAGCTACAGTTGCGCTTTGATTCGGCTAATGGGTTTGCTTGTGTTTGGCATTGCTTTATGGTTCGCCGATGTTGGCCAACGCTGATTGCCATTAGGGCTACTTTGAAGTTTATTTTGCTTCATTTATTTATTTGAAAGAAATGAAGGAAAAGTCGAACTAACAAGTAATATAATCAAGATAAGTTTTCTTTTATAGCAATTTCGATATTAAATCCATAAAGAAGAATTTTCAACTCGTGAAGACCTTTAAACAACTGTTATTATTCTGATGGGTTTCGTTTTCACTAACCAGCTTATTATCAAGTTTATTTGCGCAGATCTATCAAACGAGTTCCACATAAATCTATTTACGTTGTGTGCCACGGCGTATGCGTAATATTAATTAGTTGCCTCCTACGAGGAGGCACTTGCGTCATTCATTCTGTGTAAGTTTTTCTGGTATATTTTTAGCAGCAGTTTGTTTTCGTCGCAGGCAAACTGACTGAAACGCAATACTGATTGATTGAGGCTGACTTTTAGTCGCCTTTCTCCGATTTCTCTCTATTTATTTAATAATCAAATCTCAATGTCATTGCATTGAACATTCCCGATTGGGCAAAAGTTTTTCAAGTTTATTTGTTGATTAGTTTTCCGCCTGCTTATCTTAATTGTAACTGTTTTTCATATATGTGACACAATTTTAGATAAATTTTGAAGTTTCATCACACAGCAAAAACTAGTCTATTTAACTAAAAATTTCTTTTGAAAAATGCTTAAATCATTTTTAGTCATTGGTGGCATAATTGGCGTAAGTTTTTAATTAACTGGAAAGCTTTGAAGCAGCTTTATTAATAATTAAGTCCATGAAAGTTTTTGCAATTAATGTGCCCGGACAGCCTTGTTATAGCTGCAATGCAAAAAGTTGACAAGGAAACGGACTTTACTCTGCATTTCCCTTCGCAAGAAAAGCTGCCAACTCCGGACCAGCAGCGGGCCCGGCTTACTGAAAATTTCCAGGTAGAGCCGCGTGCCGGAGGCAACTTTCGAAGGGAGTTCGTATAGATTAGAGTTTAGATAGATGTTTAACTAATTAACTAACCAAAATAGCTAATTAACTGCACTATTTTAGCACTTTTGGCGGAACACTGATGACAGTTTGTTTCGATAAATCGACAATGTATAACAGACCGAGGATTAAGGATTGGCTCAGCCGTCAAATATATGAATTTCAGTCGCCCGACGACGGCACTTTGTCATTGTCGGATAGGCAGGTGCGATCGCGACCGTTGTGGTTTGATCTGAGGCTTCAACTATTTTTGAATGGGAAATCTGAGGAGTGCCACATTCCACAGTTGAAATCGTGGCGACCGTATCTGGAATGCGCTCTGAGACGCAACCAACGAATGGAGTACATGATACCAAAGTACCCATTGCACCAGGTTGGCTATCGTTTCAACTGGGCCGTGCTGGTGAATGAAACCGTTTACCAGAGCTACCAGACATATAAGGCCAGAGATAACTGGTGGATGTATTGGGATAATTAATAATCCCGTTATAAAAGTAACGGTCCAACTTCAGCTAATCTACACACAATAAAAAATTAAAATTGTGAGTAATCAAAATACCTTTTGCTTAGAACTCGAAACGAGTCAAAACTCTCTACGTAGAAATTGATCTTAAATCAAATAAATTCCTAGTTGGCGGCTTACAAACAATATCCAAAATGTTTCACACAAATGTTAGATTGATTTTGGCCATTGGCGGCCTGTTGTTGTGCGTAAGTTCGAAAGACAAGTAAACCCTTTTCCGAGTTACTTATTCTTATTATATTTATTTGTAATTCTGCGCCCAGTTACTGTTTGTGCCCCATATTGCTGCAGCCGCAATTGGACAAGTTGAAGGCTTACAAATAAAAGACACTGAAAAA
This sequence comes from Drosophila paramelanica, assembly GCA_035043915.1. Classification (NCBI taxonomy): domain Eukaryota; kingdom Metazoa; phylum Arthropoda; class Insecta; order Diptera; family Drosophilidae; genus Drosophila; species Drosophila paramelanica. Next base: position 1,266,437 of record JAWNMO010000077.1, on the reverse strand, counting down.
AACCCGAATATACTTCATCTGTCGACTGCAGACAAGGTTCAAAATCCAAGTTTACTTCCAATGGAAAGGTTACAATTAGAAAAAATTGATAAAAATATGAGCTTGTTTAAAGTAGACAAAAAGTTGAATGTTCTTCCAATGGGAAGCTTGCAAACAGCGAAAACTCAAAATAAGCCCAACGAAAATCCGGATATAGTTAAATCAACATCTGGCGATAACGAAAACAACAACAAAACGTCGGGAAATCGCTTATTACCGCTAGGCTATAAATTTAACAGCCAAAGTTCAAGAACTGTCGATAATCGGCCGTTTGATGGTCACCGGAAAAAATCGAAAATGAATTTTTTTCCCAATTTCGATCGAGCAAAATCACCACAGATAAATATTGATTATTATCGACCCTTGAGTGCCTATGAGGAAACATCCGATTTGCCGCCGAACGTGATAAAAAATTTGAGAAATTCATATGCCACACTCGAATTTGACGAAGATAAAGACAACAACGATCAGTATGAAATAACCTTACCCATGTCCGATGATCCCAACGATGAGCGTGCCAAAACCGACAAGGCTTTTAAGATTCAGCCTCGGGCAAACAACTATTATCCAAAGTATGTATTGATAACAAATTGTTACATTTATTTTAGATATATGTAGATATATAGATAGTTCGGCATGCATATATTCTTTTTGAATTAAACTAATAATAGTAATAAACCATTAGTAAGGACGACCTGAATACAGTCTGCATGGGCAAATCAACAGTTTATAACAAGCCGCGGGTGGTAAAATGGCTAAGACGTGCAATGTACAGGCATTTTAGTGTGGACGACGAAACGGGTGCTATACATATTGATGTGAATCAGGAAAGGAATCGGCCCATCTGGTTTGATCTCAGGTATCAGCTGTTCAAGGATGGCAGATCCGAGGAGTGCCACATTGAGGAATTGAAAACATGGCGACCGTATTCGGAATGCGCTCTGAGACGCAACCAACGAATGGAATACATGATACCAAAGTATCCACTGCACCAAAGGGGATATATATATCGATGGACTACCCAAATGAATGAACAGCCCTATAATAACTATAGACCATATATACCAAGAACTGATAACTGGTGTCTGGAGCACACGTGTTACTACAACATAAAACAATAAGTAAACACAACACATTAATTGTTGATATTGATTCAAAAACTTGATATATCATCAATAATTTATAGCTTACCATCTCGGTACTGGGCGATCTGATGTTTTGGCTTGATCCGCTTCTTTCATTAACCTTAGCGCAGTTGGCATATTATTCAATATTATCTCCAGTTCAGTTAGTGCATAGAGGCCCGAACTGTCGGCCAGATCCAGAAACATATTGGTGTCCGCCTCTGCGGAAAATAAAACACTCATTGTTTGAATATGTATAAGTGGATTACCACGTAACTGTGTGGTTAGATGCACACGTGTTACTAAGATAGCGCAAATAAACCAATATTATCGAATGCAATCCCATATGATTAGCTTAGGTTATTCAAACAACAATTATGGTTGCCAGCTGGCAGCTTTCTTTACCGATATTTCGACCAAATTTTTGTTATTTTTTAAAAAATTTAGCGTCTCTAGTTTTAGAACTGGAAGATATTGGCGGACTTTACTCTGGGAAAGGAGTATATTGGTTTTGTGCAAAGTCTGCGATCGAATGGGTTAAGCAAAAGCATCTTAATATCATTTAAATATAGCTCAAAACCAACCAACCAAAAAAAAACAAAGTATTGTTTAATACAAACAGAAACACACATTTTCAAATATTATTTACTTATATTTTGTGTTAGGCCGATTTTTCTTTTACATCATCGGAGCAGGGGCAATGAGCTTGTTCGCCGCCGCCGCAGATGATAATGGGCGACGGCTCGTAGGGTGCGCCCGTGCATGTCGGACAGTTGTAGGTGTCTTTGTGCATGTGGAAGATCACCCGGCCATGGGGATATACCTTGAACAGGCATATCAGACGGTGGGCGACAAACAGCAGGGGAATTAAAAACAGGCAGCAAATGAATAAGCCCAACCAGAATCCGTTCTATGAAATAAATCAGGATTGACATTAAATAAAATATGGAGGGAGACACATATTTTTTTTTAAAAAAAGAGCGCACTCACAACGGGATTGACCAAATTTTCGCAAGTCGAATCGATATTTTTCTGATACATATAGGACAGGGGTCGGCAGGGTCCGACACGAGTTTTACACTGATCGATCACATATTCAATATAGCTTTCGATCTCATCCTTTGTCGATTCGGTTAGATTTTCTAATAGTGACGTTATGAAAATACTTCCCTTAGATTGCATAAATTTTTCAGCTCTATCAATTTGATCCATAAGCGGTTTAATGGTGTTCCTAAAATTCTTATTGGATCTCGTTATCAGAGAATCAATTTGTACAACCTTAGTACTTAATTTAGTAATTGCTTCTCTCACTTTTGGCTCCATCGATATATAGTTATCAAGGTCCAGTCCCAATCTCCAAGCACTACGATAAGCGAAATATAATCGGCTTCTCATCGGAATATTGTGCCATTGCTGGAAAAAATTACGTGTAAACCAATAGTAATCGGTTCGCATTTGGTCAACATTAATTGGCGACAAAACGTAGCATAAATGTGGCGTTGTTAACCGGCTATGATAGGTCGATAGATTACCAGAACGGGCATTATGCAGTTTAATTACTTCTTCATCCGTTAGGATTTTCACTTTGGACATATCACCGACAAATGCTGCCGCGGGATTGGTACTATCTGTATCACTAATGCTTCTCAGCGTATCAATATTGTATAAATTGAGTTCGCGCAACAGATCGAAAATGGTTTCATTGCCTTGGCAGACACGTCTCAATTCTCGTTTGCTTGGTTGATCAAACACTGACTCATTCGAATTCGTCATTCTTTCAACCGGATAAAAAAGCGCGTGTCTCTCATCGTCAGACCGCGGCACACACGCCCCATGGTACATTAGCAGTCCAATTACCAGATAAAACAGGCTAACCAACAGTATAAACGACAGAACAAGGAATATTAATACAATCGCCCTGAAAATATATTTATATATGTATATCAAAAATATACCCTACAAATAAGTGCAAATGAGGCAACACTTACAGTATCAGGCAATTCGAGCCAGAATTGTCTCTTCGCACACAGAGTCCGCAAATAAGAGCAAAAATCAATATGATCACAATCTGGGTTTGTTGGTCAATTTATAACAAACATAAACAGCAACAGTAATAGTAACAGTAACATTAACATTAACAGAAACAGTAACAGGTTAAGTATTTTGTTTAGCAATTGGAAATCAACAAGTGAAGTTCAAATAGAGCAATCTTATTTCCTATAGATTTAAATAAAGTGCGACACTTACCAACAATATGAGACACATCACGAGTAGACTAATTATTTTGCGATCGTACGAAAAACGGCTGTTGAAATCATCGAAACTGGCCGTTGATCGGGCATTCTCGAAATAAATTTCACTCATTTTTGCATTGACAATACTGCATATTTTGTTTGACTGTTTCTGAAAAATATAACTCAATTTTTCGAGCCTCTGTGCCAATGGCGGAATATGCGGTTTTACTGATTCTTCGATCTGTGCGCCAACTTCTTTTAAGCGCTTCATTCCCTGCTGTGGCAGCAAGACCAATTCCTGTTTAATGATCTCCTCAATGGCCTCCACAAACGCTGTTATATTTGGAATCTGTAAATATATATATACACATATATATAGTAACTGAACGCATTTGAATACCATTGCTTTACTGCTTGCCTTATCCACATGCAGACACGTTGAAGTATCCATACTCAAAACACCCTTGTACCTCAGAAAATTGTTGCATTCTTCGTAATCGCACCAAACCGTCAAAATATATGTCATATCGCGCTTAGAGCCGCGCAGGCCTACAACATAAAACAATAAGTAAACACAAAAATTAATTGTCGAGATTGATTCAAAAACTTGATATATCAATAATTTATAGCTTACCATCTCGGTACTGGGCGATCTGAAAAAGAGCTGATGTTTTGGCTTGATCCGCTTCTTTCATTAACCTTAGCGCAGTTGGCATATTATTCAATATTATCTCCAGTTCAGTTAGTGCATAGAGGCCCGAACTGTCGGCCAGATCCAGAAACATATTTGTGTCCGCCTCTGCGGAAAGATCAAATAATAAAACACTCATTGTTTGAATATGTATAAGTGGATTACCACGTAACTGTGTGGTTAGATGCGTTTCCATTTCTTGAAAATTGTAGATGAACAAGTGTTTCACGTGATCGCAGACGTCCTGCAGAAAGGCGCACGTATCCTCTGCGTTTCGCTGTGTGTTCTCGGCCGTGTGCTGAAATCCGCGTTCAATCAGTTTATCGTTCAGGAATGCTATAAGTAATCCAAACCTATGGTTATGCGAAATGTTGGCAATGATAATGATTGTTGTGATAATAAGCCTGTGGACTTGACTTACAGAACGCCCAGGATTAGCAGCAGCAAGAAAATGCTGCACAATCTTCGCTTCGCACTACGAACACAAGGCGGGCAAATTGGGGGGCAACGGCAGCAGCAGAAGCAGAAATAACAGACTCTAAATAAACATAATTCAAATAGCATAAGTTAAACATTAGCAAAAGCACAATAAGCTAAATACTAAATAAATAAATTGCAAACCTCACCGAACGGAAAGCATATTTTTTGCTTGCAGGCAAAACTAAATATTTTAACTATAATAAATAAGAATTCTTATTTCTTTGAACCGAGAACTGGGTTCACCTATGAAAATAGGTTCACGAACCGGTCTTACGCCCTGAACCGAACTAACGACACTTTTTTAATTTTACAAACTTTTAAAAAGGGGTTCGAGTCGTTTATGTGAATGTGGTTTTTAGTTTTTAGATTGAATGCAGTCTTTTACTTACGCAAGGAAAGGTGTTAGAATTATGATCAATAAGATAAACAGCACAAAGACGAGTAACAATTTGTTATAGCCAAGCAGGTGTGCCCACGAATTATGGTCCGCATTGGGCGTGAAGGTAAGTGTGTTCAAGTCATCGCCCATCACAATATAGCCTACAGCAAAATAGTTGAATCGATTAGACCATCTTGAAGATCGATTACTTTCGAATACTGACCTCGAGCGACATCCGGATCTTTGCCAAAAAGCATGTGTGTAAAATTGTGTATTGGTTTCATGCCCAGGTAAGAAAAGTTCGGTTCTTGTGAATAGATCGGCGTCGATGTATATGGGGTATATTCGGGTACTGAAAAATGTCGATGTCCGATATTCTCGTCTACTAAAGTCTCATCATCAAGATCATCTGTTTGCTCCTCGCCGTTGCAACCAGATTGCAATTGCGTGTTAATTGCAACAATAAACAGGATTATCTTCAGGATCGATGTCACCAGTTGTTTGATCAGCTGCCGCCATCGCCTACCCCTTCTGATTTTGGGCCGTGTCATTGCTGAACGCTCCACGTATATCGTTCGGAAAATGTTGCAAACACGCTCACAACTTTCAAGCGATTGCCCACTGTAAGCAAATAGATATTTTATACGATTTTTGAGCACAATCAAATTATTGTTTCAATAAACCAATCATGTTCTAGCTAAAGCCAGCTTACCTGTGAATCAGTTTTCGATATTGACATGGAGTCAGCTATTGTTTTATCTGACTCTTAGCCGCTTATAACCGGAACCGTTTAGATTCACATCGGGCTCCTGATTCAGGCATGAATACGGAATGCAGGCCTTGGCTATATTGTGTTAGGTTTAATGAAACTATTTAACAATTATATATACATGTATATATGTCAAACAGAAACAACAAGTGTTGAATTTGTAGATCATATTTTTTAAAAACATAACAGTTAAATCAAAAGCAATTGAGAAACAATCTACGCGGGCGACAAGAGATAATTGCTTATGTACAAAATTTATTTTTAGGTTTAGCTAGGAGTAGAAATGATTGTGAGAAGTTGGCCAAGAAACTGGGTTAACTGGTTAATGTTATTGATCTTAAACACAATAAGATTTAGACACGATTTATTTATTTCAATAATTTTATATATATTTTTTTAAATCGGTTAAAAACGGAAATGGAACTGTAATTATATTTATGGTAAAAGCACCAGATGGCAGACGCTTCTTGAAGTGTGCACTGCAATATTTCGTGTGCACATTAAATGGGTTTCGCTTTAAAAAGGAACCGTTGAAATTGTCTTCATCAGCAGCCGTAGCTCTCTCGTTCAGCTTGGCAGGTGAGCAGGTGGGAAAATCTCGTTGATGTTCAGCTTAATGACTTTTGGCAATTTCCCCAATTTGTTGCTGCTTACTCGTCCATCATGGCCAAAGCATGCGACGATTCGCCGATCTTGAAAGATTTAACTCAGTGTTCAAAAGTGCTATAAAGTCAAAATCTTCTTTAACTACGGCGCCTAATTTTTACTATCTTTAAAAATAACAAGTAAGAACGTTGCAGTCGGGCGTTACCGACTGCGTTATACTCGTTCACGTTCTTAATTACTGTTAATTTGATAAAATTTCGAAATTTTGTACCGCTCTTAAGGGAGGTCACCAGTGATCTACACACCAAATGTGGTAACTCTAGCTTCAAAACTGTGGATATCAAGGGTGCAATTTGTGGGGCAGGACACCAGCTATCTACAGTTGCGAAAAAAATAATAGCACCACCACCACACGCAATTTTTAAATAGATGCCCAACTCACATTTTTAACTTTAGGGAAACTTGGAACACATTTTTAGAAAGGGAAAACTTAGACAAACCGTGGACTAAAAAAAAATCACCCTGCTTTGTACCGTTTTAAAGCTATTTAAGGAACTTTATTAAAATTGATAAAATTAGGCGAAAAAAATAATAGCACCACTTTTCAAAAACTGATTTAAAATTAAAAAAAATAACCAATAAGTAACTAATTCATTAAATAACTATTTTTAACTAATAATACTATATCTTATTTAATATTTAATATTTAGTGCAGAGGCATGTATTGACAATAACAGCTGCGCAGCGTCTCGGCATGGAATCAATAAGGTCCTGGCATCGTTGTAGGGGAATTTTGGACCAGGATGCTGTAATTGCATCCAATAGAGATCCAATATTGGTTAGATTAGAAGCAGTAACTGCCCTCTTGACATCAGATCACAGACTTTCAATTAGATTCAGGTCAGGCGACTGGGCAGGCCACCCAAAACGTTCACACAGTTTGTCCTGAACCTTTACTTTGCTCTCTTGCTGGTGTGTTTTGGGTCATTTTCCTGATGTAAGACCCACAAGAGCGGCATTTCGTATTCCGCAAAGGGTAGTACAACTTTCTCCATGATATCCATGTACCCGTGCTGATCCATTATGGTTTTTATCCAATGTATTGGACTAACTCCATAGTAGGAGAAACAGGCCCATTTCATAACTGAACACCCTCCATGCTTAATGGTCTTTGTAGTGTTCTGAGGCTTGTACTCTGTGTTTCTTTGTAGTCTAACGCATCATCGAGATCACTTTCCACCAAACATAGCCACATTGCACCCATCTGACCATCAAATATTCCTCCATTTTTGCGATGTCCAATTTGCATGATCCCTGGCAAACTTAATGCGCTTCGTCAGGTGTGTCGCATTTAAAAGTGGAACCTTCCTTGGACTGCAGGCTTTTAGATTATTTTGACTGAGATATTTACGAACTGTTTGATCCGTCGCATTAATTTAAGGCTCTCTTTTAAGCTCGGTAGCAGACTTAAAGAGATCCTTCTAGCTCTGGCGAATCAGTCTTTTGACACGATGAGGGGTCATGGATCGTTTTTGTCCGCGTGTTTAAATTTTTTTTCATAGTTTAAGGCGTTTTTAATCATTTTTTTGGAGCATCCTATAATTTCACCAACTTCTCTGTAAGTTTTTCCATCAAATATCCTTTTTATTTATGAGATCGCGCTTCTTCGCAGTGCAGTGCTTTCCACGTCCGATTGAAATGATTACTTTTATCTTTTATGATGGAAACAATTAAAACTTTGCTAAAACTATAAAAAATGTGCTTTTTTCAAAGACAACTCTGCGAAATATAGGGGATTAAACTAAAAAGGATAAATGGTGCTATTTTTTTTTCGGCATTTTTGGGAGATTTTTTCTTAAAATCCCAAAAAAAAATATATAGACCGATATTTGAAGAGCGGGCAAACTGTTTTTGTTTATGGGGAATACTAAACAATATAAAAAAAATTAATATTTAAAAAAATCGCAACAGTAGTTGCTTTTTTTTTCATAAAAAACAAAATGTGTTGTAGTGGTGCTATTTTTTTTTCGCAGCTGTACATACAAAATTTGGTGGCTCTATCTTTAAAATTGTGGGAAATATTCACTTTTTATAGATTTGCGATTTGAGGTGTATCGACGTGTTATCGTATTGCCAGCCTCCCAGTGGGCGTGGCACAAAAATCTTAATACTTTCTCTGAAGAGGATAAGTACAAGTATATATTCAAAGTTTCAAGTCTCTATCTTCAATAGCGCCGACGGACATTGCAGAAACGAGTATAAAAATAAAAATTGCACAATTAAAAGGCAATGAAAATGTTCAGAAATCAGTTAGGTTATATATATATATATATACGTGAATGTGTCAGCATATGGAAATATTGATTTGTTTGTGCGCTGAACCCATATGAACATCATCTACAAATAGCTGACAGACTCATTACCATATTCAATTTGATCCAATGCAAATATGCGAGTGTTTTTTAATTCAGTAAAACACACAGAAAATGGGAGTTCAAAAACAGATGCGATGTAAAATGACAAAAATAAATATTTGCCTTGTATTGCGGCTATCGGGTTGCCAATAAACAACAAACAATGTATTATACCTGTAGGTGGGCGTGGCATATGTACTCGTGCACACACACAGAGTAACCGTCGATTGAGAGGACACATTTTGTTTGCTCAGGCCTCGATTGTCAACACTTTGGGCTTCTACTCATTAATTACATTGTCAATAGATTGAAATTATCATGGTAATGTGAAGACTGATAAACAGAATTGCCCATTGAACTAATAGGGCTGAGTGAATTACTGAATATTAAATAAATTAATGATATAATATTCACAATAGCATAACATATGGCTTTTTCGCAGCTGCGGTTATATATATTAGCATGATGTACTCGCATTTTGAGGGCTAACATAAAGCCAACTCCAAGTCCCCTAAATGGTTTCGGCACGCTCGCATAAACAAATCCGGCAGAAAGCGACTGGTGCATACATTAAAGTATCAATGGCTTATTGACAAACGGAGAACACAGCATTCAAATATATATATATATATATATAGCTTACTTATTTGGCACAGAACACATGTTCAAATTGAAAAGCAATGCGCGCGTATTTACGAGCTTAGCAACTGAAGCCACCGAATAAATCTATATCAGCCACATTGAAAGTCCCGTTCAAATTGTATGCAAACGCGTAAAAGCCTTGTTAATATTTAAGCATCATAAATGGAAAACTTTTGCATAAATAATATGCAAGCCGCATATTTACAATTTTCTTGGTTGAGTTTGTTAACTGATCGGCACAAATGTTGAAATGTTTTCTGATCAAATCAGCTCTGGAATATTGTCAATAAACTAACAATTTAAAAAGAAACATTTCCAACATTTTCTTGCTTTAACAACAACAATTTTGATATGTTTTCAAAAATTGTGTTCAAATCACTTTTTTTATATTTTAAGGTGAATTTTACAGTTTCAATGTGAGGTAACAATAAAATACGAATACGAATCAATTTAACGAAACGTCTTCAAATGTTTAAGAGCCCAATTGAACAGCAATTGTAGCCAACTGTCCCATCTACAGACATACGCTATTAAATTGCGTATACGCAGTGAATGCCGGAAAGCGCCATTGATATGAGCAAATGGATTTCGAGCATTAAAAACAGTTTTTGCAGCTGAAGCAGAATCGCAAATTGATAAATATCACAACAACTGTTCATTTCATTGTATATGTTTGTATGTACATGTGTGTTGTTAGCGTGTGTGTGTGTGCTATGGTGTGCGGCTTTTGTGGTGTCGTGCCGAGTGTTTGCGGTTTAATTTGCGCTATCGCAAAATAATCATCTCATTCGCCCAAACACAGACGTGGCCCAAAATTGTGGGCATGTTTATCTGTTCTGTGTGCGTGTGTGTGTTTGTCTGTGTGTGTGTGTGTGTGTGTGTGTGTGTTAAGCCAAGTAATTGATGGTATTTTCAATTGTAATTGAAAAGCGTGGAGTAATTCAATTAATTACAATGCATATAGGAGTGTATTTTAGAAGTCCTTCTTTAAAATTCATAAAAATTTGCAATATTTAAATAAAAATTCGTTAACCAATAATTTGTTTATAGTTAAATATAGTGTCACATGCCAATCCAATCAAGCTGTGTGCTTGCACTGTGGACAGTCCCGAGAGTAGATGATGTCAATTAATATCAAATATGTCACGTCAATTTGTTTCGTGCCCAAAAGGGGAAATGTTTGTGCCGGTGAAACACAATAACAACTATCTCCGTTTAATGGGTTTTTTATGTGTCCAACACTTAATCAGTGATACCACACACGCACATGGAGCTGTCCACTTTGCCAATTGAGAACCAATTCTCGATTCAGTTACGAACCGATACATTTGCCCCACAAATCGAATGCTGTCTCACGCGCCCCGCCCCTTCAATTCAATCAAGCATCGCGGCTTTTGGGAACCTATAAATGTGTGTGTGTGTGTTTGTGTGTATGTGTGTGCGTGTGTGTTGGCTGGTCTGTGTCTTGGGCCGGAGCGTTGATGTGTCTATTTAATATGCAGCGCCAAACACAAATTAAAAGTCTGCTCCACACAAACACAGACAGACAGACACACACACACACACACACACTCACACCAACACGTAAAAACAACGTGACAACAACTAACTATTATTGTGTTTGTGTGTTTGCTGTTATTAGATTTCCCATTGCTGACAAACTTCACTTGATGCCTGTGGCAAAAGTTCAAGCTGTGTGGTGTGTGTGTACGGGTGTGTGTGGGTGTGTGTGTGTGTGTGCTATTCCCCAAACACGCCAACGCATACAGATGTGTGGTTGGTGAAATTAAATCCATAACAAATTGGAAAAGCCTTTAACCAAAATCTCGACTAAAACACAACTAAAACACAATACAAATTAATGTAATAACAAAGTGAAGCTTACGGATAACATAATTCAATCTTAATAAAAACACAATACGGGAGTAACGTAACAAATTTTGTGTCTATTTTAATAATTTTTTAAACAAGTTAGCTTTTATTTGATAGTTTGAATATTTTGTAACACAGTTGGGGGAGATCAATAACTATCTACCTACCAAGTTTGGTGACTCTTGCTTTATGGGATTGACTTTATCGGCCTTTATCGATTAGCGATTTTAGATGTTATCGGTTTGCCACACCCTCAGTCTCAAGTCTTTATATATATATATATATATATATATTTATTTATTTTTTTTTATTCTGATTAGCGGATAGATTGCTGCTTGAACTTGCGACACTTTATATATATATATATATATATATATATATATATATATAGAATTATATGCGTCACTTCGTGAACGATTATAATTCACCGCAATCAAGCAAGTTTTCATTTTTATTGTAGTACACATTATCAGCGCATATATACACTACGTAATTTTTGGATTTTAAGTTTCGTGTTAAACCAGAAATCAAGTCAAGAAATCTGTGATAGCCACTACGAAAGGGTATCAACTTTTATATGCCGGCCATCAATTAGATCACCAAATTAATACCCAATAAGCTCGAGTGCCAAACAGAAATCATTTTCAATTTCGTTTATTGAAAAATATGAAAGAAAGGGATATGATTCTTTCAATTGGTATGGTATATAAATATATATATATAAATTTTACTTGTATTTTTTGTATATTTCCATTCCTTTCATTTCATTTCATTCATTGTGTACTCGGCACTTGGGCCGACTTTCAATTTGGAACACGAAACACCACATCAAATTGCGATCCAGGGACCAAAGCCTCCAAAAGCCCCTTTGTCCCTCTTTTAGGTGTATATCTGTGTGTGTGTGTGTGTGTGTGTGTTTTGTGTGTGGCCTGTTAGTAAATTGGGCACTCGAAATGGTTGCGCCTATGCCGCTCACATATAACGGCTGTTATTTATAGGCACTGGGCGTGGCTGCCTATCATCTAATAGCCAAGTAGCTAGTGAATATATATATATATATATATCTGTGTGTGTGTATGTGTGTGCGTTAGCATGTGCTTTGCTCTGTTGCTGAAGGCTTTTCGCCAATTTTGCGCATGGCATCAAAGTCGTCAACTAGCGTTTGGCTTAAAGACATTTCAGCTTGACTACAGCCTTTTTAGCTTCACAAATTCAAAAAAAAATAAACACCTATTGAGCGAGTGTATGTGTGTGTGTGTGTGTGTACGTGTGTTTCTGACACCTGACAGCTCTGTTTGGCTTACGCATTTCTGTTTGTGCCCTGAATTTGAAATTAGCTTCCGTTGGAAAATATGCGCACACATTTTACTGGCGGCACATAAAAATCTTTTAAGTCCCCCGATCGTCAAGTTTTCCAGTGAAACTTTTCATTTTTTTTTATTTATTTTTTTTTTCGTTCTTTCGTCCGAATGGCTTTTAATATGGCTGCTTCATAAACTCAATAAAATATTTTATTAGGCATTTGTCTGTATGATAAAATTGAAATAAAAAATATGGAGGTTTTTTAACAGCCACTTCAGGCAAATTAAATAAAGCAAAAAGCTTTTATACACACAAATACGCACACCAATATTAACTGTAATTTATGTTTTTGTATTCTGTTTGCCTCGCAGTTCAATTGGCTTTCCAATTCAGGTTAGCCTCCGCCTGAAATGTCCTTTTTATAAACTTGCAAAAGGCATTCAAATTCATTTGAAGACTTTCCTAAATAAGAAGTTGAATTGTTAATAAATTTATTATAAATATAATATATATTTTCATAATAAATTTACACAGTTAATTTTTTTTTTTTTGAAAAATACAGGGTATACTTAAGGTCTACCATGCTGCCTGCTGTTGCTGTGCCGTGAGTTTCTAATGCCTCGCGGCCCTTTTAATTTAATTAGCTTTTTACATTTACATTGTTGTGTTGCTTAAGGTAAAAAGTTGTTCATTAGAATATAGCAATAATTGTATTATCAATATTTTAATAGCCTGAGGATAAAAAAGCCAACCAAAATTTATGCTTTAATAGGCTGATTTTTGAATTTTACTAAAAAAAATATTAAAAGTGCTCAAATTACATCAAGCATCGAGGAGATTTCTTGTACTATAAATCTTACTGTCATATTAGCATATTTTTCAACGCCCTTTTTTTTAGCCCCAAATTAAATAAAATAAAATTCCAGCCACGCATTTCAGTTTATAACTTAATGCCTGTGATTAATTCAAGTAAAATATTCATTTTTCTCTCGTCTGCAAATGGTCCCCATTAAACAGACAAACATATATATATATAAAGAATGTTCTGAGCATGTTGGGATAATTTTGGAAAATTATTTGCAACGAATGAAAGCTACTCGAGCGCATCGACATAATCGACCGAGTACAACAAAGTTCTGCACAAATCGTTGAGATGAAAAAACAAATCTCGATACAATTTAATGGGGCCATTTCGAAGAGCATTGCCAATGCCAGGAATATGAAATGAATTTAGCTTGACAATAGACGAGCAAACGAGCAAAATCGCGCTGTAAGCTCCAAAGATGAGTGCGTGATGGTAATGAACCAGTTTATCTTTTCGATATAGAAATTGTATGATTCTTTAAAGCTTTGTCGTTCAAAAAGCAAATAAATAAATAACAAGAAAACATGTTATCTTCAGTTGTGTGCGGATCAAAGACTCTTGCAGAATAAAAGTTATCTTGCAATTATCTTTGTCGATTACAACTGAATTTATATAGAAATGGACTATTGATTTATAGATTATGTTATTATTTTATAATTGTACATAATGATTAAACGACAAAAGATTGACACGCGCGACACGAAAAACACGACACGCGCTCAACACTAGTCGGCTGCTCTAATTGGTCCTGCGGGCAGCTCAGCTCACTTGACAGTTTACGTACCAGCAGCAGCTTCACTAGCATCTCCTCTTGTTCTTGCTGCTGCTGTTGTTGTTATTAATTTGCTTTGGAAGTTTTCCTGCACACTCCGGACCTGAGTTTTAATGGGTGGAAGGAGAGGGAAGCGGGACCACGCGCATTACTTAAAACGTAGTTGCTAAGCGTATCTAATGTCCACGCACAGGCGAATCCTGTGCTTAGTTCAGTTTCGGTTCCGGTTCGCCGCGAAATCTTTATGCTGGCTGCCCTGCCACGCCCCTAAGCATAAGCTACAGTTATTGGTTGACTCATTCAGTTTGTATGTTCCGAGACTTTCGCTTCCGTTCTGTGTGCAGCAAACAATTTATTTATGACCAAAGAGCAAGGCAGCATTGCTAATGATTTCATAGCGCCAGTTCTCATATTCTCATATTAGTTTGCTTCGACATAATTTGCTGTGTTCAGGAAAGCGACTAAACAGATTTGTAGTTGTGGAGAACATAGTTCAAATAATTTCATTAAATTTCATTCAAATTTATATATTTATTAAATGGAATTCCTGTAATTCATTAGAAACATCATTATCATTTTAATGACATTTCCATGAATCATGAATTTGAATTTCACAACCATTCACGAATTTAATCAATAACAATTTGACAACAAAAATGTTAAATAACGCAAACGAAAACAAGTAAGAACGTTGCAGTCGGGCGCTACCGGCTGCGTTATACTCGTTCAAAATCTTAATTATTGCTAATTTTTATAAAATTTCGGTATTTTCGAATAAAATATATATATATAAAAATAAAATATTTTTCTGTGAATTCGGGAGGAGCTTTCCCAAATTTAGTAACTTTAGCTTAAAAATTATAGGCATTTCCGAAAGCCGTTCTAGTGGGCGTGGCCGGGATGTTACCAGGGATGTTATCTATACCACGTTTGGGGACTCTAGCTTTAAAATTGTGGACTTTATCGATATGCGATTTTAGGTGCCACAGCAAGACGGACATTGTACAAAACCTATACTCTATTATTCACTTCGTGAACGAGTATACCAATGCTTTAATAAATATGAAAAAAAGTGCACAGAAGAGCGGCAAGGTAACAAAAACACAATTTATTTGGTCATTAAATAAGTATTTAAAGCTTCTTTTGTATAGATTCGTGCCACAAAATGTCTGGTCAAAGATAAAGTTTAGTTGTCAAAAAATATACATTTTAAACTAAAAAATGTTAAAAGATATGCCCCAATTTCAAAGATTCTTAGAAATATACACCAAAAACTTGAGTAACTTGAGGTGGAATTCAATGCAAATCCTGAGCCCTAAACACGCCAAATTTATTGAAAAACTTTTGCACTCTAAATTCAAAACATATTCGAGAAAGTAAAACGTAAAGCCAACATTTTTATTTGCAACTCATAAATTAGTGATTTATTTAAATTAGCTGACAATTATAGCTGAAGAAAAGACGCAGCAACCAAAGAAAAGAACATAAACAGCAACAAAACGCGTTAAAAAACCAGTAAGAAATAAATTCAATTTATGGCCCAAAATGATGTGCGTGTGTGTGTATGTGTATGCACTGTGCAAATCTTTACTCACACGCGCAAATTGCCACACATAATTATGTAAACGAGCTCCGCACGCGACAGAGGGGTAGAAAAGGATAGCGGGAGGACGAGCACATTTTAATTACCAGGAAAATGTAAATTAACCGAGCCACCTAAGACAACAGAACAGCCAACTGGGAAAACGCACAGCAGCAGCAGCAGCAGCAGCAGCAGCAAAACAAAGTCATGAAACTCTTATTGTATGTAACGCGCATCTATATGTGTAACTGTATGTGTGTCTTGTTGCTGCACAGTTGAAAAGTATGCTACGAAAAACTTTCAACGCATTGGCTGCGTCCCTGTGATAACTTTTCCAGTTGCCAGTTGGCGCAAAATGACACAAACGTTATGATAACAAACATAAATGTGGTAGGGATAGAGAGACCTGCAAATACCCTACAATATCAAAAAGTCTAAAGAGTCATATGATTCATCTTTGGACATAGAAACATTTTTTAATAGATATTATAAAAATAAATAAAATAATAATGTAAAAGAATAATTTATGAAATAGTTTTAATAAGCAAATAATCGAAATCTTTTAAATTTAAAAAACTTTCATTCAAAATTGATTTTTTTTAAGTAAGCTTCAAATATGTTGTATGTCATACGCCATAAATATGAAGGTTTTACCCCTTCTGGGGTAAATATGATATTTAAAGTCCATTAAACGATGGATGGTCACGAGCTGCTTCCGTTGCCTCCGTTAAGCAGCTTTAAAGCGCCGCCTGTTTTTTGTCGGCAACTGTGATAATTACACCAAACACTCCTACACTCACAAACACACACACACAAACCTCAATGCCTGTCAATGACTGTTGCTCATGTGCATACATATATATATATATACATATAATACTTATACATAGACATATACACTCACACGTCCATGAGAAATAGTTGGGTCCATAGACGGACACAGATTTGGGTTGCTTTGCTGACGGCTCATTTGAACCATAACAGTTTTCAATGGCTGACAATTCTCGGTTTTTGGTTAATTTAACGCCTTGGCATTTAATTAAATTGTGCAAGCACAAGGATTATCACTAAAACAACTAATTACATTATCGTTAGCTAAACAATTCACCAACTTGTGTGCCGTTTGGCACCTCCTGGCATATATACATACATATATGTATATATATATATATATATATATATATATATATATATATATATATATATATATATATATTTTAGGCTATCAAACTAAGGATATGCAAGCGGCCGCGATTATTGTAAGTTGTTTGACAAAAAAAAGAAGTCATTTAAAGCATATAGAAGAACTAAAATTTGCATATCTCGGGCAAAAAAGGTCATATCTTCGATTAATATACCTTTTTAGACTCGTACAAATAAGGCCTTTCAAATGGCATTAAAAAGTTCTGATTCCAAATTTTGGCCAAATTCGACAAAAATCATCACGATTTTTGTCAAAATATTGAAAATTTTAAAATTCAAAATTTTGAATGGATATCGATTCTATAGACTTTTAAGAGTAAAACGATATATATTTTTCTGAAATCGGACTACAATTGGCCAAGATATAGCCATTTAAAGCATATAGAAGAACTAAAATTTGCATATCTCGGGCAAAAAAGGTCATATCTTTGATTAATATACCTTTTTAGACTCGTACAAATAAGGCCTATCAAATGGCATTAAAAAGTTCTGATTCCAAATTTTGACCAAATTCGACAAAAATCACAAGGGGTAACATCACGATTTTTGTCAAAATATTGAAAATTTTAAAATTCAAAATTTTGAATGGATATCGATTCTATAGACTTTTAAGAGTAAAACGATATATATTTTTCTGAAATCGGACTACAATTGGCCAAGATATAGCCATTTAAAGCATATAGAAGAACTAAAATTTGCATATCTCGGGCAAAAAAGGTCATATCTTTGATTAATATACCTTTTTAGACTCGTACAAATAAGGCCTTTCAAATGGCATTAAAAAGTTCTGATTCCAAATTTTGGCCAAATTCGACAAAAATCACAAGGGGTAACATCACGATTTTTGTCAAAATATTGAAAATTTTAAAATTCAAAATTTTGAATGGATATCGATTCTATAGACTTTTAAGAGTAAAACGATATATATTTTTCTGAAATCGGACTACAATTGGCCAAGATATAGCCATTTAAAGCATATAGAAGAACTGAAAACCAAATTGGTTCCTAGATGACCTCCATATCTCTGGTAATTATACCAAAGGTATAGTCCTGGTGAACCTAAAGAGCTGCATCCTTGCAAAATGCGCAAGGATTCGCTCAAAAAATATGTATGCTTCTTTTTCAGCTGCCCCATCCCTTTCACACCTTTTCTCCAGAAACTGCTGCTGCTGTTGCGTAGAATTTAGCATTAAGCGTTGAGTCTGTATTGTCTGAGTCTGAATTTTCACTAGAAATCTTGCACATCGGCGGCCCAAAAATATTACCTTCGAAGTATGCAATGAAATTTTGCACATTTTTAAATTATTCTGTTCACCTTCTGACAATTCTGTTAGCCTGGTGTTTTAGCTCAATTTTGCATTAAGAATCTTGCACATCGGCGGCCCAAAAATATTACCTTCGAAGTATGCAATGAAATTTTTCACATTTTTAAATTATTCTGTTCACCTTCTGACAATTCTGTTAGCCTGGTGTTTTAGCTTAATTTTGCATTAAGAATCTTGCACATCGGCGGCCCAAAAATATTACCTTCGAAGTATGCAATGAAATTTTTCACATTTTTAAATTATTCTGTTCACCTTCTGACAATTCTGTTAGCCTGGTGTTTTAGCTCAATTTTGCATTAAGAATCTTGCACATCGGCGGCCCAAAAATATTACCTTCGAAGTATGCAATGAAATTTTGCACATTTTTAAATTATTCTGTTCACCTTCTGACAATTCTGTTAGCCTGGTGTTTTAGCTCAATTTTGCATTAAGAATCTTGCACATCGGCGGCCCAAAAATATTACCTTCGAAGTATGCAATGAAATTTTGCACATTTTTAAATTTTTCTGTTCACTTTCTGATGATTATGTTCGCCTGGTGTTTTAGCTCAATTTTGCATTAAGAATCTTGCACATCGGCGGCCCAAAAATATTACCTTCGAAGTATGCAATGAAATTTTTCACATTTTTAAATTATTCTGTTCACCTTCTGACAATTCTGTTAGCCTGGTGTTTTAGCTCAATTTTGCATTAAGAATCTTGCACATCGGCGGCCCAAAAATATTACCTTCGAAGTATGCAATGAAATTTTGCACATTTTTAAATTATTCTGTTCACCTTCTGACAATTCTGTTAGCCTGGTGTTTTAGCTCAATTTTGCATTAAGAATCTTGCACATCGGCGGCCCAAAAATATTACCTTAGAAGTATGCAATGAAATTTTGCACATTTTTAAATTTTTCTGTTCACCTTCTGATGATTATGTTCGCCTGGTGTTTTAGCTCGATTTTTAAGAGAATTCGCCAACTGACTACACAAAAATTGCCCAGAAAAACAGTAATAAAAGAGAATTTGTGTATTTTTTTTAAATATATTTATTAGATTTCTCTTTACATCCTTTCAATGTTCTTTAATTTATTTTGTATGCGTATTGCTCTTACACAATATTTTTATAATATTATTTTCGTTTTAAACAATCTTATTGCAATATTTAAATATATTGTTCTTATACTGTATTATATAAATATACCTTAAATTCGTTGATACATTTACAAATGACTTAAATTCATAAATAATATTTTTCGTCGGCACTTCTATGTTGTTGCTCGCACTTTGCGTTGGCTGACTCTTCACCAATCTGAAAATATACAAAATAAAACATGTAATTGGAATTTTGTACATAAGAAAAGCTTACATTTGTATTTATTTGTATATTAGAGACGGACGGACAGCAAGACGGACATTGCACAAAACCAATATACTCTTTTCACTTCGTGAACGAGTATCAAAAGGGGAAAACAGATTTATGTCTGCGAACTCAATGGGTTAAGAATTTGAGCGTTACTATTGTTATTAATCAATATTTTTATGCAACTCAAATATACAAAAATATTACTTAAACGCATCTTAATAGCTTCTATTAAACAATCTGAATATATCCAAAACCCGTTGTAAATGATTGATTTCGAAATCTAAAAATTGTATTGTTTAATACAAATAAAAATATTTTAAAATATTTTACTTAAATGAACCAAATCATAATCGTAAAATAAATAAAATAAAAGAGTTGAAAATAAATATTCATGAAAATGTTTCAAGTCTCGTCTAAGTGATACAAAAGATCGCGTGCTATAATCGTGATATAGTCCAACAAGCCCGTCCTAAAACTCACAAATTTAATTCTTTACATATTTTCCCATTATTTCATAAATATATATACATAAATGCCATGTGTCAAAAACATCGCCAGACAGTTTTGAGTCCAAGTTCAGGCAACAATCTCTCCACTGATAAGATGCTCAGAATTCGGCTTCATAGTAAATTTCTTGATCGCGTCTCGTCAGTTTTAAATTGACAAAGCTGTGCACCGGAATCAAATCAAATCTCGAATTATTATATTCAAAATGAATACTGTGTTTAGTATTTTGATATTTGTGTTAATACCCTGTATGGCAAACGCAAGTGAACAAACGGTTAGTTTCCTTAATTAAATATCAACAATTATAAGCTAATCTATAGATTTACTCAGTGCTCAAAGGATGCGAGAGAGAAGGATGCCCAGTGTGGCACCTACTGTCTCCAAGTGGTGAAGCCACTCCTAAACTACGCGTCATCAATGAGATCTAAAGAAGAACAATTCTTAGAACAGGAAGGTAAAATCCGTGAACTAGAGTTAACCATAGTCAACAAGGAGTCGCAACTGACCAAACAAACCGAGTTAACCGACGCATTTAAAAACAATATTGCCTCAAAGGATGCTTTAATAGCTAGTTTGCAATCTCAAATAAAATCAAAAGAATCGCAAAGTGATGAAAAAGATAAACAAATGGGAAGCCTGAAATCCCAGCTGAAAGATAAGGAATCAAATATTACTAAAAAAACCGGGGAAGTGGTTAAGCTTAACTCTGTGATCAAGGAGAAAGATGTTCAAATCGCGAAACTAAATTCTACAAATGCAAAACAATTCGCAGAATTACAAGAGAAGATCCGTGACCAAGCGACGAATATAGCGAGCCTAAAGGAAACTACTGCCTCAAAGGATGTTCTTATAGCTAATCTGCAATCTGAAAAATATAAACAAATAGATAAATTGCAAAAAGATAGTGAATTGAACGTTGTCAAAACCAAACAACTTGAGTCGAGGATCGCAGAGTGCAAAGCAAACTCTTTACCTTCCAGCTGCCTAGGTAAATCAACCGATTTGCACTGGATCAAAATACCAGATATAGCGCCATTCTCTGTGCCCTGCGACTCCAAGCTTGGCGGTGGGGGGTGGACCGTTATCCAACATCAATTTAATGGGAAAGTGGATTTTGATAGAAACTGGAAAGAGTATAAAGAAGGATTTGGAGATTTGCGCGGCGAATTTTTCTTGGGTCTTGAGAAACTGCATCTGCTAACGAATTCTCAGCCTCACGAACTTTATATACACATGGAAGACATTTATAAAAAAACTTATTATGCGAAGTACAGTCACTTTGTTATTGGAAACGAGACAGAAGATTATGAGTTAAAAATGCTTGGAGATTATTCTGGAAATGTTTGGGATGTCATGGAATATCATTTAAACATGAAGTTTACTACAAAAGATAGGGACAATGATAAGAGGGAAGATGTTAACTGTGCGAAAATGTACGAGTCTGGATGGTGGTTTAATCGCTGCGGCTTGGGGTAAATTAAAAAAACAAACATTTTGCAAACATTATTTATTATTTATTAACATTTGCAGTAATTTGAATGGACCATATAAATATGGCACACTTTGGGTCAGCGGGTATATAATGACATTAAAATCTGCACAAATGATGATCAGGCCAACGCCAACGCGTGCTTAACTTATAAATAAGATGTACATTTTGTGCTATTTTGAAATTTCCCAATAAATGTGTTTAGGTGCACGCAGTGGCGAATAAAAGTTTGATTATATACATTTTTCGACCATTTTATTTGTTATATACCCTAAACCATCCGATCTGCCTCTATACACATTTCATTCATAAAAATGCACACATATTCACACACACACACACACACACACACACACACACACAGAAATGCATATCGGACGCAGAATATAAAATAAATACTTCTTTTCTCCGAGATATGGTAAGAAGAAGAAATGTTGTTATCGATTCTTATCGATAAATATAAAGCAAAGTAAGTTATCGAAAAAAATAGGGGTGTTGGGGACATTCTAATGGGCGTGGCCGGAATGTCAAGTACGTAATCTTTGGATCAGGTCCGCATCTATCTGAAGAGGATAGCTACAAGTTTGAGGTCTCTATCTTCAATAGAGCCGAAAACAGTTTCAATCATGCAGACAGACGGACAGCATGACAGACATTGCACAAACCCAATACACTAGTTTCACTTCGAGAACGAGTATAAAAAAAAAACCAACAAACAAGCATAGCGCACTGAGCGCAACTACTGAATAATTGAATTCAATTAAAAGCCAACAGAGCGCTAAATGAGTTAAAAAAAATTCGTGCCTGTGGAATACCCTGCAATTGAAATAACTCAAATTTTAGTCTTTAATTTACACATAGAAAAACCTGCTTAATATATATATATATATATAAATATGTTCGCAGCTGAAACTACGTCTGATCACGTTTTATTGAATTTATGAAGTCGAACTAGATTTTCTTTGCCAGGAACATGGATTTCTACAACAAATGTAAAAATAAGGGTATAAAGAAAAAGACAATTGAGAAATTGTAAAACCGTTTCCGCAATTAAATCATTTAAATACAAACGATTTAAGTCATTAAATCAATTTAGCAATTTGGCAGTAGAAGCCATGCAACACCAGAGAAATGGGGAAAAAAAACTTCACATTTTATCTGTGTGCAAATTGCAAAAATATTCAAAATAGTAAAAAAAACTAAACTGCACAACAGGGCAAAAGAAAGATACTATATATATGTATATATGTACTACAGGATGGGGGCAACAGCAGCATGAAAGAAGTAAACAAAGAGTTTGCTTTGCTGCAATTAACTGCCAGCGGAAAATGTGCTGGTATATCAAATACAAAAAAAAATTAGCATTTAAGAGGCAACTTGTGAACTCACTAAAACACAATTTATAGTAACGAAAAACAAAGAGAAAAGCAAGTTAAAATTTTGCAGTCGGGTGTAACCGACAGCGCAATATTGGCTTATAGTGGCATAAAACTTTGCATCTGCGTTGGTTTTGAATCCAACCTTTTTAATAACGAATTAATTTTAAATGCAGAATTAATCTGCAAAACAAATCATGACCAAAACATAAGTTATGTGAGTGAAAAAAGCATTTATTTTAAATGCAAAACTAATCCAGAGATGAAGATGAAGAAAATGCCATCGGTTCAGTTAACAAAAAAAAAATTTACATGCGTTTAAAAAAAAAAGAAAAAAGAAGCTTCTGATTTGCGAGACTTTCATGTCTAAAGCGTAATATACTCTTTTAGCTTTGGGAACGAATATAAAAATCAATAATTGTTTTAAATGGGAGCTGAGCCAAGATACGAAGGTCGAAACAAAGCAAAATCAATGGGCAAATTATAGAATCGGCAACACCTAAGGATGCCCACAACAGGCAACACTTTGCCTAATGTCGCAGGCCAAATTGGTTGGCACTCAAAAGCAGCTGCACGAACATCCTGTGCATCCTGTGGAAGCTAAACAACATAACAATAACCATTGTCGTCTGACACTCCCTGCTGTTCCGCCACTTTAACCCCACAAACCCAGCTCATAGACAATACCCACACACACACACACACACACACACACACACACACACACACACAACAGTGTGTGCCACTGCGTCGCCCATTCGAGTGTGTAAAGAGCAATGGCAACGCCAGAAGCGGCTATCTAAAATTTGTTCAACTGTCAACGTTGCAATATAAAAGAATTCAGCATGGAGTTGGCTATTTGTATACATGCATATATATATATATATATATATATATATATATATACGAGTAGATGTGTCCTGATAGGCAGTGTGCCCCGATTTTCTCATCTGGCAGGCATCGTATGGTTGTCAAGAGTTAAAATAAGAAAATGTTTTCACACAAAATGTTGAAAATTACACATTTTTACCCATTTATAATATTCATTTTTGATCAGGCAACATATCTGAAGAATAACTTTTATCAATAACATGTTAGATTTGGTAGAAGTTTTTTGATATTTTGCTGTTAGGGTATCTGATCTGTGGCGTTTGTCTTGAAGGCTAGTACACATTTCTTATAGCCACGCATCCTGGCAATGCAGAATCACAAAAATCAATAGATAACAGGTGGCACAGGAGTCACCGGAAATATTCGCCTCCTGGTGCTAAAATCGTCAACGGCAAAAGGCAACAACCGTAGCCATAACAACAACAATTTCAACGAAAAATAAAATTGTTATAAAAACAACATAAAAATATTCAATTTTTCGTTTTGCATTTTATGTATTATATATATGTATAAATGTGTGCATGGGGCGTGGCTTGTGTGTTGACATTAAGTAAAAAGCGCCATTAGCTATAAAAATACTTAATATGGAAATATGCGCAGTGCTTTGGGGTATTCACGTGGGCAAACAAAACTGAGCATGAAAACGAAACAGCTAAAGAAACTGTCGCAGAAGTTGAACTGTGGCAGGGTCAGTCAGTGGCAGTGGCAAACTTTCAAGCCACCGTTAACTGTTCGTACATTTGCACCTGCCACAGCCACAGCAGCCGAATTGCGCACACACGTGCGTATACGTAATATTTGCTATACAAGAATTTCAGGCAATTTCAAGGAGTAACTTTGGGCAACCAGCAAACTGTCAACCGAAATTATCAATGTATATAAGATTTCATTTTCAATTCAATCGTAATACTAAACCGCTTCTTAAGAAAGCCAGAAAGGGCATCCACAGCATTATTATACAGTACATCAAATCAAATATACACTTAGGGAAAACTCCGTTAAAAACATACAATTTGTTTTTAGGTCTTTATCTATCTATCTATCTATCAATAAATTATTCAATTATATTTGCAGTGCCATTTCTTTTGGTGAGTCGCAAATTATTAAAGAGAAAACGTGAATTATGAAAAGGTTTTACCAAAGCAATTGGCAAATAAAAGGGATAAGCGTGCCACAGTGTGTGCAAAGGAATTCAAACACCAGCCAGGATAATGGGCCACCAAACTTGTCAATTTGCATTTGATGTACGCATTAGGTTTACTTAGGATCCATCCGGATGTCCCACCCGACCTCTTTGTTACTAAGCCAACGCAAATTGGCAGTCGGCAGCTACAACTCGACTTGTCTGAGGACAATTTCCAAAGGCGTCAATTGGGATTATCAGTAAAAAAAAAACAAAAACAAAAACAAAAATTGTGTGTCTCGACGCAGCTGCAGAGTGCTGCAAGCGGGACAGAGGGATTACATTATATACATAAATGCATGGCTGAAATGCCACGAAACTAATTTAAATATTAAATAAATGTATTTATGCTAATGCCCAGCCTGCTGCTCTGGGCAAACCAAATTGCTCAATTGCCTTCAATTGCGCACATTTAGCGCCAGCCTGCAGCCTGAGGATTCAGGACATGCGGCTTGGCTACGCTCTATACCACATCTATTTGTTGTGTCTACGCGCTCCCCAATGGCCCAAACAACGCCCAGTCGCGATTGCAATTAAACTTTTCGCGTTGCTTTTAATAGCTGCCAAATTTGTTTAAAGCCTTCGGATTGGATTTCAAGCGCTCCGCTCTGTGTTGGTGTAGGCTCCAATTCGAATGCTCCAGATGTTTTGACTGGCCCGGCCATATAAATTCTATAGCCAGTGTTGTTGAGCTTTTTGTTTTCAGATTTCCCCAAAAAAACTGCATCTGATTGCTGAATAAATATTCACAGCTTTGTGTGTGGTGAGAATGCGCAGATTGGTCCAGAGAATCATCTCGCGTGAGAGCGTGTTTAATGTGCACTGAAGAAAATTATGTTGTAGGTAGACAAAACAATCTTATTTATAAGTATGCAAATATGTCTGTCTGTCTTTTAAAATAACATCTTCTTTAGAAACTCTGAGTTGATCATAAAATTCAAGTTTCGAATAGGAAATTTAAATGTAAATTTGTTTTGAAATTCAAACTTTAAGGTAACGTTTTGTTAGTGTTTTGGCCAAATCATGCAATATTAAATATTCAAATTAGCCATTCGGAACGTAATTAATTTACATCAACAATTGGGCTCTAATTCCACATATAATTTCCAATCGAGTTTGCCAGATTCCTTTGAGCATCCTGGCTTCTATACAGAATGCCATTCGCTTGAATACGGACCCAGCAATTACTTAACTAATCAAAACTAAACACATTTGGCTGCTGTGGCACAAACGATGCAGTAATTGCCCCAACTGCCAGCTGAAGCCCAGCGCCGTGTGCGGCACATCAGCAGCAAACGCAAAGCGAACAGCAGGACACGTACGAGTTGAGGCCAGGTGCAGTCAGGTGGTAAGACCGTTGCCCATCATAATGAAAGCAAACAAATTTCATAGCTGACCAATGCGCAACGAGCAGTGAAACGGAGCCGTAGCTGATGTCCGAGTCTGGCGAGGTCCAAACAAATAATTAAGAGTAAATGTGAGCGTGAGCGTACCATAAACGAGCATACAAAGTCGAGCGACTTTGGTGCAACTTATAAAACCATTAAAAATGACAGCAATTGCATTAGAGACGTGGCATCCAGTGGCGAATGCCGCACAACTACTCGAGTTGCCACACACAGCCAGCCGCAAGCTAAGCACCTGGCCGCATGCCATCCTCGACGAGCCAGACACGTATATCTATCTATCTATATGTGTGCATATGCATTGGTATCTGTGTGTAACTGTAACACGATGCGCCTTGTTATCCCAGACATTAAACTGTTTAAGCACACACACACACACACACAGACAGCCTAAGGCTATAAGCTGAGCCTTTTCACTTGATAACAATGACAAGAGTGTAAACAGGACTCAGATACTTATAGCCCACGCCCATTAACAGCGCAGACGTCGCACGTTTGCCATGAGCCAAGTGCAAGGTTTAATATTTTATAGTCCATTAGCTGTCTACACAATGTTTTGTTTCGCTTAAGAAACACCGCTATAAAAATTTAATACAATTTGTTGTTCAATGGATTAAAACAGTGACATACAAATATGCATTAATGTATGTATTAAATTATATAATAAATTGTGTATTTTTAACTTCTTTTTTTAAAGACAATATTATGCTATTTATTTATAAATATGTAAATTTCGTTAATTTTATAGCTGAATATAATAATAAAATTCATTTCGAGCAAGACGCTAAGGCTGAACAAAGTACGAAATACTTTTTTGAAATGGAACAAATTTATCATCCGAATGGAATAAAAAATAATATACTTATGCTTTTCAAACAAGTGCACAGCTGCTGTGAAATATTTTTGAAATAAATAACCGTAGATGGAAACTCAACTTTCTAGGGGAAAGTGCCTGATTTCAGCTTTGGAGAACTGTTGCCGGTTCATTTGACAAGAGGTGTGCGCCCGACTGAAATTTGTTCGGGCATGAAATATTTTATTGCCCATATAAATCTTGTTTATGTATGTTGCCTCCGATCACGCAATAAAACAAACAAAAAAACACTTTCTTTAAAGCGTCGCGTCTTAGATACCCTTCAAATAAAGAAAATCGAAGTAAATTTAAAAAAATTTTACTTGAAAAGCCGAGATTATTAGTGAGTTTATGTCCCGTTACACACACATTACAAAAATCTTATAAAATAACATGCTTTCAATACACAAAGGACCAAAATTCGAACACAACTTTCGCATCCATGGAATAACGTTGCCGAGTTAGTGAATTAGTTTGTGTTTTTATTGGCAAAAATCAAACCAAAAATTCGATTCAACCTAATCGAATCTGAGCGTAATTTAATTCAAGCAGCTAGACACTTTTGTCAATATGTCGCCTCGGCCAGACAAGCAAAAGAATAACAAAGGCAAAACAACAATAAAAGCAAAACAAAAAAACCAGAAGAAAAGCAAAGTAGCGGCAAAAGGGAAAACAATGCTAAATTGAAAGGTAAATGTGAAAATCGTGTTTTAAATGTTTGAATGTCAGCCAAAGCAGCCAAACCAGCTACAAACAACTGAACGCTGAAGGCTGAAGGCTGCAGGCTGAGCAATGCTCTCAAGAGCATTTGGGGAGGGTAGCGGTGAATCGGGTGCACAGGAATCGGAGCTTCAAGACTAGAAAGTGGCTGGCACTTTGGCATTTATCAAGTCTATGCAGCTGACAACTATTAAAATTTTGTTAGGCCAGCTAATTGAAATGTTTGCGCCGGGCCACGTGGCGAATGCGCAATCTGCAAATGTCATGGCTGCCAAATGGGAATAACGAAAGAGAGAGAGTGAGAGAGAGAGAGAGAGGAATGGTTGGGAGCATAGCATTTGTTGCAAGTTTTACTTTCAGACACATATGTGCAGAACTTATTAGCCACATTTGAGTGCAAAGGACAAGTTAAAAGCAAGGTCGTAGATTAAACATCCTTGAAACGAACAATAAGAAAATAATTAAAGTGCAGTCGAGTCAACCGAAATAATTACATTACAAAAAGCATATTTTAGCATATATTTATTTTTTGGGTAACTAACAACAACTAACTCAAAAGAAAATACGTTTGTAAAGAAAGTTAAGAAGATATTCTTCTATTTAGCTAGTTATTGCCTTACACAATTTATTGAATTAAATGCTAAATTAACCATGCCAAACTCCTTTTTTAATAGGCCTTTCCCTTGGCTGTTTGATTTTGCTTTGGGCCAATGCTGGGACCATTGCAATTGTTACACAAATTCGGTGCTCATGAGTGTGGAAATGTGTTTAAATGCAAATTTCCCACAGGCGACAGCCCCAGCACATCTATTGCTGCACTGCACTCGCCCATAAATTATGCATGGGTCTGGGACTTGGGTATCATCCACATCCACATCCTCATTGGCATCGTCATCATCATCATCATCGTCATCATCATCATCATTGTTCAGCTTGCGGCTGACCGTCGCTCTTTATTTTTGTTTGTATAGAAGCGGGCTTTTCGACCTGGTGAGTAGGGGTTGGGGTAGGGAGCGCAGGGTATCAGGTGGTGATGTTGGTGAACTGTTTGTTATTGTTTTCCTAATAGCTGAAAGCGTTGACTTTGCTTATGCAGGGGGCTTCCCATTATAATATGGAGCACACACAAACGGATGAGAATTGCAACTGCAACTGCAACTGCGAATGCAACTGAAACTGAAACTGCGACAGCGGATGCGGCAGCTGTCACGACGTCCATTTGCATGTCAAAACATGACACGGCCTTGGGGCGGAGAGGTACAACGAGAACAACTGTGACCAAACATGGTCGTACTTTTAAAGTTTTACATTTTAATTTCGTATTTTTACATATTTCACTAATAAATGTTCAAAGAATGCCAACAAATTATAAATTAAATTGCTTTTAAAATATTAAAAGTATTTACTGATTCTAATTTTGGAGTATTTAAGAGCGCTACGCTGGCTACGAATCCAGCGAGACCTTTAAGCCATTTCATATTCAAATTTATGCTAATAGCTAAGCAGTCGCGGAGCCCGTTGGAGCCTCAACCGCAACCACTGTGCACGACCCTGGACCCGGACCCGGACCCAAATGTATGCAATGATGCCGACGACAGCGCATTTGCCATGCGACAATTAGCGTGATTTTTAGCGGGCACAGGTATGGCACAAAAACAGCAAGGAACCATCAATTTACAGCAATTCGAAGACTTAATACCCTCAAACATTAAGAAAATTTGAAATACAAAAACGAAAACCAAAAAACAAAAGGTTGCTCAAATTTTTCTATTATTTTCATAATATTTGTAAATACTGAATATATTATTTTTATTTTTTATTTTCATTTCCCATGCATATATTTTTGCTGACCAGGAATTTGTTTAATAATTTGCCGTGAAAAATGGGCTTTCCACTGCATTGCACATTGCGTGGCAAAATCAGAATGCTCGATGCAGCCACACACATAAGAAAAGTTCAACGCAAAACTGAACGTCACCGCCAGTTGGATCGCAATTTGTATGCGCTGCACAAAAAAAAAACAAAACAAAAAAACAAAAAAAAAATGTATGCATGAATTCAATTTGTCTCGAGGGCGGCAGCTCGAGACGCGACACAAGTTGAGGCAAACGGAATGTAGCCGAAAAAGGGGAAATATGCAACCGGAACTGACGGGGAGGTCCTTTGACAAGTCCCGATAGAAGCTCAACAGATCACGTAGAATGCGAAATCCGAATGCGAAGGCGAATGCGAATGCGAATGAGGCCACGTCGTGTGCAGCAGCATGCTGCAGCTGACACCCAACTATGTTGTTACCTTATCCAGTTATCAGTTGCTAGTGTTGTTGTTGTTGTTGTTGCTGATGTCGTTGCAACTGCCTCTGTCAACCTGGTTTATAGAAGCAGGAGCGGAAAAAGGGAAATGTTTCTGGCAGAGGTAAAAGTTTCCATGGCTAAAGTTTTATGCGCACGATTTGACAAGTCAAGACGAGTATCTCTATCTTCAATACCCTGTTTTTATTTAACTCTAGTTTAACGGGGCTTTGCCACACATTTTAAGCACATAAACCAAGATGGTTTTCTATTAACTTTTATTTATTTTCATTCTTTTAGCAAATAATTAATTTAGACAACTTTTATTTTATACGAATTGGGATCAACTATAACTATATTTAAAGCTCTATAAATTTATATTTAAGGCAATATAAATATTATAAATATATTCACACGAGATTCACAACTGTTGCACAGCTATTGAAATTTTCGACTGCATGTGATTAACTGCAAAATCATTTTCAGTTTCTTATCAGCACTATAAAATAAAAAAAAGCATGTACTCCCCCTTGTGAATTTTGGAAAAAATTTTTTTTCAAAATTTAGAATTGCGAACTTATAGTTTTAATCGATTTTATTTGTCACAATTAGCATAAAAAACAACATTGAAAGTGATTTTGGGGGGGTCAAATTTTTGTCAAAAATCATGCCAAAATCGACAAAAATTTTGACATGTATAGTTGTCAGATTCCATAGTTCCCATATATAGAACCCCCATAACTTTGTCAAAAGTGAACCGATTTTTACGTTTGATAGCATTTTGATCATGATTTGTCCTATATATTGAAAATATTATTCAAAATATAAACATTTTCGAAAATAAAATTTTTTGATGTTTTGTATTGTGAATTTTTGAAAAAAAAATTTAAGAAATTTTAATTTAATTTAAATTTAAGAATTGTGGTGATAAATCGCAAATGTCATATTTAGGGTATGTTCAAGTCGAGCACTTGCGACCAGAGCTTTCTGACATGCTCTTGCAGTAGTTGCGTGCGGTTACAAAAAACGCGCCAAAACCGGAAGTCAAGCGACGCTTCGTATATGCGGTTGTGTGTTTGTGTGTGTGTGTGTGTATAAATGAATACCCTGTCCGCAGCTCTGTGCTGTCTCTGTGCCCATTGAGTGTAATGAGTGTGAAAAGTTCATTAAAGTTGCACGTGCGAAATTATATACACGCATAATACACACATATACAAATGCAATTTTAAGTGCATGACTTTACGGTTACAATCCCTTTTCTCACATCGGTTTCGTGTGGCGGCAGCTGTGGGCGGGAGCCCGTTGGGTGGCCTGAAAGCGCAAATTATTTTTCGCATTTCAGGCTGTGGCGGTTAATGGCTGACAACGCTATAGTCATTATTTTCTCATTAGCTTATTTATTATTAAATCGCTTTAAATTTCCGAGAAATGCACGTGCCCATCTATAATTCATATGATTTTCTAAAAACGTGCGAACGAAAAAGCGCTTCTAACATAAATTTGTAGGTGAGTTGGTTTGGAAATTTCTTGAAAAATTGTGAATCTATTTTAATCTTATTTGTCGCAACTGATTTCCATAGATCAACTTTATAAGCTAAACTATCGCTAGCATTAATGGTATTAAGTAAATACTATAAATACTACAAAAGAAAATTGTCCTATTTCCGTTTGGCGACAGTGATAATTTTTTTTCTTTTCTAAGCTTATTTCTTTTTTTAATTATTTTAATTTTTTTTTATTGAAGCTAGTTTTTAAAGTAAAATTAAACGTTGTTTATAAATTTAAATAAATTGATTTCGGAGTATCTATACTGGCTATAACTCCTAAACTATGTATTCAATCTCGTTTAACATGGTTGAAAAAAAAAACCACGCAATGCGACCTAATCGGACCCCAACTCGGTTGCCCCCTCGTCCTGACCAGCAGGCGGACAACTTGTTGCTCCTTCAAATCAACTGGGATTTTCGGTTCAGTGGTCAAAATGCCAATAAAAATGGGCAAACGAAATATAAAGCAAAAAAAAACAAAGTGAAGGTGACATCTACTAAACTGTCATTGACACTTACAAATTGAATTCTCGATAACACCCAATTCCATACCCCACTCCCTGACGTTCTAACCGAAACCAACAGCTCCCCGCTGTGGCGCACAATTATCAACGCCCGGTTTGATAGGCAGGCAGGCAACAGCGTTTTAAAGGGGATCTTTGATAAATAATGCGGCATGTAAATAACAACAAATCAATTTTTAAATAGACATCCCAGCCAGACAGGCCATGGCCAGGACCAAACCCAATGTCAAACGGCGACAACAATGAACCCTATTCAACTGCCAGTTACATTGCTTAATATATACGGGCGTGTGTGTGTGTAGACCTGCAAACCTGTCAGTTGCCCCGTCCCATCGCTTACAAGTTTACAGTCTGAGCCAGGTAACAAGTTGGCAGGCAGATAACACGGCCCGATAATTGTTGGCATCTCGGAATCGGCTCCTCTTTGAATAGATACCCAACTTCATTAATTGCGGCTAATTTTATGTTAATTTTCTTGACACTCTTCAGCCATTTGTCGTTTGCATTTAATTGAGGGTCATTTAAGCAATATCTATTTTCACTACCATTAGCATTAAATGGAAAATCTAAAAATAAAAATCTCTGTATGAAAGTTTTTACCAACATTTTTAAATAAAATAAATAGTAAAATTAAAATTATGTTGACTAGACAACACCAAGCAGAACACTATTCAATCTTGTTATGTCTTCTCCACACTGAGTTAAATTTCGAAATAAAAGTCAAGGGTCATAAGCCTATCGGCGATTTGAATGTTTGCCGGAAGTCAACTGACGCACTTATTGATGATTAGGAATTACGCAATCCGAAATGCGAGGCTTCTTTCTTCAGATTTCGCTTAGCCCGATTTAGTTGAAATTCAATTTTGTTGTGCGTGAGACTTAAACCAATTAATTATGGAGAAATGCTTCGGGCTATTTTCCGTTTTACTAATATTCATAATAATTGACGTGAACGGTGTCACAATTGAAGATTCGGTCAGTTTTTGCGTTTAGTAAAATGAATCTTATTCAATAGCCAAGTAATTTCAATTTTAGAATAACACTGTGTCCGGACAATTAGATGGCCAATGCAGTGGCTATTGTCACAACTTGGCTAAACCCCTCCTTGAACGGGTTTCATCAGCACTCTTGAAAGAAAAACAGTTTCCAGAAATACAAGCTAAGATTGACAAACAAGAAGTCACTATTAAACTTACAGAACCAAATATGCAAGAAATTGTAAAGAGAAGAGACATTCAATTGGGTGTGAAAATTGCCTTGATTGATTCATATCAAACTGAAATATCTATGATAAATAAGAACATTACTGAGAAAGACGAACAAATATTGAAGCTAACGACTCTTGTTAAGCAAAAAGACGTTGAAATAGCTCATCTTAAAGCTCAAGCGAATCCCAAAGTTAAAGAACTGAAATCGAAACTTTGGTATTTGGAAGAGATATCAAAAAGTTCAAGTTGCATAGGTAAATCGACCGATGTGCACACTCTCGAGGTGCCCGGAGGAGAACCGTTTCGAGCACCCTGCGACTCGGACTTGGCGGGATGCGGGTGGACAGTTATCCAGCGTCGAGAGGACGGCAGTGAGAATTTTCATCGGACATGGGAAGAGTACAAAGTGGGATTTGGGAATTTGCGCGGTGAATTCTTCTTGGGACTCGAGAAAATTCACCTTTTGACGAAATCCCAGCCACACGAACTATATATATACTTAGAAGACTTTCAAAATGAAACCCGTTATGCGAAGTACAGTAATTTTCTAATAGGAAACGAAGCTGAATCGTATGAAATAAAAATGCTGGGAAATTATTCTGGGGATGCTGAAGATGCAATGAAATATCATTTAAATAAAAAGTTTAGTACACATGATAGAGACAATGATGATATTGAGGGTAGCTGTGCGACTGATTACGAGTCTGGATGGTGGTTTAACAGCTGCTATAACTGGTAAATTTGAAAAAATCATAAACATTTTGCACAGACTTTTAATCTCTTAACGTTTTAAGCAATCTAAATGGACGATTTGAGCCGAATGCTGAAGAGGAGGATGACAAAAAAATAATTTGGAATGAATGGCATATAAAATCCCTACAATTTACACAAATGATGATCAGGCCAACGTCCAGTTAAATGATTAACTGGCTAAATGTATTTTTCATCATCATCCGAGAAAATGTTTATATATTTCCAAGGAAATGGACTCTTCAAGTCAATGTTAATCGATAAATAAATATAATATTCAGCAAAGAAGATTTATAAGTTTTTTTATTTCTATATATGTTCAAAAAAAATGTTAGGCAATCAATAAAAATAAAAAATTGTCGTAGGTTTTGCTTAAAATCAGTTGGAAACAGTGTATTTTATTTAAACAAATAATTGCCCGCAATTATTGCTCAAAGGTAATATAAACAAGAATATTGCAGTCGGGCGATACCGACTGCGTTATACTCGTTCACGTTCCATAGCTCCCATATATCAAACCCCCATAACTTTGTCAAAAGTGAACCGATTTTCACGTTTGATGGCATTTTGATCATGATTTGTCGTATATATTGATTCTACATTCAAAATATATTCATTTTCGAAAATAAAATTTTTTGGATTTTTTTGGTCAAAAAAGCATGTACTCCCCCCTTGTGAATTTTGAAAAAAAAATTTTTTTCAAAATTTTGAATTGCGAGTTTATACTTTTAATCGATTTTATTTGTCACAATTAGCATAAAAAACAACATTAAAAGTGATTTTGGAGGGGTCAAATTTTTTGTCAAAAATCATGCCAAAATCGACAAAAATTTTGACATGTAAAGTTGTCAGATTCCATAGTTCCCACACTTCAAACCCCCATAACTTTGTCAAAAGTGAACCGATTTTTACGTTTGAAGGCATTTTGATCATGATTTGTCGTATATATTGATTCTACATTCAAAATATATTCATTTTCGAAAATAAAATTTTTTGGATTTTTTTGGTCAAAAAAGCATGTACTCCCCCTTGTGAATTTTGAAAAAAAAATTTTTTCAAAATTTTGAATTGCGAGTTTATACTTTTAATCGATTTTATTTGTCATAATTAGCATAAAAAACAACATTAAAAGTGATTTTGGGGGGTCAAATTTTTTGTCAAAAATCATGCCAAAATCGACAAAAATTTTGACATGTAAAGCTGTCAGATTCCATGGTTCCCATATATTCAACCCCCATAACTTTGTCAAAAGTGAACCGATTTTCCCGTTTGATGGCATTTTGATCATGATTTGTCGTATATATTGATTCTACATTCAAAATATATTCATTTTCGAAAATAAAATTTTTTGGATTTTTTTGGTCAAAAAAGCATGTACTCCCCCTTGTGAATTTTGAAAAAAAAATTTTTTCAAAATTTTGAATTGCGAGTTTATACTTTTAATCGATTTTATTTGTCATAATTAGCATAAAAAACAACATTAAAAGTGATTTTGGGGGGGTCAAATTTTTTGTCAAAAATCATGCCAAAATCGACAAAAATTTTGACATGTAAAGCTGTCAGATTCCATGGTTCCCATATATTCAACCCCCATAACTTTGTCAAAAGTGAACCGATTTTCCCGTTCGATGGCATTTTGATCATGATTTGTCGTATATATTGACTCCACATTCAAAATATATACATTTTCGAAAATAAAATTTTTTTGCGTGCATGACGGACATTGCACAAACCCAATATACTAGTTTCACTTCGTGAGCGAGTATAAAGATAGGAGTGACTTACCGCTGTTGTTGATATCCGGACTTGTGCGTGGACTGATCCTTATTGATTTTGTTGTTTTTTGTTAATATTAATATCGCCAGGTTTTAATGATTTTTCTGTGGGTAGAAGATAGAAATGAATAAATAAAATAAATGTAAATGTTATAATCAGTCGAATGGGCGACCTGTGTGGGGGCTGAACATGTCGCTGATTAGGTTCCCCAAGGACCTTTTTCAGAATTGTAATTCACGCTGTGCAGCGACTTACGTGAATTGGACTACGACATTGTATTCCTTTTCTGCTCGACGGTGCAGCCAGTTTTTAAATTTGAATTGCGTTTTAGCAGATTGTCCAGCTAGGTGTAATATTAAATATGTAAATCACTTTTGTATTTCTCTATATGTCATAAAAAAAACAAAAAAAAATCATATAATTAAAACTGAATAAACTTTATAGGCACAGAAGACTTACACAAACGATTCGCTTGAGCCAAGGTGTGGCAAAATATAGTATTTGAATAAATAAAAACCGGGAGAGGTTTAAATGGATACGCTGTCCGTGTGCATTGTGGCTATATTTCAGGTGATGGGCTACTCGTATTTCATCAAACAGCCGGAGGATCAGTGCTCGGCGGCACCTTCGCTCGGTAGCTGGGTTTATCTTGTGGCGACGCTCTGCTTCCTTTGGGACCTGAGCATCTATCCGCGTCGCTTCATGCACATGGCCTGGCACTGGCAGCTGCTCATCGAGAGTGTGGCCGGCATATTTGTAGCCGAGATCGCAGTGCTCATCATTTGGTGCGGCATGGAGCGCATCATCTACTGGCTAACGCAGTCGCTGATCCATGCCATGCACTTGGATGATTGCGGGCATGAGCTGTACGAGTACATGCTGCATGGCCTAACCACCGTAGCAGTTAGCGGTGCTCTACTGTGGTTCATCATCGAGGCCACCGATACCAGCTACTGGTTAACCATCAGCATGCGCAATTTGCGCCGCAACTGGCATCAAACGTGGAACATGATGAAGTGCATCTGCCGCATGAACAACTGCGAGAGACGACGCACATTGAAGGCCTGCAGACTGGCCATGTTTCCCGCCCGCCAGCGATGCTGTCCGCAGGACGAACTTGCGGATGATGAGGAGGAGGAGCAAAATGATTGCGATGTAGATGAAGATGACGACTGAATTGTGGTTCACCCACTAAGCAAATCATCTATTTGGAATTTAGATTGTGATTGCACAGCTCGACGTGATTTTTATGCTGCTCCTCCTTCGTTCCCATTCTCCTCCACCCTTCCTACACCATTTCGGCTATCTGTAACAATAAATTTCGTTGCACGAAATTAAAAAATCCGAGTTTTCGGATGCGGTCCGTAAAGTTCTTTGCTATTGGCTGCCAAAATGTCAGATGTGGTCTATATTAATAAGTTACCAAAACCAAATGAGGCCCAATTTAGCATGCAAACATATGACTAATGTCGTTAACTGTTTTACTATGAAATCAATATATTATTCAAATTGGATTTTTATTACGCCCATAATCCATTTTTGCTTGCGTCAATTGTTTGCGAAAATTTCGTCTTAAAGCAATCGAAGAAAAAGATTATTTTATCTGGTAAAGGCTTTTAAAGGCTATTTTAAAAGTTACAAAATTTTCTAGATGCGCTTATAGATTTTTAAAGAAAATGAAATTTAGTTTATATCCTTTGAAATTTGTTCAATAAATGTTTTAAATTCAATGTAAAATATTACAAATATATACTTATACTTATATTATTAAATTAAGTCTCCCATTCCGTATATTCGAATCCAAGAACAGGCTTTCTGTCTTTTGGCTTTGACTGCTGGCTGAATAAAAGCCAACCGCAGCAGTTGCTGTTGTTGTGCCTGTAACGTTCAATCATCGTCAATCATCGTTAGAGCGCTGGGCCATACAAAACCAACTAACTTAAAAAAAACAAAACAAGAAAAACAACATTCACAGATTGTATTGCATTGCCAAACAGGGCAGCAGCGACACAGTCCAGGTCACATCTGCCCACTTTGATTACCCGGCTGG
The DNA here is from genome assembly GCA_035043915.1 of Drosophila paramelanica. Classification (NCBI taxonomy): domain Eukaryota; kingdom Metazoa; phylum Arthropoda; class Insecta; order Diptera; family Drosophilidae; genus Drosophila; species Drosophila paramelanica. Next base: position 1,228,218 of record JAWNMO010000077.1, on the reverse strand, counting down.
GGGAAGGGGGAAAAGACAAACATTGGATTTGATTGGTTTGGGCACGTGGCTGTCAACTGAACAGCGAACTGTTTGACTATAACTCTCGCCAATGCTTGAGCCTAATCAATGTGTGTCTCCATAAATTAGCTTGTTAAATTTGCCGATGAAATCGCTTCTCTGTGTTGCCGAACCACTTGATTACCACTTGGCATTTAATTATATTCCCGAATGGGAACTCTAATAAATGCCTTCTTTTTGTTTTCTTTTTTTGCATATATATATATGTTCAAACTTTAATTGGACAAAAACTTGGTAACGTTTAACGTAACGTAACGTAACAATATTGTTTTACATTTTAAAACAACCAATACATATATATAATTTCAACTCAAATCATTTCTTTTCAAGCTTTGCACTCATATTCATTTGTCAAGTGCGCAGATCAGATACCTAAAAGCCGCAAAGATTTGTTTGGTTCCTAAACAAAATATATTCAAGTGGCACCCAAGACCAGAAAGTTGCCCTCCTCCTATTGTCAACGACATTTCCTAATATGTTCTTTTTGTTGTGTATTTTTTGTTTTAAAACGCGTACGCAAATTTAGCATAATATTCTAACAGGCGGGTACAAAAATTGTTGAGCGAAAACCGAGAAACATATGCGAATGGGGCTCAAAGTGAATTATGCCATATAATTTGTCGGCAGGCAGGTGCAGCTCATTAATCTTCTGCCCGCCTTGGAGCCGCCTCTCTCCGTGCTTCTCAGTCGACGCTTAGTTTAGCACACTCTTGGGTCCTTACACAAACACAAACACACACACACACACACACACAAATATACACACACCAAGCACACATGTTTTCACATAGATAAGCTTCTCACTTTTCGTTTCAGTTATTCTTTTTCGTTTTTTTTTTTGTTTTTTACCCACCTGGCCCTTTTATGCCTAATGGATTTGCGCTTTGATGTGCAAACAGTTTATACCATATTAGGTGTGTGTGTGCGTATGTGTGTGTGTGTGCGTGTGTATTTAACTGTCTACATTAGAAGCCCTCACTTGCAGTCCTCAACCTAATTTTTTTTCAACCCGCAGCTATGCGGCGGCCATAAATTTGTTTCGAAATGGCCATATGAGGGCTTTGTTGCTTTATTTTCGGGAATTAGCTGATTTGTTTTTAATAGCCAAATGTTAACAGTTGTGCTTGCTGTTAAAATTAGCAAGCAGCTTGCTAAAAAAAATGCCAAAGATTGGATACCCTACGCTTCCACATATAAGTGTAACAAAGACAAAAATTTGAGCTTTAATCCTTAACTGGAGTTGTTAAAATGTCACCTTAACAAGTTAGTTTAAGCTCCAATCTCTAAAAACAAATATTTCAAACAAAACGAAACATTAACTCTATAAAAGTTAAATATTAGTGTTAGTGTCAATTTTGTTTTAGTAAACAAAGACTAAATTTTGAATTCAACTACACCTTTTACCATTAATTTTTTACACCATTAACTTTACCTTTACTTTCGACAGCCATGCCATTACTTTTACCTTTAACTCAACTTAATATTACTTTAAGGAAAACCCAAATTTGTATGCATTCCTATAATATAAAATGAGACGTTATGTTGCCTCGTTGTCTTTGGTGGCTGCAAAAAAAAAAAATTGAATTACTTTGCCGCATAACGGAATTACCATATGTATGGGCTCTACGTGTTTTTGGTATTTCGTTGATAATATTTTGTACGCCGTAGACGTTGTGTATATTCAAAGAAATTTTATTTTTACTTTTAAAATTGGAAATTTTTTGTTGTCGCACACATACCACACAATTTGTTAATTTGTTAAAATGTAAATTGTGTTACCGTTAACATTTAAAAATTTGCTCAAATTTTTGGGCCTTTTGTAAACAATATATAGTATATATATTGATTTTAATTTCATTTTATTACATTTCGGTAACGTCATTTGGTTATGGAAATACAGTTATATCTTTGTGCTTTTAATTAATGCAAATATCATTTTGTTATTTTTAATTGTTCAATCGTTTAGATACAATATTTTATATTTACATAAAGTTTTTAATCCAAAGAGGTGTCATTATATGTTTTTCTTTTATCTATTCACCTGATTTCAATTAAGCTTAATACTGATGAGAGGGCAGGCGATTTGACATATTTTAATTACAGATTTTTGTTGTTATTTTTTTTCAACTGTATTCCCGCCATGTTGGACATGTTTGTCCTTGATTTATATTTAATCAAATTAAATGTTTTTTGCTATGCAATAACGCAATTTAATTTCTTTTTGTTTCATAGTTTTAATTGCAATTTACATTAACAAAATTCGTGAAACACCTTTTAATTAAAGACCCTTAACAAACTCTCCTATTTTCTATATATTTTCTTTTTTTTAATTACCGCATTTAGAAACTTGCGAATCTGGGAGTTTTTTAAATTGTTAGCTGATAGTAATGAGTTATATAGAACAAATTATCACGAATGCTGCTGAAAACGCTTAAATAAGTTTGAAAACATTTATTTAAGTTGAACCACACATTATTTGGAAAAACAATTAACATTTGTTTGAAATGTATATAAATTTCTTACGTCTTTAAAAGTTGTATTTATTATTTTGTATTAGTTAATAATTAAAACTTGTTTTTCATTTTTAACGAGATTTTGAGCGTTTGTTTCCTTAGCTACCAACTATATTTGTTCTATGACGCCTCATTTCGATTTTGTGTATTATATATCTATAAATGTCTGCACTTTTTACAATTTCCTTATTCTCTCATATATAGTTTTCATATTTAATGTGTTCAAATTCTCTTCTTGTTTTTATTTCTTTGTTTTTATTAATTACACATCAAAAACTATAAATATTGGACCAAAAATTACGTTTGAACCTCAGATAAGTTTTGAATGGACATGCGCTATTTAATCATTTTGTTTCTTGATACCCTGTCGTAAAAAATAAACGAATATTTACATGAAGTTTTTTTTTTTTGTTTTAGACACATACAATTATTTGACTCTTGATAAGACCACAAAAATTGAGAAAAATTTTAAATAGTGAAAACTTAGTCAAAAATGCCGCTTATCAGTCGACTAAAGTACAAACAACTATGACTACATCGAATGTACTTATATATTACATATATATATATTATTTATTTGTGTGTGTGTATGTGTGTGCATTGAATCTGCAGCGACGCCGTCGTCTGTGACCAAGCAAGAAATACGAAAAGGTTAAGGGGTAGAAATGAAATAAAGCTGGGCGCCATTTACTTTCAGCTATGGTCGCCATTGTGTCCACATAGCTTTTATACCCTGTAAGCACTAATAATAACTAAGAGGGGCTAACCAAAATAAGATGGGAAAAAACCACAACAGATAATACAAAAAAAATAATAATAAGAAATAAATTATTAGTGAAATACATTATAAATATGTGTAATGAATATGTATAAAAAGGGTTTTATTTGTAAGGGAAACTGGTTTCTTTTCATGATCAAATTTTTTTATATTTTCACAGGGTATCTTAGGCAGGCTACTCTGACAATCACCACTTCTCTAAGTTCATTGAGATGGTGGAATTCGAAAGCGTCAGATAAACATTCCGATTGGCACTTTTTATTTGAGCTTCGGACTAAGGAGAACGCCTCCAGAAGAAGAAGAAGAAGAAGAAGAGAATAGAATAAAGGTGAAGCTTAGTCAAGTGTTCAAATTTATAGTTGCATGTTTACAGCTACCAAAGATTTATAGAATAAACACCTTGACGTGTCAGCAGCAGCAGGCAAGTCGTCGCAGGGGGTGGGGTGGGTGCTATCGGGAAGTATAACAACTATCGCTGCTTGGCCTCCAACAAATTCTTCCTCAAGTAAGTGGACACGTTTTTATGGATGATATGTTTGCTTTGTACGCTCCGTCCGGCTGGCACGAAACTAGCCAGTAGTCGCCTGCCGGATGCACAGATACACACATATATCTCTGTCAATGACAGTTGTCAACATGACAGTTATGGGGACAACACACAAGTGTTACGGATGTGTTCGCAACCAAGCTCGAGACATCTTCGGCATTTGCTCACAAGGCAGGGGCGTTACCAGAAACGAATATTTATTAAACTTGACTGCTAGCCGATGATGTAACAGAAACAAACTAAAACTTCTTAACAACTTTGGATACCCTTGAATTGCGTTAACTTATGTGGGTATGTATCTTGCTTAAGAAATTTTAAAAAATATAAAAAAATAAAATATAAAAAATAAGTATTATTATCACAATTATCTGGTATGAGTTGACATACTTTCTAGTAAACAGTTTACTTGTTGCCAACTCTTTGTTTAATAGATAATCGCAAACAGCATACTTTTCAATCTTGTTATGTATTTTCTACACTGAGCTAAATTTTGAAATAAAAGTCAAGGGTCAAAAGCCTATCGGCGATTTGAATGTTTGCCGGAAGTCAACTGACGCACTTATTGATGATTAGGAATTACGCAATCCGAAATGCGAGGCTTCTTTCTTCAGATTTCGCTTAGCCCGATTTAGTTGAAATTCAATTTTGTTGTGCGTGAGACTTAAACCAATTAATTATGGAGAAATGCTTCGGGCTATTTTCCGTTTTATTAATATTCATAATAATTGACGTGAACGGTGTCACAATCGAAAATTCGGTCAGTTTTTGCGTTTAATAAAATGAATCTTATTCATTGGCTAAGTAATTTCAATTTTAGAATAACACTGATGATGGCCAATGCAGTGGTTACTGTCACAACCTAGTTAAGCCCCTCCTTGAGCAAGCCTCTTCAGCACTCTTGAAAGAAAAACAGTTTGCAGAAATACAAGCTAAGCTTCACGAACAAGAACTCATCATTAAAAGTGTAGAATCCCTGAAAGAGACTATTAGAAGCAAAGATATTGAATTGGGGGTGAAAAATGAATTGATTGGTTCATATCAGGCTGAAATGTATATGAAAAACAAGAACATTACTGAGAAAGATGAAAAAATATTGAATCTCACGTCTCTGATCAAGGAAAAAGATACTGAAATGTTTAATCGCAAAGCTCAAACGAATGCCAAAATTGAAGAACTCAAATCGAAATTCTCGGATATTAAAAATGCATCAAAAAGTTCAAGTTGCCTAGGTAAATCGACCGGTGTGCACACTCTTGATGTTCCCGACGGGGAACCGTTTCGAGCACCCTGCGACTCGGACTTGGCGGGATGCGGGTGGACAGTTATCCAGCGTCGAGAGGACGGCAGTGAGAATTTCGATCGAACATGGGACGAGTACAAAGTAGGATTTGGGAATTTGCGCGGTGAATTCTTTTTGGGACTCGAGAAAATTCACCGTATGACGCAATCCCAACCACACGAACTGTATATATACCTCGAAGACTTTCAAAATGAAACCCGTTATGCGAAGTACAGTGATTTCCTTATTGGAAACGAGGATAATGGGTATCCGATAGCAATACTTGGAGACTATTCTGGAGATGCTGGAGATGCATTAAAATATCATTTGCTAATGAAGTTCTCCACAAAGGATGTAGACAATGATAAGAGTGATGAAAGCTGTGCGGAAGCTTACAGTTCTGCGTGGTGGTTTAACGACTGCGCTTACTGGTAAATTGAAAAAAAATATAAGCATTTTGCAAACATTTAATTTTGAAACCTTTTCAGCAATTTAAATGAACTATATTTACCAAACAATATTGGCCAAACTGCGAAACGAATATCTTGGAATGAATGGCATTTTAGGGCCCTCAAATTTACACAAATGATGATCAGGCCCGTTAAGTGATATATATATGATTTTAAATGTATTTATCATTCACTTTTTGTACTTTTCTGAAAGTTTCTAAAGTTATACATATATATATATATATATATATATATATTTTATATTTTTCTAAATAAAGGGACTTTTCAAGAATATTTTTACTTTATGGGCTCGGAGATACTGCACAAATCACTATACTCTTTTACCCATTTTCAAGGGGTATAAAAATGAGTTTTAATCTTTTAATAAAAAACCAAAAAAAAATTTAATTATAAAAACATTTCGTAACAAAATATATATAAAAACGTTTTAAAAAAAACCCAAAAAATATGTATTCACGAGAATGAAAAACAGAAAACAAACAATTAAAGCTAAAAACCAATACTTGACATGCATAAAGTTAGGGTATAGACGGGACTTGGGTTATTGTCAACAGACCTGGCAAACACAAACACATACACATAACACAAACGTTATATATATATATGTATATAGATCTATATGTACGTTACCTAGTATGGAAATTCCCATTTTATAGCCGAAAATCAGTGGTTGGAACTGATGTAAATGCCACCCAAGCTGTCACCGCTATCCTCGGCAGTGGCGCTCTCCTGCTCGGCCTCGCGGTGCGGACAGGAGCCGTTGTTGTTGCTGGCCTCGTATGTATCGCTGTCATCCACCAGGCAGCACTCGCCGCAATCGTCGGTTGAGGAGTTCACCTCATCGCTCAGATCGTCCAGCAGCGTCACCTTCGGCGCCAACATCAGTTCCTCGGCGCAAGTGACAGCACCACCAACACCACCACCACCACCAGCAGTAGCAGCAGCGCCGGCCACTGAGATTTGTATGCTGCAATTGGCCGACTCCAAGCCGCTTGTCCTTGATGTGGCCAGGTGCTGGTACTGTTGCGGTATCGGCTGCTGGATGGGCGCATGCGTGTGGCTGTGCGTTGCACGGTAGCTGAGATTCGGTGTGCGCTGGCCCATGCTGGCCATGCCCGGCGGCATTTGTGTGTGCGTCATGCTGATTGTGGGCGGCACGCTTAACGCGGTGCCCGTCTTTGGGCCATGGCTCGCGTACAGCTGATGCGTGTCCGAGGCCAAGTTGTGTGCGGTCAACTGCAGCGGATGCTGATCCTTGCGTTCTGCGAGAAAACAACAACAACAATAAAATACGAAACAAGTGAGAAGTGAGGTATATTGATTACTTTATTATTTATTATTCCACATTTCTAAGACTCTAGTCTCATATGGACAGCAAACCCAATATACTCTTTTCACTTAGTCAACGAGTATCAAAATGCGTGTAAAAATATGTCCATAATAAAATGTCACTTTTATTTGCGAGGCAGCGGAAATGAAAGCGCTTCTCTTCTTCTTATCGGCCACTGCACACTTTGTGGGCCCCACTGCACTATGAATAATTTCAAATCTTTTTAGAATGAATTACTGTGCACTTTTCGCCAAACACTGCCAAAAGCTAAAAAAAATTCGTTGAATAAAATTGTCTGCTTAAAACATAAATTTTCTAAAAATTTCTTTAAAAAATAAATGATTTTAAAATTAGTTGCCCTGAACTCGTAACTGATTTTCTTATAAACAAACAAACAAATTATAATAATTCTAAAATAATACCGTTTTTTTTACACATTTGAAATTTACCAACTAATTCATATAATTCTGTTTTTCTGTTAGGAACAGCGTTGCTTAACAGCTTTAATCTTAACAGACCTGCATAACGTTAACATTTCTGGTAAGTAACATAGAAAATTGTTGTAACTGCAATTAATTCTGTTTGTTTTACGCAAGCACGTTAAATTTCTCCCAGTGCACTGTGCTAATATTGACCCAAAACGTTATCGGCGCAAACTTTTGCACAGGATACAGGACCCACAATGCAGCTGCAGCTGGGGAACAAGTGCCTTTGTTCGGAGCTCGGAAACGGCATTGCCACAATGGCATTTGATCCCACGCCCCTGTGCGGCCAAAAGTGGGCTCAACTATGTTGCTATGTTTGCCCCGACCTGCCCGCTGCTCTGCCACGCCTTTTCAGCGCAATTATCTATCAGCAAAATTATGAACTCACCCAGAGGCGCCACAAGTTTCGGCTGTAGAGGCAACATAAAATCGTGTCCTGTGGTGGCCGCTCTCGGCTGGAGGCTCTGCACTGCCGGCACACTTAAGTAGTCCGCTGAAAAGGCAACCAGGATAATGTTTAAGTTCCGTTGCCAAAAAGTATACAATGTAACCAAAGTTTAAGTAAAAGTTTACAAAAAAAAAACCAAACAAATCAACTAAAAGCAACAAAATTCAAGACCCAGAGTGAAAAAAAATTGAGAGGAATTGCGAACAATCACAAGTCCTTGGTGGCTGTGCGAAAACTTTAAAAAGGCACGCAGGAAATTTTGTAACATTTTTTCCATGTACCCACTTGTACAATATTTTGATAAAAGTTTCAAAAATAAAAAAACAAAAAAAAGCACAAAGATATTTTATATATACATAATACAAATTTCATCAAAAGCGAAAAGTTTTTGCTGGGCAAGTAAAAGCGTGCATAATATTTTCGATAAGTGCGCAATCAAAACTCAAATTTTTATTTCAAATTCATGCACAAAAAAAAGGGCAAGCACTGAATAGTGATAAAAGAACAATAGTTGGCACATTAATTAGTTATAATTATACAATTTGCATAAATATATAATAAAAGTATTATTTGAATGCTTATTTACAACTCTTTCTCTTTGTTTATTTATTTTGTTTATTTTATTTTTTATTTTATATGAAAATGAAGTTTTTCCATATTAACCATTAATTTCCCTTTCTGCAACAAAACATAACATTAAAATGCAAGCCGCTTATATTTGCCATTACAACAATAATTCATGGCAATTTTCCCCACTTTCCCATTGGTGGCTTTTAGCGGCATTTTGCTGTCCATTAAAAATGCAAACGTTGAAAAACCCAGAAAAAAATCGCCAGCAAGAAGTGTGAAAATATTTCACTTTGCACTTTTTCCTGCAAACGCAACAATTTAAAAGACTTTTAACAAGAAAAGAAAATTGTTTATGGCATGCCGACTATTAAATACCCTGACTGCTAGCCATGGCAATATATTTAATAAGCAACAATAAAAAAAAACTATACAAAAAATGTCTGATTTTTTGTAGTTTTTTTTACTTAACTTTATCAAAAACCAAATCAGCTGAACACTTAAAAAATATATTATTGAATATTTATAGTTTTCATCTGCGGTGCGTTGCAAATTACGTGAAATTTCTGAAAGCGCCATCTGTAAGGGTATACAAATTAATTTGCGCTGCAACTGCCGGGCACCACGCCCACGCACCAGGATGGGCGTAAATATAAATAGAGGGCAACAGCAAAGTAAAATGGGTTTAGGTGTTTTTTTTTCATGTAGCCGTGTCCAGAGCACAGCTATGGCCTGGAAATTCTTAAGCGCAGCCCGCATGTAAATGTGCACCACTGTGCGCACCACTGTGCACATAAATTGCCGACGCCTTCGTGTCGCCACATTTGCAGTGCGTTGCCCATTTTAATGACCACTAGAAGTCGACAGAAACCTTGCCACAGTTTCACGCCCAACAACTATGCCTGCTAATGATTTACTTGCTATTTTTATGCTCTTTGAAGTCGTAGGGGTGATGGGGGTGGGGGGAGGAGAACTAAGAACTGTGCTTAAAACTTGCACCAAATACTCGTGACTACAGCACGTACAACGAACGGCATTTTCCGGTCGCAGAGAAGTCAAATTTTCCACAGGCCTTGCAAAAGAACAGGAAAAAGCGTAAAGGAAACGGAAGTAGGCGTCGCTCAACATTTGAACTTGTTCAAATAATTAGGTTACAATTAAATTTTAGTTCTGAATCAGAAAAAAAAATACCAGAGCTGAATAATGTTTTTTGAGAGTTTTCAATATGCACTCTCATTAACTTTATTGTATTATAATATTTTAAAGGACAATGTAATATGTCCGTTATAGCTTCGGTCGAATCAGAATTAGCACCTTCTTCGGCAAATGGAAATCTCCCCAAAAGGCGCCGTTGTTGTTTTTATCATATGTCGAAAATTTCATGAACTTATAGGAACTTAAAAAATCTTTGGAATTTCCAATGTATGAACCAATATCTTTTAACGCATAGCCCGTCTCTTCGCTGTCTATGACAAAATGATCGTATATGGCATCAATAAATTCATTATCATAATCAATTAGAGAAATAGATAGTTCATGTTTTTGGTGCGCAGTAATTTGATGTAGCATTTCCAATCCAATAAAGAAATCGCCATTTTCATGGCCAAAGCCCGCCTTGTAGTCGGCCCAGCTGCGATTAAAGTCCGCGATTCCACCTTGATAGCGCAAAACAGCCATCCAACGATGCATATAGCAGTTCACCACAGTTGGCTCCATATTCATCACTTGTATGAGTTGTCGTCTATTCGAAATATTTCCATAGGGTAAGCACATGTTTGGCAAATACTTATGTTGTTCCGTGTACTTGTTTAGCGTTGATTGCTGAGCTTCAAGTTGATCATTTTGTTCTCGTATTTTGCTCTCTAATTCGGCGATGCGCTTTTTTTCTGTTCGACATTCGATTGGGCTCTCCTGGGACTTCAATTGAGATATGATTTGAGTTCCCAATAATTCTAATTTGTGTTCCATTTCCTCAATACTTTGTTCCGATTCTAGAAACTGCACATCACTCATTTCCGCAGCTTTTTCTAAAAAATTCGTATTCTGATATGGGTCTAACGGCTGCCCCAAACAAGGCACAATAAACATTTTTGGACTTATCAGTAAAGTTGAAAAAAACAATACAAATTTTGGCATCTTTAAGAGCCCGCGTTTTAAGCACACAACCCGATGACGAAACAAATAATTATAATAAAATGCGACTTTTGCAAGTCGCTTTTATAGCATCGACATAAATTGAAGCATGTTATACCCTTAAGTAGGGCATTTAAGTTCAAAAGTAGAATATGTAACATTTATTGAAATTGAAATTATTTTTCATTAAAAATGTATAATTACAATTTTGCTATTTTTACTAAATATTTACAGAAAATATTTATTATTAAAATGATAATTTGAAACTTTCAATAAAAAATTGAATAAATTTCTGATGCATTCAAATTTATTTCAATAAAAAATAATGTGAAATACTTTTGGAAAAAGCTTAAATGAGTGAATGAATGAATGAATTAAATGTTATGTCGCATTTTGGATACGTTTCGATTTTGGATCAAAACATTATGGCAGACAGACACAACCAATATGCTCGATCTGCGTTCTGTGAACGAGTTTGCACTCGTCAAGTTAATCAGCGACAGCGTGAAATGCCTTCAGCGGCTGGCGCTGAGGAACTTCGGAAAGTACTTCACGCTTGACTTGCGCTGCAGTCCTTAAGTCCTTTAATTAAAATGCACATCGGACGAGTTGTGGAGCTTAAATTTTTGGACACGTTTTATTTTATTTTGATTATTTTTTTTTTTTACAAATTTTTGCTCCCTTTCAGTTTGGGCGATTTTTCCACAGCTTTGCTGGACAAGCAAATGGAAAAAGTTTTTCAATTTGTTTGACGGTAAATGAACTTTGCTATGCTGCACAGCCTTTGGGTGTGTGTGTGTGCAAGTGTGTGGCAATACGAAAATGGCCATTTGAAATATGGCATAAAAAAGGCATTTTGCTATCATAATAAAATTGTAATTAAAATTAAATATAAAATTGGGTAAAGCGGCACTTTTCAAAAAGGATATGCGAGAAAAATGCTTTCAAAATGCTAACGAAACATAAAATGAAACAATTTCGTTTTTGTCCTCTTTTTATTGACTCAATGCTCAAGTGACAAAATGATAGCCACTCAAATTTATAGCATGCGATAAATTTTAACAAGCCCACCCACCCACACCGCACACTAATTGTGGGGGGCGGGGGGGTGTTCGGTTTCTTCATAAAAGTTTTTCCAAAGCCATTAAAAATCAAATTTCGAATGCCTTTCAACAAACATTTGATGTTGCCCAGGCCGCATGCAAGGATTGTTTAGATGAGAGTTGTGCGAGATTGAGTGTGAGAGAAGAAGACTGGACGAAAGATGTGGACAAGACAACACTTACAGCTGATGCACGAGGGACCAGCAGCGGCAGCTGCTGCAGCAGCAGCAGCAGCGGCCGACAACATCAGCGGCTGCGGCTGCGGCGGCGTCGACGTTGACATTGACGTCGTCGTTGTTGCTGCAGAGCCTGAGCCGTTCAAGCCGTGACTGTGGGCGTATGTCGTATACGGGTTGGCGTGGGCGTGGGCGTGGCTGTTGGCCGCGCAGGTCGCTGGCGGCGGCCTGTGCAGATGCAGGCCAATGACATTCACGCCATTCACATTGCCTGGCACACACATACATTTGTAGTTACAGTTACGAGTTACGAGTTACCGTTACATTTACGAGTATTCAGTTACGAGTTGCAGTTGCAGTTACAATTACAGTTACATGGTGGCATACACACAAACACACATGTACATGATGAACGGGAGCGAGGGGGGGTTAGGGAGAATCACAAGCAAACAATACACGGAAAACAACATTGAAAAGATTGCAAGGATATACAAAATACAATATGTATTTAATACACAAACACACACACACAAATAACTAATGAATACATAAATACATACATACACACGGTTTTGTCTTATCTGTTTAGGTGTAAGTTTGTGTTCACAATATTGTATTTTTCGTGTTTCAAAAAGGGAAAAACCCGCCGCTTTTTTCTCAACAATAAATTTAGAAACTAAATTATATAAAGTAAACTATAAAGTTAATTATAAATTTCGGCTATCTGTCGATAAATTAAAATAAATCTGTTGCATTTACCAATTCATACAAAATTAAAAAACAAAACGAAAAAAGATTATGAATTAAATGGTGCCAAAACCAACCAACTTGAGTCGACACACATAGAGTGCAAAGCAATGTCTATTCAATCTTTTTATGTCTTCTCCACACTGAGCTGAATTTCGAAATAAAAGTCAAGGGTCACAAGCCTATCGGCGATTTGAATGTTTGCCGGAAGTCAACTGACGCACTTATTGATGATTAGGAATTACGCAATCCGAAATGCGAGGCTTCTTTCTTCAGATTTCGCTTTGCCCGATTTAGTTGAAATTCAATTTTGTTGTGCGTGAGACTTAAACCAATTAATTATGGAGAAATGCTTCGGGCTATTTTCCGTTTTATTAATATTCATAATAATTGACGTGAACGGTGTCACAATCGAAAATTCGGTCAGTTTTTGCGTTTAATAAAATGAATCTTATTCAATAGCCAGATAATTTCAATTTTAGAATAACACTGATGATGGCCAATGCAGTGGCTACTGTCACAACCTAGTTAAGCCCCTCCTTGAGCGGGCCCCTTCAGCAGTCTTGATCGAAAAACAGTTTGCAGATATGCAAACTCAGCTTCACGAACAGGAACTCATCATTAAAAGTGTAGAATCCCTGCAGGAGACTATTAGAAGCATGGATATTCAATTGGCTTTACGAGTAAGCTTGATTGATTCATATCAGACTCAAATGCATCTGATAAATGAGAGTATTATTGAGAAAGATGAAAAAATATTGAATCTCACGTCTCTGATCAAGGGAAAAGACGTTGAAATATCTAATTTTAATGATCAAGCGAATGCCCAAATCGAGGAACTTAAATTAAAGCTTTCAAATATGAAAAGTTCAAGTTGCATAGGTAAATCGACCGATGTGCACACTCTCGAGGTTCCCGGAGGGGACCCGTTTCGAGCACCCTGCGACTCGGACTTGGCGGGATGCGGGTGGACAGTTATCCAGCGTCGAGAGGACGGCAGTGAGAATTTTTATCGGACATGGAAAATGTATAAATCAGGATTTGGGAATTTGCGCGGTGAATTCTTCTTGGGACTCGAGAAAATTCACCTTTTGACGCAATCCCAGCCACACGAACTTTATATATACCTCGAAAACTTTCAGAATGAAACCCGCTATGCGAAATACAGTGATTTCCTTATTGGAAGCGAGGCTGAATCGTATGAGATAAAAACGCTTGGAAATTATTCTGGAGATGCTGGTAATGCACTAAAGTATCATTTGAATATGAAGTTTACTACAAAAGACAGAGACAATGATGAGAGCGACGGTAACTGTGCCAGAGATTACGAGACTGGATGGTGGTTTAAGAAATGCTCCAGCTGGTAAATAAAAATAAAAAAAAATCATAAGAATTTTGCAGACATTTAAGCTCTCAATCTTTTCAGCGATCTAAATGGACGTTATGAATCGAAGAATGTGTCCTTAAATCAGAATTTCATATCTTGGTTGGCATGGAGTAAAAAACCCCTTAAATTTACACAAATGATGATTAGGCCAAAGTCCGGTTAAATAAACTTTTAAATGTGCTTTTCTGAACATTTTTCCTTTATATTTCTAACTCTCACTAATACACAATGTAAAATTCATATTAAACATTTCAACCTGCTTGCTTTTAAATACTTTTTAGCCTAAGGAATTTTATCCAATTGAATAATTTGTTTTAAATGTCCTCTTAATAAAACTCGAAATGCAATTCCGCTCAAAATAGAATACAATAAAATTGATATAAAAACTGTACGTAATCTATGCAAAATATTTGCGTTAATTAGACTCTGGCTTGGGGCCAACAAAGCACAACGCGTGTTTTTTTTTTTTTTTTTTAATAAACACTAGTCGAATATTTTTGCTTTAATAGCGATAGAAGCTGAAGGGTGCATAAATAATAAAATAGTTAAACAATAAATTGAATGAAATTAGTTTGGCCTGCGGAGAGCTCAGCGTGCACATGTGGCAGGCATATGTGTACGACTGGGTGTGCGTGTGTGTGTATGTGTGTGTATGTGTGTGTTTGTGTGTATTGACCAAGTTGTGGGTTGAGCTTGTTCTGTTTGCTGCATGTTGTTTGTGTTGGCTGTTAAGAGAGAGTTGCCCGTTGGCTTTCGGCTGCTTTATACAGCTGCACACACACAATATAAAAGAGGAAGAAGAGAAAGACAGAAAAAAAAACAAGCGAAAGCAACAACAACATCAAATTATAAACAACTGTTAGGAACAGCACAGTGTAAATGAGACACAACCATATAATAAGCAGCACAGTGTACGTGTAGGTGTGTGTGTGTGTGTGTGCGAAAGAGGTTTACTTACCAATTTTTGCACTGCCAAAAGGATCCTTAAACATGGGCGTAGGCGCCTGCATAGCCGTATGAGCACCGACCACGCCCGGCACCGTGGCCGGCGTCTGTTTAATGGCATTGGTTCGATTGCGATGCGGCGCCGGCGGCTCCCGTTTCCGACGCGGCTGCTCCACGGGCAGCACGCGACGTCGTTTCTTTGGCAACTTGGAGCGTGCCTACAGCAAGAATTTTAAGTTATTATTAAAAAATCAACTGAAACTGCGGCGAGTACCCACCTGTGTGTGCGAATAGAACATGGAGAAATTGCTAACGATAACAGGTACGGGTAGTGCTATGGTCAGGACGCCGGCCAGGGCGCACAGAGCGCCCACAAACATGCCCGGATAGGTCTTGGGCGCCACATCGCCATAGCCCACTGTGGTCATGGTAACAATGGCCCACCATAAGCCCAACGGTATGCTCTTGAATTGGTTATCTGGATTGTCCTGCAAATGGAAAATTTATGAAGCATACAAAATGAAACACAACGTGCGAAATCACAGTTTGCCTTAAAGTGTTCAAATTCAAATATCCTTCATTATATATAGTAGAAGAAAGATTTTACAAATTTAGCGCGTTATGCGAAGTACGGTCATAATATATGATAAAAATGCTTGGAGATTTTTCTAAAGATGCTGGGGATGCAATGGAAAATCATTTAAATGAATTAAAGATAAATGATTATCAGGCCAAAGTCTATTTAAGCTAATAATAAGTTTATACACAATTTGTACTGTTCTTAAATTTTCCAATGGATATGTTTATACATTTGCACTCACTGGTAAATTGAAGCTTTTTATAACATTGACATGATGATATCTATCACAAAAATCTTAATACTTTTATCTGAAGAGAATAACTATGGGTGTCTATCCAAAGTTCCAAGTCGGACGGACAGACGAACAGCACTATACTAGTCTCACCTAAATATATAATGATAATATAATTAATAATACTCATGGTATAAAAATAAACATAAACAAAAAGTTTATCGTAACTGAATGAAACATTTGTCGAACGCTGCTATTCAAATTAAATAAATTTCCATACACATATGATTTTGCCAACATATATCTATCATATATCAACATATATCATAAACAAAAACTTGTTTTGCTTAAGAATTTAAAATTGTCTTTTTTTTTTGAATTATATATCTTATTTGCAATTTGCATTAAGAGAAGATGCGAAATAACATTCAAATGTCACCGTTTTCATCTGTGTTCTTTCAATGCCAATGCTGAGAGGATATATAATGTGTCGATTATAGACTAGAAATACATCAAAATATATATATATATATAAATATATATACAAAAGTACTCTCTGCTTACAAGCCAGGGACACAACGACCACAGAGCACATGTTCGAAAATAATAGCCTAGCATCCATTTTGTTCTGTTAAAACAACAACGAAAAGAAATACTCAAAGGAGACATAATGAAATGCAATGAAAATCGAGGACATCAAAGCACAAGGGGATATGTTATAATAAAAGTAAACGTTCGGCTAAACTAAATGAACACAAATGTCAAGTTTTTACTATTGTAATTTATGTTTTAGTATATAGAAATAGTGTTAAATGAACATACCTGCAACTTTTCGGCATAGTAGGCGAGACTGGCAAAGAAGACGATGCCCAGCACTAGGAAGAACACAAGCAGAGTCAATTCCTTTGCGGATGCCTTGAACGTGTGTATTAGGATTCGTAGTCCTGGCGAGTGACGTGTCAGCTTAAAGAGACGCATGATGCGCACTATGGAAAAGGCCTCCAGCAGGCCAGTATACTCGCCCATGCGCTGCATCACGTCCGTATAGAAGCTCAGCGTGGCCGTAAAGTCAATAATATTAACGGGCGATTTGATGAACTGCCACAAATTGGGCGATACCTGTGCAGAGTTAAAAAAATATCAAATGGAAATATTTTAAAAATATTTAATAATTAATAATCTAATCTTGAAGCTTATCGGATAAAAACTAGAATTTGATAGACTATTTGTACAGCATTGCATTTAAAATAATAATCTTTCTAATGGGGCATAATAAGCCCCATACATTTATTTATATATATATATTTATATACATATGTATACTCACAATTAGCCTGATGACCACCTCGATGAAGAACCAAACATTGCAGACGAGCTCTACGTAGAAGAATGCCTTGTGCGGCTGGCCGTAGGTCTCGATCCAGCCGTGTTGTCTGCGTTCATTTTGACCGAGCAGCTTCTGTTCGAGGAACTCGTTGAGGCTGCTCGTGTTTAGGTCACGTTTCAGTCGTTGCTGACGTTGCTGTTGGCCCTTAATGGTGGCAATGGGCGTGGCATGGGCGGCACTCAAATTGCCGCTGCTGTAGCTTGTATAGTTCGTGACACGAAAAGTGGGACCAATGCTGCCGCTAGGTGGCGTTATGCTATGCTGATGGTATTGATGCTGCTGCGACTGCTGTTGCTGCTGCTGCTGATGGTAGTGGTGATGCAGCTGTTGCTGCTGCTGCTGATGCTGTTGTTGATGCTGATGCTGATGCTGAGGTATAGGCGACGCCAGAGGATCGTGGCTATAGCTGGTGGGCAGGTCCACGCGAAAACCGGGATGGGTTTTCAGGCAGAATGATATCACAGAAACAAATATAAAGAATACCGACATGCCAGCAACAAACTGTAAATCAAATATAGTTATACACACACACAAGCATATATATATACATATATGTATAATTACTATAATTCAATCTATTTGCATAATTAACAAATAGGTATTTAGCTTTACCTTGGCGCCCGTTGAACTTGATGGCTCATCGAACATGGCCCAGATTTTGGGCTTTAGACGTTGCCAGCAGTTAAGCTCGCCGTTGCTTAATGCCTCCTCGAAGCCAAATAGACGGGCTATTTGCTCCTCAGTGGGTTTCTCATTTTCAATATCTAATTTATCTAATATGGCTAAAGTGTTCTGCGAAAATGAATTGGTTAAATATCTATTTACATGATTTCGTTCCAACTACTCACTTGCGTATCGCGATGTATGCTATAAGTTGACCAGCAGCATGGTTCTACCTGATTTGAGTCGAGTCCCCAGAACTCTAGTTCCTCTTCGAATAGCGGACCACAGACGTCTGTTGGATAATGCAGCTTACCGGTTCTGAAAATCAGTTAATAAATAACATAAATTAAAAAAATAAAATAATTGCTTAAACAAACTTATTTGATAATACTTTTGAATGATATCAAATAAAACTAATGGATTTTATCCTATTGCTTATTTATTATTATTTATGCATAAAATATATATACACTATATAATATGTATATTTCAAAAATATAATTAAAAACATTTTAAATATATGTTTAAATTATTTGCTGCCCGTCGGTTCGCATGAATACAATTTGTAATATTTAAATATTCTCTAGAGTGATTCAACATTAAAAATAAATGCGTTTTTTTAAATAATTTTTTTTTTTTCATAAAATAACTATTTTCTCATTTTCGAAAATGTATACAAATTGTAAAACTCTCAAATCTACAGCTGATCCGATTTTCATTCATTATTAGATTGCTCTTGCTTTTGCATTTAGTATATCTATCTATCTATTTAGTATATATCCAAGACCGCAAAGATTGGCAACAAAAATAAAACTACAACTAATTCATGACCAGAACAAAGGGTATTCTACCGATTCACAATGGCACATGGGGCGAATTCATAGCTGAGAAAGAACGATAAAAAGAAAAAACAAATTCATGGCTTCAATATGACCTCTGCAGGTGCAAAAAAAAAAATTTTCATTTCACTTCTTGTTTTTTGCGCATATTGCTGCGTGTGCGTTGGGGGATGAAGGAAATGGGTGAGCTGTGATGAATAAGCGGACTGACGTTGTGGCAGGCCGTGAATTGGTTAACCAAGGACATGGGCTTGTCCGCAGTTGCTGGCCAACTTGTAATGCCATATCAGCTGCGAGTATTCGAAATAAAAATAATCGTATCTCACTTGGCTCGCCTTGTCTTTTTTTTAAATTTTTTTATTTTTTTTTATTTTTGGGCATCGTGTCCCATGGCCATATGCTGCGGCATGTGTCCTACACTGTGCATCCTCTGACAGTCCTTTTTGTGCATATTTTATGCAACTTTTTCTTTGCAACCTTACATTGTGCTACTTTTTGCCAGCTCTAAATCATTTCGTGCCCCGAATGCTGAACACCAAAATTTAAAATAAATATAAAAAAAAAAAACAAAAAAGGAAAGGTAAAAAAAATTAAGATAAAACCCTAAGGCTACGGCCCAAACGGGTGCTCAAGGCCATTATGAATGCGGATGGACATGTGAATTGCACGTTTTATTATGCATTCATCAGGCATGCCCACTTCTCGTATGTGCGCCTGCCTCTTTGCCAAGCAGACTATTTGATCTGACATGCTCTTTTTTAATTAATTGGATTGCGCACTTACATAAGTAAATACATAGCAAGCATTTATATGACGGTATTTAATTTTTATCATAAACTTTATATTGTATATACCTTGTTGGGGCGCAGTAACACTAATAATTCCGAATATTTCGAACACACACGACACAAACAAGCCGCTTCCAAATATACACACGCAAGGGACACGACCGATCGGTAAGGCAGACGCGCATAGACTAAAATACCTCATTTAAGCTGCGACTATGCTAAGCCGAAATTCTCACTAACTCACTAACGACACTAGTAATTTAGTGCACACAACTCCCACGCTCTCATCATCCACAATAACCGCCAAGTGCATGCTATGCACTGCATAGGCGCTCGTGGTCAACAGCCTGCTCTACAGACACCATCCACAACGCGCGCTCTTTGGTAGTTGCACTCCACACACATAACGGGATCAAAGGCATTAGCGGCACTTGCGCGTCTGCTCTCCGTTAAAAAAAAACTGTCCAGCTGCGGGATGACCGTTCAATTGCACTAAAATCAGCCTTCTTTGCTCTAAATATTCATAAATCAAAGATAATTTACTGCTCCACCACTATTTTATCTATTCTCTGAACGAGGTTTTTTCTTTGACGAAGTCTTTTAAGTGTGCACCATTTGCGTTTTTTTTTCTTCTACTAAACACTTTTGAAATTAAGCCAACCTGCACTAGCAAAACTGACTTAAATAAGATTGATGTTTATATAAAACCTCGTTGAAACATGGAAGAATATAGAACACTGAAAAATTCCAATTTTGCAAACAAACGAAATAAACGTTTACGCCACGAACGGGACCGATCGGTAAGGCAGACGCGCACACACTAAAATACATCATTTAAGCTGCGACTATGCTAAGCCGATATTCTCACTAACACACTAGCAATTTAATGCACACAATTCCCACGTTCTCAACGTCCACTATGGCTGCTGAGTACAAATGCGCTCTCGGGCGAATACACAAACAGCGATAGGCTTTGTTATTGGTTCCAATATCCATTTGTGAGCACATTTTTTTCTGAGAGCAGTTCCACTTTGCCGCCATAAATATGAAATCATACGCAAACTGCATTTTAGATTTGAAAAAAGCTTTTGGTGTGTACATAATTTAATACATGCATATATATGTTTCTTTGTATGTATATGTACATATATGTATGTACTATATATATGTAGTAAGTTGGCTCTTTTTGGGGTCACGGGTCACAGCAAACAGCTGATAATTTGGCGGAGATAATTTCAACAACTTGATAAACACTTGCAGCAAAGTGGTTGAAGGGGAGGTGGTTGCAACCTGTCATTAATCTTAAGTAAAGTTATCGCCAAATTTTCATTTATCTTTGCCAGCTAATAAGCAGTGTATTTGTAACAAAAAAATAATGAAAAACAGAGAAAACATTTTGATAAACTTTTTGCAGCCAAAAAGTTAAGATTTATGACTTCTTGTAAGCTACATAATTAAAATGTAAGCTTTCTTGTTGTACATTTTGTTGTTTTTTACGTTATTAAGAAGCAGCCGAAAATTAATCAACCTGGCGAATATACAAATTTAATCGCTCCCAGGGTATATAATCATTTGTGCTTAACAAGATTTTGACTTTGTTCCGAAAAGTTGAAAGTGTTAAATGAATTGTATGGAAATTTTTAAAATCAAATGAAAGCTATACGTAAACTAATCAAATCTGGTGCTATTATATTGGTAATAATAATAATTCAACTATAATATATATCAACCTTATTATTAAATAATAATAATTAAAATAATAACAATAATGCAAATTATTAAATATTGCTTACATATTATGTTATATATTATTTATTTATTTAATTCCTATGAGTTTTAAATGTGTTTTCGTTTATTATTCGATTTTTGAAGTTAATCACGCGATGCGTGCAACAGCACATTGATTAGATTTGACCCCTGACCCCAGAAGCATATCAGCACTGCTGATTATACACAAATTCACACTGACACATACACACACGCACACACACACACACACACACACACACACACTCTCTCTCTGTTGCTGCGCGTGCCCCACTACAGAAACGAAATCTTTTTTTCTACTAAACTAGATGATCATTATGAAACTTTCAGGATTTATTAGAGGTATAAAAAAAAAATAAATATTACTTAAACGCATCTTAATAGCTTCTATTAAATTATATCCAAAACCCGTTGTAAATGCTTGATTTCGAAATCCAAAAATTGTATTGTTTAATACAAATAAAGATATTTTAAAAAATTTAACTTAAATGAACCAAATCATAATCCTAAAATAAATAAAATAAAAGAGTTGAAAATAAATATTCATGAAAATGTTTCAAGTTTCGTCTAAGCGATACAAAAGATCGCGTGCTATAATCGTGATATAATCCAACAAGCTCGTCTTAAGACTCACCAATTCAATTCTTGACATATTTTCCCATTATTTCATAAATATACATAAATGCCATGTGTCAAAAACATCGCCAGACAGTTTAGAGTCAAGGTTCAGGCAACAATCTCTCCACTGATAAGATGCTCAGAATTCGGCTTCATGGTAAATTTCTTGATCGCGTCTCTTCAGTTTTAAATTGACAAAGCTGTGCACCGGAATCTTATCAAATCTCGAATTATTATATTCAAAATGAATACTGTGTTTAGTCTTTTGATATTTGTGTTAATACCCTGTATGGCAAACGCAAGTGAACAAACGGTTAGTGTCCTTAATTAAATATCAACAATTGTTAGCTAATTTAAAGATTTCCACAGTGCTCAAAGGATGCGAGGGAGAAGGATGCCCAGTGTGGCACCTACTGTCTCCAAGTGGTGAAGCCACTCCTAAACTACGCGTCATCAATGAGATCTAAAGAAGAACAATTCTTAGAACAGGAAGGTAAAATCCGTGAACTAGAGTTAACCATAGTCAACAAGGAGTCGCAACTGACCAAACAAACCGAGTTAACCGACGCATTTAAAAGCAATATTGCCTCAAAGGATGCTTTTATAGCTAGTTTGCAATCTCAAATAAAATTAAAAGAATCGCAAAGTGATGAAAAAGATAAACAAATAGAAAACCTGCAATCCCAGCTGAAAAACAATGAATTGAATATAATGTACGTGTTAAAGCTTAAGTCTGTGATCAAGGATAAAGATGTTCAAATCGCGAATCTAAATTCTACAAATGCTGAAGAGGCGCAGCAATTCGCAGAATTACAAGGGAAGATCCGGGAACAAGCGACGAATATAGCGAGCCTAAAGGAAACTACTGCCTCAAAGGATGTTCTTATAGCTAATCTGCAATCTGAAATTGTCAAAATCAACCAACTTGAGTCGAGGCTCGCAGAGTGCGAAGATATGTCTATATCTCCCAGCTGCATTAATAAATCAACCAATTTGCATTGGATCAAAGTGCCAGATATTGACCCATTCCCTGTGCCCTGCGACTCCAAGCTTGGTGGTGGGGGGTGGACCGTTATCCAACGTCGATTGAATGGCACTGTGGATTTTTATAGAAACTGGAAAGAGTATAAAGAAGGATTTGGAGATTTGCGCGGCGAATTTTTCTTGGGGCTTGAGAAACTGCATCTGCTAACGAAATCTCAGCCTCACGAACTTTATATATACTTGGAAGACTTTAAAAATGAAACTTTTTATGCGAAGTACAGTCACTTTGTTATTGGAAACGAGACAGAAGCTTATGAGATAAAAATGCTTGGAAAATATTCTGGAGATGTTCCGGATGCCATGAAATATCACTTAAACATGAAATTTACTACAAAAGATAGAGACAATGATACGTCGGAAGTTAAAAACTGTGCGATAAGGCACGAGTCTGGATGGTGGTTTAATGACTGCGGTCATTGGTAAATTTAAAAAAAACAACCATTTTGCAAACATTATTTATTGTTTATTAACATTTGCAGTAATTTGAATGGACCATATGAATATGGCACACTTTGGGTCAGCAGGTATTTAAAGACATTAAAATCTGCACAAATGATGATCAGGCCAACGCGTGCTTAACTTATAAATAAGATGATGTACATTTTGTGCTATTTTGAAATTTCCCAATAAATGTGTTTAGGTGCACGCAGTGGCGAATAAAAGTTTGATTATATACATTGTTCGGACATTTTATTTGTTATATACCCTAAGCCCGGCGATCTGACTTCATACAAATTTAATAAATAAAAATTCACACACACGCACACAAATGCATATCGGACGCAGTATATAAACTAAATACTTCTTTTCTCTTAGATATGGTAAGAAGAAGAAAGGCTTTTATCGATTCTTATCGATAAAAATAAAGCAAAGTAAGTTATCGAAAAAATGATAAGCTGGTTCTGCGTATGATATTGACGAACTGAATGAGACCCGGATCAGCTTTCTAGCTTTTTTAGTTTCCGAGATCGTTGTGTTCATACAGACGGACAGAAAGACAGACACACAGATAGACAGGGCTATAAATATTTTGTGGGGTCGGAGATGCCTCCTTCTGCCTGTCGCATTTTGAGGGTTTTGGAGTTTTGTCGATACTGGGGCGCTAAAATGGGACGCTTGGAAAGTTATCCAAGTTCGAACATTAAAAAGAGAGGATTTTAATCAAACATAGGAAGAGTATAAAATATGTTTCGGGAATTTGAATGGCGATTGTTTGTTGGGACTTGAGAAATCCCAAGCACACAAACTATATATACACTCTGAATTAATTTCTTATTGGAAACGAGACTGAATCGAATGCGATCAACAAAATTGGGAAATATTTTGGAGCCATTGAAGAATATGAGTTGCCTGCCTAAGCTTTCACTATTAAACGTTCACTATATACACACATGGACAAAATAATAGGTGTGACCACTGTTATTTTGAATGTTTTGATATAAAATGTGTACAGAACGTTTTCTACATAAACATAATAATTTTTACACATGGTTACATTGTTTTAGTGTGAATTCGGTAAATTCCCGATTTAATTTTGTTTCCAATAAATTTTACCAAGCGCTTATTTGCTGAGACACAAAATTTAGCTGGCCATAAAAATAGGTGTATGTAGAAAAACTTGAAGTTTTGATAAGTTAGAAGAACTTTTTGGTTGCAGAAAGTAATATATCAAGAAAATGCAACTAAATGTGAGTTTATTTATAAATAAAATTATACTAGATGGGTTGTGGGCGTCACGGCAGTGCGGAGGAGAGAAGAATTGTTCAAAGACTACGAAAATCGTACAAAATTAATGCCAAGATCATGAAACGTTCAGAAAATGTTGTTAAAAATGCATTACAACCTAAACCAACGGTAGAAACTCTGGGTGCCCCCCAAAACCTCTTCAGTGACCAACAATTGCATAGTAACATTGGTCAAGCGTGACCCGTTCCTGTCTTCCAGGAAAATCCCCAGTGAAATTAGTAACGCTATATCATCAGCAAACATCAGCCGACGTTTAGAAAATACAAATCTACCAGGAAAAAATGCCCGTAAGGTACATTTGCTTCGATCTGCAAATTTACAGATGAGGAAAAAATTTGCATTGGATCGCAAAACTGGGTGCGGACTGGTGGGAGAGAAAAAATGGCGAAATATACTCTGGAGCGATGAAACAAAGACAAATTTGTTTTGAAATGCTGCTAAAAGGAATGTTTGTCGGTCTAAGGAAAACTAATTCCATATGAGGTTCATCCAAAACACCGTACAGCATGGAGGTGGCTGCCTTTTGGTATGGGGCTGATTTTCATGGGAAGGTGTTGATCCGATACATCTGAATTATGGTACTATGGACAGATATTTTACAAAGATTTATTGGAGACGGTAATGCTATCATATTCCGAGGATAGTATGCCACTTTTATGGAAGTTTCAGCAGGATAACGATCCGAAGCACTCATCCCGATTTGTAAAGGATTGGTTCCAAGAGCATATGGTGGACGTTCTCGAGTGGCCAAGTCAATCCCCTGACCTCAAACCCATTGAGAACCTCTGGGGAGAGCTTAAAAAAGAAGTCGGAAAAACTGTTTGCCGAAATAAAACCCAACTTTAGGAAAATATCCAAAGAACTTGGTACAATATTCCAATCCGAACATGCAGAAAGCTTATGTCATCTATGCCTTCACGAATGGCTAAAGTGTTGCTAAATAATGGCGGATACACATGGTATTAAATGGAATATAACAGCTCTATACCAAACGGGTCAAAAACTAGCAATATTTTCAAGTTATAAACAAAAATAAATGATTACACCTATTATTGTGGCCAGCTGAAATATGAGTTTTTTATGAAAATATTTAATATTTATTTTATTTTAAAGCTTTTATGGCCAATCCTTTTTTTATTTTAACATGATAAGAATAAGTTATGAAATTCGTATTGCCTTTTTTTTATTGGTGGAAAAATATACGTAATATAAGTTGTTGAACACAAAAAAAATTCACACCTATTATTTTGTCCATGTGTGTATGTCGATCAAGACATTGCACCGTTAAATGACATATATTCATTTCGTGAAAATATAGACTTTTCCGAAAGTAATTGTATTAATAAAATATATTAAAATTTTTGTATATTTATAAGCTCCGATCCGATTTAAAATAAAGGAAATCAATCGCAGAAGAACTACTTTTAACAAGGGACATGGCTCTGGTCGGGTGCGCCCGACTATGAGTTACCCTGCAAAATCAAGATGAATGTATTGTCGGAAAGTTTTGGTCTCCAGCTTTTGTACACTCTGAGATCGGAAATAACTCCTTCTGCCTGTTACATAATGATCTTCATGCGAAATGAACATTGAATTTTGTATGCATCGATTCAAATTGGAAGAAAAAAGAAATGCTAATAATCAAAATATCATATATGGTGTCTCACCTGTAGTAATTGAGTATTTGCGTAAACACTCCCGGATGCCGATCGAAGAAATATTCGTTGAGAACGGGATCATAATTGGCCAGGGCCTCGGTCAGGCGTGAAAGGCGCGTAGCGGGTATTTTCTTGAGGGTCGCCTTATAGGTTTCATATCTGCAACGAGTGGGTTGCGGGTTAGATAAATTACCGTTGATTTGCATACAAATTAAATGCACTGCACATACGCCCTGTTGGCCCATTTCAAGCCATAATAACTTTACAAATTAGAGATATAGATAAAGACTTACATATATGTAAATATATATATATTTATATGTATATTGCTTGACCTTTTCGCTTTAGCCATTAAATTGAGCAACCAGAAAAATTTATAACAAACACAATAATTCCTGTTCGGTTCGAGTTTCCCTTCTGGAAGTAAGTGATAAAAACCCCACGGGGGGGGAGGGGGGCGAAAGGGGTTTGAACACAAGGACGAGCCAAGTGTAAGTAAATCCAGCCATAAGCCATTTGCATACATTTCGACTTTTCTGCTGACCTTTTCAGCTACATTTTTCGTTTTTTTAGCCATATTGAATATATGGCTTTCTGCAATGGACGCTCGGATGCATGCATGTCTGTCCGCTGTCCTAAATAAATAATGTTTTTCGGGGATACGTTAAATAAAAGTTGCCATAACCATACATCAGATAAAATATCTGCAGTTTTTCTAATTATGCTTGTAAATGGTTTTTTTCTCTTAGAGATTATTGTAACAATATAACGCTAAATATATAATATATTTATTTATACAACACTTCTTTATTTATATTTAGAATCATTATAATCATATTTTATAATTTTATAAATTTTAAAGGGAACAATCGGTTTTTTTGGCAATAAATAATGTGTTATAAAATGGGGAAATTTTAGCGATTTTTGGTATTTTTAATAGCTAACTGTAAAAGCATATCGATATGTAAAGAAATCGCCCCTCCAAATATTATTTATTTATTTGCAAATATTTGAGAATCTAGTTGTATTCTTATTCTTATTATGTACATTAATGCAACTAATTGGAATAAATTGGAATATATATTCGATTGATGAAGAATATCACAATGTCGCCGCATCGGTGGACAAAATCAATTGAATTTCCGACTTTCCCAAGATATAAATAAATGCAATTAGCGTAACTTCCAGCAATTTATTTTAAATTCAATTTCACAGTTATAGCCCCACTCATGTATGTATGTATGTATGTATCTAAAGCTGTTTCCAGGGCATATATGGGCCCACCCAGCCGTTGATATCCTGCGCTTTTGCTGGGCTTCAATTCTTTATGTCAAATTGTTTGCATCGGGGATAAATTAAATATTTCATGCGAATGTTAACGGCAATAAGTAGCACCGACAAATGGCGCCCAGCACGCGCAACAATTGCCATTACAATTTATTGCGGCCCATTTGATTATGGTAATTGGCAGTGACAACTACAGTAGGCTATCGCTAAGTGAACAAAGAACAAAGTCTTGCTTGCTTAATAATAAATAACTAAAAAAACAAATAGACGGCGCCTTTTTAATACGCAAATTAAATTTATTCAATTCCATTTGTTTCCTTATTGTTGCTGTCTAAACTGAAGTTTTTTTATGCCCCTCGACCACAATCAGCACCGCGCTACCATAGCTTTTGGCCGCTCTCTCTCTCTCTCCAATTTCAATTTGCAAACAGCTTTAGTATCCCAGTTGACAAATTATTCGAAGGCCTAATTGACGCTAGAAATTGCACAGCTAACAACTAAGCCACATTTTGTTTATTGGCATATGCCAGACGACTTATAATTGAGAGTGAATGGCTGATCAGCAGCTGTTTTGCTATTGCCTCTTAATATTTGCTCCAACAAGCAAACGCTTGATAAGCTCGAGAGAGCCATAAAGTATG